>JAGIQG010000016.1:9145409-9556557 GCA_024679065.1 Sphyrna mokarran | reverse complement strand
AGATGTGGAGGCATTGGAGAGGGTACAGAGGAGGTTTACTAGGATGTTGCCTGGTATGGAGGGCAGGTCCTATGAAGAGAGGTTGAAGGATTTGAGGTTGTTTTCGTTAGAAAGGAGGCGGCTAAGGGGGATCTTATTGAAACATATAAGATAATTAGAGGTTTGGATAGGGTGGACAGTGATAGCCTTTTTCCTAGTATGGAAAAAGCTAGCACGAGGGGACACAACTTTAAATTAAGGGGTATGAGTTATAGGACGGATATCAGAGGTAGGTTCTTTACTCAAAGAGTGATTTAGGGAGTGGAATGCCCTGCCTGCAGCTGTTGTAGATGCGCCAAGTTTGGTGGCGTTTAAGAGGTTAATTGATAAGTATATGGAAGAGAAGGGAATGGTTTAGTTAGGGGGGGCATTGCTTTTTATTTTGGTCGGCACAACATCGAAGGCCGAAGGGCCTGTTCTGTGCTGTATTGTTCTATGTTCTATGTTCTATGTTCTATGTTATGAACACATGGATCAGCTTTTTTCGCAAGGAAAATTGCTTTTGACGATGGAGTATGAATTCTTCGCAGAAGGTGGCAACTGTGTGCATCAACAGAGATGTGTCTCTGTGTTGTTTTTGTTCAGTAAGAGTCTGGCAACATCAATTTTAAATCTAACCGATCTATTTGATAGTAAATCTGCTAGCTTTTGGCCGAAAGCTGGCAGATTTCCTATCAAATAAATCCGTTGGATTTAAAATTGGTGTTGCCAGACTCTTACTGAGTTTACCCCAGTCCAATGCCGGCATCTCTACATCACTTGTTTTTGTTCACCAGAAATCATTGTTTAATTTGCATAACTGGAGGTTACTACACGCCATCGTTTGTGGGTTAGCAGATGGATATGGATGTTCATTTATTGAAAATTCGCAACCCAGAAAGTAAGAATGGCAGTTTCGGATGTGGGGATTTTGATGAGCGGAGGACCCAAAGTGTCAATGCGGGGAAACCAGCTGTTTATCTTTTATTGTGACGATTTTGAGACAAATTGACTACTGCTTGCAAATGTGCTGAAGTTGCTCATAGCGCAGGGTGGTTGTAGAAGTACAAAGAAGAACAAAGAACAAAACAGAACGGGAAACAGGCCCTTCGGCCCAACAAGCCCGCGCCGCCACCCCGATGTTCCCACCTCTACCCGCGATCCCTGTCCATTTTTATAGATCTATGAATTAAAAACCAAATTTGAGACAATTTAGGGAGTTTTTTGTTTTGCCAATTAGCCTAAGAGCACATCTTTGGGATGTGGGAGGAAACCGGTGCACCCGGAGAAAACCCACGCAAGCACGGGAAGAATGTGCAAACTCCCACACGCACAGGCCCAAATCCATGTATCTGCACAGCACAGAGATCGTCACTGAGCTGTGGTGTTGCCCATCAAATGGTCCAGGTCAAGCGCACACTAACGACGTGAAGCACTGGAATACTCTCTAAAAAAAAAACCAAGTGCAGCCCTCTCACGACCCATCGCGTGTATGTCCCTCGTTAGACCACAAGGCACCTGTAGTTTAAAAACAAGTACATCAATATCATCATCTATTTACACATTTCCCAGCGACTCCCAATGCTCATGATCCCTATTTTAAATCAGTTTTCTATACCCCTCCATTCCCATTCTGTTCATGTGCCCATCTAAATATTTATTAAATAACTCCAGAGTACCTGCCTCCGCCACTTTACTTGGCAGCGCATTCCATACCCCCACCACTCTCTGAGTGAAAAAACTAAGTCTAGCATCCAAATTATACCTTTACCTCCTCACTCTAAGGCCTTGACCCCCCGTGGTATTCGACTCCATCCTAGGAAAAAGCTTAACCCTGTTTACTCTATCTATATCCCTCATAATCTTGTACACCTCTATTAGATCTCATCTAAGTCTACGTCTTTCTAAGGAAAACAGTTCCAATTTGCCTAACCTCTCCTTGTAACTCAGACCTTTCATACCAGGCAGCATCCTGGTAAGCCTCCTCTGCACTCCTTCCAGAGTCTCCACGTCCTTCCTGTAGTAGGGCGACCAGAACTGGACGCAGCGTTCCAAATGAGGTCTAAGCAACGTTTTATACAACTGCAACATTAAGGGCCAGCTCTTGTACTCTATGCCCTTCCTATAAATGCTAACATACCATATGCTTTCTTCCCAACCGTTATGAAGAGTCATATAAATATGCAACCTGACATAACTAGCTTTAGTGTGTGAGGTGGAAAGATTGCCATATAGGAAGTATTTGGTGTATGTAAAAAAATCACTTTGACAATACTAAAAATAACACAACATTTATACAAAGATTCATTGTATTCGCCAAAATGCAGCCATGCGCGAATTTAGTAATATGTGATATAATGATTGCATAATGAGATATTTATTATGAATTGTTGATTTATTATGAGTTGTTGATGTTCATGTTATAGAAATACAGATGTTTGTTCTACCTCCTATTTTATACCAAGTTGTTGTGAACAGGTCAGTGTACTGTGTTTAGATTGTCTCATCCTTTTCAACAACAACAACAACTATATGACTGCTTTAGTTTAACATCAGTGAACATTCACTTTCCTGAGACCTGTAAGCTGGGAAGAAGAAATTTGCCTTAAATATAAATTCGTGGTGTTGGAAGGTCTGAACACACCAATCTTAAATTATATGCACTACGGGGGATGTGGGTGGGGTCAGATGCTATTGGCAGTCAGTTGCTCATATGGCAATTTATTTTGTAGGAGACAAAGTGAAAACAGATGTAATTTAATTGTACCTGATCCACATTTAAGATACCCAGGAGTAATGTGTTTGCCGTTCCTGGCGACGATAGAGTGAAATACTGTCCCATATGAGTTTTGGAACAAATTGTTTTGAATTGCTTCTTTGAATAATGGCGGGTCGATTCATTATCATTCAAGGTGGCCTGGGATGACTGGATCTGAATTTCCCCTTCTACTCTAATTGCCCTAAGTGTGTGGTGGTGTGCTCTTGCCATGAACAAATGAAACTATTGCAGTGTCCGTAAGGACATACTGAAATTATGGAACGTAGTGATTTTGTCACAGTACAGAGAAGCATCTGTAAAATGCAAATGCTGCAAGCAAAATACTTTGGTGCTGGAATCTGAAACAAAAGCAGAAAATGCTAAAGAATCCCACCAGATCTGGCAACATCGGTGCGAGGTAATTGTAGCCAATGCTTCGAGCTTAGATGTTAATTCGTTAGGACTGAAAGTGAAGTAAGTCAGGAAATGTTTTTACTATAAAGACAAGCGGAATGACAGAAAGGGAAGTTAAATGGGAATACAGGGAGATACAGGTGACTCGAAATGTGGTTAATGTTTCCATTTACTGCTCAAAATGTGTGAATGGCAGAATTATGTGTGGGGGAAGTGGAAATGGATGAGTGGGTGAGTGGGAAGGGTGGAGGGAGGGCAGGGGCCGAAAGATACGGGGCTTTCGGATTGACGCATACAAAATAAAGCTGGAATGGGAACTGGAAAATATCACTGCCAGAGAAAGATGAAAATGAATCAGCGAGCCAAAAAATAAGTTTAATAGAATCACTGAAAATCGCGTGGTGAGGACAGCGTTCGCATACTGAATGCACTGAACTCACTATCGTCTCCAAATGATGAGTTCCTCCAGTTTGTGTTGATCCACTAAAACAAAAACAAAGATGGACAAACGGACAGGGGGATCTTAGTAAATTGTGGAAATCGTATGTTATAGGAAGTTCTTGGCCCATCTTCTGGAAGGACCGAAAGTCTTCAACAAAATGATCAATGAATCTGTGTTTTATTTCTCCGATATCGATTGGACAACATTGTCAGCAGCTAAAGCAACATACCAGGTTGAAGGACGCTGAAATGAAATGCTGCCTCACCTGAAAGGAATGTTTTGGACCTCGGACGGTGGGTAGGGAGGAGCTAAATGGCCTGATGTTGCATATCTGCAACTGCATAGGAATGAGCTCAGGGCAGGAGCTGAGGAGCTGGACATGGCGGATGAGCGTATCTACGATGTGCAGGAGAAAATATTCCTTACGAAAAGCTAAAAGCAGCGATGGGGTGAAGGGAAACGCTGTTGAGTGATATCATCATTCTGGAGTTGGCCCAAATGCTGGTGGGTGATCCTTTGAATGTGGTGATTAGAGGGTTTAAGTAAGGACAAAAATCCAAAATCAATGTTTTGGGAGGGAGACGAAACGTTAAGAGAAGTGGTATGGGAATCAATTTGATGGAATTGAAAAACATGTGAACAATAAAAGGTGGAAGCCAGTTTGAAGAAGAAGATGAACAAATTGTCAGCACTATTTTGGAAAATTGAATCATCAGAACAAATCCGTGGATGAATGGACCGGAAAAAATGGGATGGAGTCCTTACAGGATATGAGATGTGAAAAGCCATGGTCAATGTTTAAATGCTGCTTGTAAATATGAACTCAAGTTCGGCTCTCCGTGATTTCTAATTGAAGTATCCAGGGAACAGTGAATCAAATGTTACTCCGAGTAGTAGACAAAAACAAAACAAACAATTCTCCCGTCATTATATTACTGCATTCCTGGAAAAAAGTTAGAAAAGTTCAGTTGTGTATTCATCTTGCTAATTCAAATATTAGTTTGCATCTTCGAAGGGATAACTTCCTCACAAAAAATGGTTTATGTGGAAAATTGGTGAATTTATATTTTATTTCTGATCATTCTGAGAAACGGTGCAGAGACATAAGTATGGAATCAACCATTCTAATCTCATGAACTGCTGAATCAGTGAATCTGAGACATATAAATTATTGGTGAAATGGAGTGTGCTCAAAAGCATGGTACAAATATCCGTAATGAGTGAAAATTATTTCTTCCTTTTCAAATTGGCAATGTTTGTCTGGATGTGTCTACGTTTTAAATAGGCTAATTTAAATCATACAAAAAAAAGTAATGTACTAAATTGTGACGAAGTGTATGCAGCCATATTAAGGCCGCAAATGAAAGCAAAACTATCGATATAGCTCTTCATGTCTGCTCACCCACTCACTGACATGATGAATGTTACGTTTTGTATCCAAATTCGCACTTCCAGCCTATGCTTGCAACCTTTGCCAAACAATTATCTACGTACCCCGCCTTGAATTAAAAAAAAAAAATCCTTATACCAGATTTAGCAGCTGAATTTCAAAGGCTTATTATCGCCTGGGGCGCTGGGGTGGAATCTAACATCCGTTCAGAACTGCTATACTGACAGACTGAAGTAGTCTGTGTTGGATCCTGACTTATCGACAAGAGTCGCAATACTTTAGAAGGAGATTTCGTAATACCTCTCAGGAACTTACACAATTCTAATAAGGGACAATTGATTCGTCTGCACTTAGAATGGAACATGCCCAATGGATGACAGGATAGCACAGTGATTAGCACTGCTACTTCACACCTCCAGGGACCCCGGCTTGGGTCACTGTCTGTGGGGATTTTGCACTTCCTCCTTGTGTCTGCATGCGTTTCCTCCGGTTGACACGGTTTTCTTCCACGGTCCGAAGATGTGCGCTTTCTGTTGATTGGCCAAGCTAAAATTGGCCCTTAGCGTCCTGAGATGCATCGGTTAAAGGGATGACCGGGTAAATGTGTAGCGATATGGGTGTCGGGCCTGAGTGGGATTGTAGTTGATGCAGACTTGATGTGTCAGATGGCGTCATCCTGCACTATCGGGATTCGATGATCTGCTGAGAATTTTCCGATTAGACAACTCGGATTATTAAGTTATCGATTTTGAAACAGCCTTTTAAACTGCATCAAACACTTCCTTTCATTAAAAAAGGAGACAAATAGAATGGGAAGACTTCGCCATGCAGCCTATGTGCTGAGTAGAAGTCAGTTCATGTTGAAAATGCATATTACAATTAAAATTATTTTAGGTGGAAACCAGAACTTGTTTGAATACCAACTGGTACGAGTCGCGTTGAGTTAAAGCTGATTTCAACATCAGACATCCGTGCCAAGCGTCTTGTTTTTTTCAAAAAAACATGAAACCACGTAACAATAATAATTACTTGTAGGGGCACGGCAAAATGTTGCATCTCTAATGTGGAATAATAAAATTCTGTTTCGATATTTGGAACGTTTTGATTGGATGTGCACATGCATTATGAATTGAAACAATGACAAACAAAATTTTACATAATTCGTCAATTTGCATCAAAACTTTTTTTTAAAATTTCTACTGGTGTCCGTATCATTGTTTCTTTTTTTTTTAGCTGATTATAATCATCGTCCATCTGAATTCAACCGCTGGGTATGAGGAGGGCAACCCAAAACAAAGTTCATATTTTGTTTTCCATGTTTTTTTATGCACCAATGAAATTAACGTTCTGATAAAATTAGCAAAGTCCATTATATTGGGATATATGTCAGTGCTCTATTATGGCACCATTAGAACATCCTGCAAAACTAGTATTATAGTTGTCCAACTGAATAACAAATATATGTTCAAAGTGCATTGCATCTGTAGTTTCCAAGATTTTGATTCTTGCATAGAATCAAAATCTTGGAAACTACAGATACAATGCACTTTGAACATATATTTGTTAGTCAGTTGGACAACTATAATACTAGTTTTGCAGGATGTTCTAATGGTGCCATAATAGAGCACTGACATATATCCCAATATAATGGACTTTGCTAATTTTAGCAGAACGTTAATTTCATTGGTGCATAAAAAAAACATGGAAAACAAAATATGAACTTTGTTTTGGGTTGCCCTCCTCATACCCAGCGGTTGAATTCAGATGGACGATGATTATAATCAGCTAAAAAAAAAAGAAACAATGATACGGACACCAGTAGAAATTAAAAAAAAAAAGTTTTGATGCAAATTGACGAATTATGTAAAATTTTGTTTGTCATTGTTTCAATTCATAATGCATGTGCACATCCAATCAAAACGTTCCAAATATCGAAACAGAATTTTATTATTCCACATTAGAGATGCAACATTTTGCCGTGCCCCTACAAGTAATTATTATTGTTACGTGGTTTCATGTTTTTTTGAAAAAAAAAACAAGACGCATGCCACGGATGTCTGATGTTGAAATCAGCTTTAACTCAACGCGACTCGTGCCAGTTGGTATTCAAACAAGTTTTGGTTTCCACCTGAAATAATTTTAATTGTAATATGCATTTTCAACATGAACTGACTTCTGCTCAGCACATAGGCTACATCGCGAAGTCTTCCTATTCTATTTGTCTCCTTTTTTAATGAAAGGGAGTGTTTGATGCAGTTTAAAAGGCTGTTTCAAAATCGATAACTTAATAATCCGAGTTGTCTAATCGGAAAATTCTCAGCAGATCGTCGAATCCCGATAGTGCAGGATGACGCCATCTGACACATCAAGTCTGCATCACTCGAGTCAATACATCACTCAAATTATCTTACTGTCTTCAATGTCAACCCAGACGAGCCCCATGCAATTCTTCGGGTAACAGCTTTTTCCAGAGTTCCTATCAACAGATACTCTCAATTCTATACATTACTTTTCACCGTCTATGTTGGCACTCTCAACAATATATATGTCTGCAAATGTCCATAGGCAGAAATCTTCATCTTGTCTCCTCATTGCGAAGTTACTGTCCAGTTCTTAGCTCATTCTTTTGCTCTCACGCCATGATTACAACAGTAGATGGCGAAACTAACAGTTTCACAAGCACACTTCATTCCCACACGTATAATGCCTTGCACTCGGCACATTTTTTGAACATTTACAACTGAACATAAGCACGTGTGGCGCATCAGCTCCTTCATTGGCTCAGCTTACTTTTCGCAATGTTATTTCAAGCGCTAAGACTGGTTTCCCTCTACCAATTTTAGGCAGAAGTAGCGCATGTTAATCAGCTGCATTCAGTCACGCCATAACATGCAAAAATTCATTTGTAAAGACCAGGAGAACTTTGCTAAAGAACCAGAACGCACGCCTTCGAAGGATATACTTTCAGTCTTGACTCCAAGCACGGAATCACAAGAGTCCTTATAAAACATTTCTTCCAACAATTTCTGGTTTCAAATTTGCACAAGTCTACTGCCTGGACATTACTAGTACCTCGACCTTCATTTGAAAGCTTCATTCACGCACTATTAAGGCTGATGAACAATCTACAATTCACATTTGTTTTTCTAGATTGACAGAAAAAGTCGGTTTGGAACATACCATCAGGAATTGTTTCTTCATCAAATAATGCAATAAGAAAATCGTTCTTGTTCATGCTTTACCACCTTATTTCCTGAGTTGTTGGGTGGAATGATTGGAAAAAAAAATGCGAATTGTAGATTGGGCAAGAATTGTTCAGCAACGGGATTTTTTTTAACTCTAATAGACTGCTGCTAGAGAGGAGTGTTTCTGGAGTTGGGTGAGAACTGCGAGAGGCAAGTTACGAGGCCACAAGACGCCATTAAACTAGTTTTCAGTGTAAGCAAAATTAGTCTTGTTTGGGAATTAAACACTTCAATTTAGAGCTTTTGTGCAACAGGAACTATCTCAGTTAACTCTCAACTGAACATGACTTGTCCTTTTGTCTGAAGAGGTAAAACCTGTTATAGGGTTTTATCTAAATTGTGCCAATTAAAAAAAAAGAGGCATCAGAGTATTGTGCTGATTGTACAGTGAGTGGTGCCTCACTGAGAGGAACGCTTTTGGAGGTGGCTGGCAAGTGATAATTATATAAGTATTTATTTAGCTTGCTATCAGTGTGACCTAAATTAGTTCTTATCTGGGAAGTTGAAAGCTGCGTTTTAGTGCGTTTCTGCAAGTAAATCATCTGAGTTAGCTATCAACTGAATTGACTGGCTGTTTGTTCTATTAGTTAAATCCAAATCCAAGGCTTTGGAAATTGCGCCAATAAAAACCTTGGAGTGCTGATCTGGCTGTATGGTGAGTGCCGACTGACTGAGAGGAGTGCTTTTGGAGTTGTGTGAAAACAGGGAGTTAGGAATAACAGTAGCAGAAGTTATAAGGAAGAGTGCTGATTGTAAGTAATTGTTATTCTCCCCCCCCCCCCCCCCCCCCCCACCGCCACCCCACCCTTTCTTTGGCATTGTAGTTGTTGTTGATGTATAACACAGCAGTGTTTCTGCAAAATTTCAGTGGTTTATAGTTTGACAGGTTTATATTCGTACAAGCAAGAAACATAAAAAAAAGACCCGAGGAAATTGGATATAAAGTGAAACAAAACATTTTCCAAAAGTTTGATTTCAAGCTGTAAGACATGGCAGAGAGAAAGAAAACATTTCTAAAACGTGGTTTGCTCCACATGCTCAACGTGGCAGGCTGGGGACACTTCCCGCTGGGTCAGCATGTGCGCGGGAAGTGTCTTCTGCTACTGCTCCTTGAAGCTCGAGTGTCACAGCTACAGCGACAGCAGAGGCACTGTGTAGCTTGCACGAGTCAGGTAGTATCGTGGATTGTGCGCATAGAAAGGTGGTCAGCAGGACGTGAAAGGGTAACCATCAGACATAACAAGAGTGATTGGCAGGCAATCAGGCAGTACAGGAATCTTCTTCGGCCATTCAAATGCAAAACAGATATGCGGCTTTGAATACAGATGTGGGGAATGAACTTGGGGAAAGGCGCACCATCACGGTTGGTTCTGCTGTAGATGGAAGGGGTAAAAAAGCGTGCCAGCACAATAATTTTAGAGTATCCAGTTGTAAGGGAAATAGAAGGCGGTTCTGTGGCTGCAGAAGAAACGCTAGGATAGTATGTTTCCTCCCACGTGCTGGGGTCAGGGATGTCTCAGCGCATGAACAGGATGGCGAAGTGCCAGTGGTCATAGTATTCGTTGTTACAAAGGACATGGGAAAAATAAGGTCCTAAAGCTGAATGCACGGAACTAGAAAGAAGGCGAAGGATTCGGACATCAAAGGCAGTGATCCCTGGATTGCTACCGGTGCTATGAGCTAACCAGAGTAGAAATGACAGGAAATATTAGATAAATACTTGGTGATGAGATAGTATCGGGGAATGGTATCGGATTAGAGAGGCATTGGGACCGGTTCTGGGGGATGTTGGATCTGTACAAATTGGAAAGTTTACACTTGAACAGAAGTGGGCAGATGTTGTAGGAGGGTATTTCCTTGAGAGGTTGGTGACGATTTAAACTAATCTGACAGGGTTTTGCAGACCTATTTTAGAAGCCCGAGATGAGGGGAACAAGGACAATAAATAGAGAGAGGTTTCCAACTGCATCACCAGTAAGGAGCAATAAAGTTAATAGTAAGGGGAACTCAGGAGATGTGATGAATAGAAGTGTTCAAATGCAAAAAAAAGAAGAAAATGTAGGATTGGGAATATTCGTAGCATTGGAAACAATGGTAATGGGTTGACAGCACAAATCATGGCAAATAAATGCAATTTGGTAGTCATTACAGATGCATAGTTCAGGAAGGTCACGATTTGGAGTTAAATATCCAGTGGTATCAGAGTTTTTGGAGGAAGCGACAGGAAGGTAAGGGAGGTGGTGTGGCTCTGATATTTAAGGATGACAACAAATCATCAGTGCTTAATGTAATAGGTTTAATGGGGTGGGGGGTTGAATCCATTTGTGTCGATATTTGAAATACTGAGAAAAAATCCGCCGATATGTGAAACCTATAGGCCAATCAATAATAAGGTCATGGGGCGAGTAGTACATAGATCATAGAACATAGAACATTACAGCACAGAACAGGCCCTTCGGCCTTCGATGTTGCGCCGACCAATATAAAAAGCAATGCCCCTCCAAACTAAAACATTCCCTTCTCTTCCATATACTTATCAACTAACCTCTTAAACGCCACCAAACTTGGCGCATCTACAACTGCCGCAGGCAGGACATTCCACTCCCTAACCACCCTTTGGGTAAATAACTACCTCTGATATCCATCCTATAACTATCACCCCTTAATTTAAAGCTGTGTCCCCTAGTGCTGGCTTTCTTCATCCTAGGAAAAAGGCTATCACTATCCACCCTATCTAAACCTCTAATCATGTTATATGTTTCGATAAGGTCCCCTCATAGCCGCCTCCTTTCTAACGAAAACAACCCCAAATCCCGCAGCCTGTCTTCATAAGACCTGCCCTCCATACCAGGCAACATCCTGGTAAACTTCCTCTATACCCTTTCCAATGCCTCCACATCTTTCTTATAATGTGGGGACCAGAACTGCACACAACACTCCAAGTGCGGCAGCACTAGAGTTTTGTACAGTTGCAACATGACGTTGCGGCTCCGAAATTCAATCCCCCTACCAATAAAAGCTAAGACTCCATATGCCTTCTTAACAACCTTATCGACTTGACTGCCTACTGTCAGGGATCTATGCACATATACACCAAGATCCCTCTGTTCATC
Organism: Sphyrna mokarran; assembly: GCA_024679065.1. Lineage (NCBI taxonomy): Eukaryota > Metazoa > Chordata > Chondrichthyes > Carcharhiniformes > Carcharhinidae > Sphyrna > Sphyrna mokarran. Next base: position 9,545,177 of record JAGIQG010000016.1, on the reverse strand, counting down.
AACACTATTAAGAATCCTACCATTAGCCCTATACTCCACACATTTATTATTCCTGCCAAAGTGCATTACCTCACACTTTTCCACATTAAACTCCATTTGCCACCTCTCGGCCCAGCTCTGCAACTTGTCCAAGTCTCTATGCAAACTATAACACCCCTCTTCACTATCTACCACTCCACCGACTTTAGTGTCATCTGCAAATTTACTAATCCATCCTTCAATACCCTCATCGAGATCATTTATAAAAATTACAAACAGCAGGGGCCCCAAAGCAGACCCCTGAGGTACACCACTTGTCACCGAACTCCACGATGAATATCTCCCATCAACCACCATCCTCTGTCTCCTATCTGGTAGCCAATTCCTAATCCAATTTGCTAAATCACCCTGTATCCCATACATTTTCTGCAGAAGTCTTCCATGGGCCACCTTATCAAACGCCTTACTAAAGCCCATATATACCACATCAACCGCCTTACCCCCATCCACCTCTTTGGTCACTTTTTCAAAAAACTCAATAAGGTTAGTAAGGCACGACCTACCCTTCACAAAAACCATGCTGACTATCCCCAATCAATTCATTTCTCTCTAAATAACTATAAATCCTATCCCTAATAATTCTCTCCAATACTTTGCCCACAACAGAAGTAAGAATCACTGGCCTATAATTCCCTGGAAGGTCTCTCTTCCCCTTCTTGAACAACGGGACCACATTCGCTATCCTCCAGTCCTCCGGAACCACACCCGTAACCAACGACGACCTGAAGATCAGAGCAAGAGGCTCTGCAATCTCCTCTCTTGCCTCCCAGAGAATCCTAGGGTAAATCCCGTCCGGCCCAGGGGACTTATCCAACTTCAAACCCTCAAGAATATCTAGCACATCCTCCCTATCTACTTCAATACTTTCCAATTTGCAACCCTGTACCTCAGTGTTCTCCATACCTACATTTACACCACCCTGCGTGAATACCGAAGAGAAATATTTATTCAGTAGTAAACAAAGAAATAACTGATAAATATAAAGTTGGTCCGGCAAATATCATGGAGGATGTTCGCCTACATTTCAAGTAGGTGAAGACACATTTGGAGAGGAGCTCATAGAATATATCCACGCCAGTGTCCCTGAACTATATGTAATGAAACTTAGGAGAGAACAAGATTTTAAGATTTACTTCTGAAGAATGTGGCAGGAATAATTAATTCCTTGACATCTTAATGTCAAGGATTCTCTCGGAAGAAGTGATCACAGTATGGTTGAATTTAAAATACAGAGGGAGCGTGAAAACGTGAAATACAGTATCAGTGTTTTGTGCTTGAACAAAATAATAAAACAGGGATGTAGAAGGCGTTGGTTAAGTAGGCGGGGAGCTAAAAGTTTGTGATGGGACAAGTGGGGAACAATGGAGGACTTTCAAAGCGATCTTTCACCTATTTCAGTAAAAGTATATACTAGTGGTAAGTAAAGACTGCAGAAAAAAAAACGATACACACTTATGATATGTACGCAAATAAAGGAGATTATCAAACGTACAAAGTGGGATAGAGTAGTCAGAAACTGGAGAATTGCGAAAAAATTAAAAGTCAACAGGCAGCACGAAACAAGCTATAAAGAACAGTAAGATGGATTATGAGAGTAAAGTAGCTCGGAATATAGAAGGGGCATTTTTTTCTTCAAATACATAACACGAAAAAAATGGCTAAAGTAAACATTGTTCTTTCAGAGCATGGGGGTGGTGTAGGGATGGGGTGCGGAGTGGGGGACGGGGGTATGTAATAATTATAACTGAGATATTGATTGAAGTATTGAACAAGTATTTTATGTCGGTCTTCACAGTGGAAGACTCAGATAACACACCAGGAAATGACAACACAAAAGCTTTGTTAGTGAGCACCTAGAAACTTCCATTATCACGAACGAGGTAGTATTGGCCAGTTAATGGGATTAATGCTAGACAAGTCTTCTAGCCCTGATGGAATGCCTCCCAGGATACGAAAAGGGACGACAGGGGTAGTAGTAAATGCACTATTGATAACTTACCAACATTCGATGGACGCTGAGGTCGTTCCCATGTATGGAACACAGCAAATGTGACGTCACTACTAAAATGTATGTACAAATAGGGAAAAGGCGGGTAACTATATGCAGGTTAGCTTACTTCTGGAATTATTGAATCTATCATCAACGAACAAATAGCGCGAAATCTGATCTAACTTGTCCCATTTGTAAGACGCAGCATGGTTTAATAAAGGGCAGGTCATGTTTGGCGAATTTGGTGATTTTTTTTTGCGAACATTGTTGCGCACTGGACAATGGGGAACCTGTGGATGCATTTTATCTGGATTTCCAGGAGTCATTGACAAGACGCCGTACCAAAGACTGCTATGTAAAATACAGGTAGTGTATTATCTTGGATAGAGTATTAATTAAAAAAACAAAAACAAAGTGGGCATAAATGTGTGTTTTTTTTTCTAATTGGCGATGCATGACTAGTGGTGTGTCTCGGAGGTCAGTGCTGAGACTGCAATTGTTTACGATTTATATAGATGATTTGGTGTTGGAGACCAATTATAGTGTGTCATCATTTGTAAAACTAAGATGGATGATAAAGCAAAGTGTGCAGAAGACGTTGCAAGTCTGCAATCGGATATAGATTATCTGTCCGTGGGCGAGGGTTTGGCAATTGGAGTACAGTGTTTGAAAATGTGATGTCATCAATGTTGGTAGCAGTAACAGCAAAATTCACTGTTATTCAAAGGAAAACAATTGCAGCATGCTGTTATACAATGGCATCTGGCTATCCATGTGTGAGAATCACAAGGAGTTGGTTTGCAGGTAATTAAGAAGGCAAATGAAATCTCGTCCTTCCTTACTAGAGAGATGGAAGTTAAAAGCAGGGAGGTTGTGCTGTAGCTGTATCAGGTCGTGTTTAGGCCAGACCTGCAGTTCTGTGTACAATTTTGGTCGTCTTACTTGAAAGAAAAAGTGTATATTGCCATTGGAGAGGGTGCAGAGGAGATTCACTATGTTGATTCGGGAAATGAGACTGTTGGCTTATGATGAGAGACTGATGCTTTGAACTGGGGCTATAATCATTAGAGTTTAGAAGTATGACGGGAAATCTTATAGACATATATATGATTATAAAGGGAATAGAGAGCATAGAAGCAAGGAAGTTGTTTCCTCTGGTGGCTGAAACTAGGACTAGGGGGCACGGCCATTAAATAAGGGGTAACAGATTTCGGACTGAGGTGAGGAGGAATTTCTTCCATAAAGTTTGCAAATGTCTGGAATTCTCTGCCCAATGAAGCAGTTGAAGCTTCATCACTTGAATGTTTTTTTTTAAAGCAAGGATAAATACATTTTTGAACAGTAAACTAATTAAGGGTGAGCGGGCAGGTGAGTAGAGCTGAGTCCAAAAGAGGGTTAGCCATGATCTTATTGAATAACAGAAAAGTCTCAAAGGAACAGATAGGCTTCTTCTGCTCCTAGTGCTGAAGTTCGTATGTTATCATGCCCCTACATTCAGTGCCTTGGGTATTTCTACCATGTCTGCTTCAACCTAGTTTTATTCCTGTAACAAAGAACCATCTTCCCCAGTTTGCCTTCATAGCCAAATTTACGAATGACGTTTTCTTCTTGGAAAGGTGAGAATTCAGAATGAGAAATTGCAGAACATAAGTTGTGCACAACAACAGTACTAATGAGAAAGCAGTGGGTATCATTAGCAATTAGTTTGTCAAAGATCATCAGAGATGTTCATACATATCGAGGAAAATTTAATATTTAACAACACATTGGAATTCACAGTTATGTGGAAACGAAACTGAGTATAACACTTATCCTTTTTCACATTGTTTTTGACAGCGAGATTGAAAATTTATCCGGCTTTCACTACGATCATGTTTCACCTTGTAGTCACGTCAAGTTTGCCTCCCCTCTGCGCCCAAAATCTATAGAATATATATAGTACAAATAACTGTCTTTTAGTTCAGTAAAATTATTGAAAAGTCATTGTAAGCGATTTAAATCCAGAGCCTCACAAGTTTTAGAGGAATAAATGACAACATCGTGCCCGTTTTAAGTAAGCCCGGAATTAACTTGTTTCTCCCTTAAATGATGCTTCCGTTCCAGATGCATCACGGAAGTACATTTTGAATTCACCTCAGGTCTTCTTTGTTTCAGTCAGTCCATCTCCAATTCTTTTAAGCAAATCGATAAACGTCTAGCCTGCTAAGTTTTTTTTTCTCTGGAAACACAATCCATCTTTCTTCAATATTAATCTGACACTTTTATCTAAACTGCTTCACACGCGTATAAATCTGCCTTACGAAAACAGAACGTGAAACTTGGCAAATCAAATACATGAACTTTGAACAAATAATTGTAAACAGTGCAGTGGAAAATATGTTCGATGAATGAATCAGCAAACATATGTATTGTGGTATTAAATGTTTGCAACATTCCTGTCAAGGATCATCAAGAAAGGGAAGAATATCACGGTGCAAAGTATACTGTAATGAAGTGTAAAGCCACGTCCCAGAAACTGAGAAATGCAAACAATGAATCATTTCTGAGGGACGCATTGTCTTTCAATTGTCGCCGATTTTTAATTAAATATGACTACATAAGGTAGTGATTTATTTTTTTCAACATACACACTGAATCAACCGATTGATAACGTATTGAATTTCCAACAACGGTGCATACTTTAGATTGTTCACAGTGGACTGGCGGAAGGAAATCATCACGCTTTTGTTCAAATGTGCAGCGCCGTTTAGTGATGAAAAATACATAATAGGCGTATAAGTACGTCCATTGATGTTCAGGTCGCATTAGCTCAAAAGAAGCTTGGAAGCCCTTATAGACCCCAACATTTTCTCTACTTGTCATCACTGTATGGGAAAATTGCACTACTCTAATTGCAGTTCTTCTGAGACACTCCGAAGTTTTATTTAATCAAAAACAAGCTTATCATTAACAGGTCAAATTAAAAATAACAACTCAATAACCTTAAAATTAACCAACCGAAAGACTGAAAGTAACAATGTGCCATTCTGAACTGCTAAACTGTCTCTATCAGTTCCAGTTAAGAAATGTTCTTCGCAAAAGCCTTGTTTCTCTTCAGAATAGTTACACACAGGTAATGCTTCGGAGTGTGACGCCAGTTATGGAACCTCCAGAACAATCCGAGAGAGAAAGACAAAAAAAAGGAACGATTCCCTCTGCCAGGTCAAAACAGCAGAGAGTCAGAGATGGAGAGAGGGAGAGACGGAGAGAGAGAGTGGTATAAATATATTTCTGAATTTTAGAGTAGCATCACAATTGCATTTAAGGTAAATTGGAGGCATTAACCTCAAAATACATTCAATGGAACGTTACTCTTTGCCTGGCTCTATTCTATTGCCTTGTTCTGCCTGATGCTCAGTCACTTCCTTCCTGCCTTTCTTTTTGGTTGGTGAATGCAAATATAACATATACCTTATGAAACATTCTGTCCATCTGCCCCACTCTCTTAATAGACTAGTTTGCATGAATACCAATATTCGTTTGAACTTTGCTGCTTTCTGGATCTTGTCATTAATTATATATGGCTTAATTTTAATTCTTCCCCAAAATTATTTTAACATATTTATCCGCACTGGACAGTAAGTAACTGTAGATGTGCTCCAAAATTATCATGTACAAAAAAAATGCAAAAATGATTATTGATGGCATTAAAATTATAAGTTCTGAAATTGATAGGGCCGTATGATCTGTTCCCAACTGATGGCGAAGTTTATTCATGGAAAAAAAAATATGCGAGACAGAGTGATTAATTTCAAATTCTTCCGAAGGAATCAAGTGACATGGACAGAACGAACTAATCATTCTATTTTTCATTCAATATTCAACTATTTACCGATACACATTTGGCACTTACGAGAATTGCCATGGAAACTATTTGAACTGATTTGTCTTATTTTCTCTAGTTGAATTTTCTCTAGTCTAATTGAATTCTACCACAGAATTAATTTCCTGAAATTTTGATAAATTGAACAGGACTCAAGTGAAATATTAAAGTTTATATCGCCATTTTCTATGTACGATGCAGGATGCTTATGCAATTGAAATATCATTATTTCTCAGATTTGAAGGTAAATACTGACATAAAAACATATGATCAAAAATGGTATAAAGAATAGTTCAAAATTGAGATGTGGAGCTTTAACGAAGAGAAAGTGAATATTCGGGTATTAGTCTGGACGTTGATAAGGAAAACGGCCAGCAGCTATTTGCGCAATCAAACCCATTGTGTTTTCTTTGTTCAGTTATTTTCGTTCCACGAATTATAGTGTATCAAACTGCTTGTCATCTTCCGTGTTTCATTCTGATTGTGATCAGCAGGAACTCTGCAGAAACCAATCAAGGCACCGTTCGCAGCATTTTCCAATCCCTTGACCACTACCTTCTAAATGCACAACGGCTTTAGATATATGAGAACACCACCATCAAGAGTTTCCTCCAATTCGTGGTTGAAATACGTCATCTTTCCGGCAACATGATAAATCACCTGGAATCCCTTCCCTAACTGCACTGTGATAGTAGCTGGCCTCAGTAATGTAAAGTTTCAAGAATTCAGCTCAACACCAAGTTTCCAAGTCTAGTAGGGAAAAGAAAGTTGTTGTCCTAGCCAGCAAAGTCCGTCACTCTATTCAAACACATTTTAAGGGCAGGTAAGAATTAGGAAAACAATGCTTAAATCACAAAGATGGTTGTACTACATAAATAATATTTTTTGTTGTAAGTGAATAGAATCCTCTGTATCTCACCATAGTGACCCAAGTTAGATTGGAAGTATTCCAAGTAATAGCTAAAATTTGAACATGGTACCTCCTTTCCAGAAGCTGTCATATTTCGAAAGAAAGAACCATACAGCACAACGACACAGAAACACTCCTTTTGGCACTTCTTGGCTGTGCCGAACTATCTGTTTCTTTTTTTTCTCACCAGTGCCACTGAACTGCACCTGGACCATATCGCTCCACATCTGTGTCATCCATTTACCTAACAAAGTTTTCTGTAAAATAAATTTTAAGAGCGAGCCCGCTTTTACCACTTCATCTGACAATTCATTCCACATTCCCACTACTCTCTGTGTGAAGACATCCTCCCCCCCAGCCCAATATTTCCTTTAAACTCCCCCCCCCACCTTCACCCTTGACCCATGTCCTCTAGTTTTTTTTTTCTCTCCCGAGCCTCAGTGGAAAAAAGCCTGCTTGCATTCACTCTACCTATACCCATCATAATTTTATACACCTTAATCAAATCACGAGTTTGCTAGCTTGGAGTGTGTACAGCCAAGAATAATCGATAGTGCGAACAAGTAGTCGTGTGTAATTTCACTGGATTTGTAGGTAATGTTGTTTAACAGTTTTTTTTTTCTCCTTTTCTTTCAAGGTGATGCAGGTCGTAAACTGAAGTGTCATGTATAATCAGGTCACCTATAGCTGACAAAAATTGTATTCGGGATTCCAAAATTCAGCTCTTCAATTCAATGTACAGCGTCTCTAAAATCATTTCAAGGCAGGTAATTAACTATCCGTTGATGAATATTGCCGATATAAGTAAAATCCAGATGTTTCGTTTGTAACACGACCATGAAGTGAACTCCATTTTGTTGACAAAAACAGTTACGTTGATGGTCACTTCCTATCAGTAACGGTGAAAATATAATTGCTAAACTTTGAATCACATGCCAGGTCTCTGCACGGGTGTACACATATCTTCCCGAAATGTGGAGACTGATACTGCATATCACACATTTTGATGATCAGTTATCACAATCACGTTCGACATTTTCAATAACGTTTCTATGATGATGCAACTGAGGATATAATGATTTAGCTGGGTACAATACATAACAGCTAACAACTAATTTAAACAGAGAAGAGTCATTGCTAACAACCATCATATTTTTGTTTGGTTCTTATACATAGAACTGCATAGATCCGAATGCCACTTCCCAACGTTCATGATATATTTCGGAATGCTGCGTCAATTTTCTTCCACCAAATGTTTTGCTCGACGATACTTTAATCGAATTAAACTGAACTAACTGTTTGGTGTTGTTTCATGTTTAAATCTACCAGTGATGCATAGTTGTAAATTCAAACATACTCACCATTTAATTCTGCAAAAATCGTTGATAGATCTGCAAATTGAATGTAGGAAAACAATTTTCATGCATGATTATCTGAATATTACTAACTTGTAACGAAAATTGCCAAAGAAATGCTATTGTTTCACAAAGGCTTACGAATTGTTTTACAATCGCTACTGTAAGCCGAATAAAACAGTAGCAATCAAGACTTAACAATTCAAGTATAATTTCTTCTAAGGCGATTATTAAGCAACATGTAATTACAGTTCAACACTTTTGCTGTGTCAAAACAAAATCGATCAGTCCAAGTAACACAAAAATGGCAGTAGATGATCTGAGCGGCAGAAATGCCACTAAAGTTTGGGTGTCGGATAATGCACGAATTGTTATCTCTGCTGCTCAGTATGATTTTACCCATTCGTCAACGGCTACTGATGTGTTCTTTGTAAGTAAGAAGTCTCAAAACATCAGGTTAAAATCTAACAGGTTTATTTAGTAGTAAACACTGCAACCTTTCAGAATGCAGTTCCTTCGTCAGGTCAGTGGAGGTTTCTGATCAGAAACATGGCATATAAGGCGGACACAGTTTACAGAAAGCTGATTGGAGGTTTTTTTTTTCAGGTAATTAGCTGTTCAAATCTTAAAGGTGCAGAAAATGTGAGTGGAGATAGCATTAAGCATAGGTTAAAGAGAAGTGTATTCTCTCCAGACAGGACAGTAAGTGAGATATTACAGGTTCATGCAAGTCATGGAGGTTACAAATAGTGTAACATGAATCCAAGATCCCTGTTGAGGCCGTCCTCATGTTTGTGGATTTGGCTATCAGTTTCTGCTCAGCGACATTGCGCTGTCAGATTCGCGAAGACCGCCTTGAAGAACTCTTATCCGAAATCAGAGGCCGAATGTCCATAACTGCTGAAGTGTTCGCCAACATAACTGCTGAAGGGAACCGCACCACAATAGAAAACAGTACTACGGCAGGGAAGTCTATTATCAACTTGTCAGATTACACATTTCAATCAGATGAATTTGAATTTCTCAGCCGAGGACTCAATTTCCACCCCACCACCAAAATGGATCACATCAGTCCCGCAGCAGACACAGAGAAAATAATCAGGCGAATGAGGCCACAGAAAAAAACTGCATCGACCTCCTCAGAAGACAAACACGGGACATGGTGGGGTCCTTCGTTATTGAGGACTCCGCTGGAGCGGACAAGCAGTAACATTTTCTCTGGAATCTTCAATAGTCATGGGTGGAGACGAACACCTCGCCATGGTCGTCCCAAACCCCACTTCTTGCCTTCAAACAACAGCATAAACTTAAAAAGATCATTGTCCGCAGCAAACTACCCAGCCTTCAGGAGAACAGTGACTACAACTCCACACAACCCTGCCATAGCAACCTCTGCTAGACATGCCGGATCATCGACACGGATAACATCATTTCACATGAGAAAACCATCCACCAAGTACACGACGCATACTGTTGCAACTCGGCCAACGTTGTCTGTCTAATAGGCTGCAGGAAAGGATGTCCGAAGCGTGATGCATTAGGGAAACCATGTAGTCGCTCCGACAACGGGTGAATGAACACCGCTCTAATATAATAATAAAAAAAAACAAGACTGTTCCCTTCCTTTTGGCGGACATTTCAGCTGTCACGAGAATTCGGCCTCTGATCTTCGGGTAAACATTCTCCAAGGCAGCCTTCACGACATATGACAGCTGCAGAGTCGCTGAGCAGAAGTTGAAGGCAAAACTCCACACACATGAAGCCGCCCTCATCCGGGATCTTGGGTTCATGTCACACTATCTGTAATCCTGATGACATGCTTGCACTTCCAGCATCTCATTACTGTCCTGTCTGGAGACAATACATACCTGTTTAACCTATGCTTCATGAAATCTCGCCTCACATTATCTGCACCGTTCAGACATGAATAATAGATTAGACGCACATTCTAATCAGTGTCTGTAAGCTGTGTGTGCTTGTATACGCCCCGTTTCTGATCAGAAATCTCAACTCACCTGATGAAGAACAGAGTTTCGAAAGCTTGTGCCGTTTACAATCAAATAAACTTGTTGGACTTTAACTTGGTGTTGTGACATTTCTTATCACGTTTACCCCAGTCCAGCACCGGCATCTCCACGTCACGTTCTTCCAGCCAAGGGACGTGGTGAAACATAATAAATTATGTTGAGTTGTGATACGATAGCTGCTACTTAGGTAGGTTGTTCAATTATATAACGACAGCATGAGATAGCAAAGGGCAAAGCCGGAAGAAGGGATTGATTTCCTCGAACATGTTTAAGATAACTTCCTGAGCATTGTGTTGTTAGCCCAACTTGTCAGAGGATAGTAGTGGATATGATTCTGTATATCGTATTGTCCAAAGAAGACAAGATACCAGTTATCTTAAAATGACAGTGATGCCTTTGTAATTATGTTTGGTTTGAATATGGGAAAATACGGCGGGGGTGGGGGTGTGTGGGGGGGTCACTGCAGAACATACTTTATTAATTGGTAGAGAAATTGGGTCAAATAGACAAAGGTGTGTCTGAGGCGGATGAGCTGTTAACAGTTGTTGACAAAAAATGTCAGTGGAATAATCCAGCATCATACAAAAAACGAATCAGGGAATTGACAGACACTTCGAAAACAAATTGGGAATTGTCTGGATGATATTTCAGATGAAGCAGAATAAATAGGAAGATGTGTGTTTTCAGTGATTTCGGGATGGAAATAAATTGGGGAATTTGAATTGATAATGCAGGGTCGGAGAGAAATTTGGGGAAAAATGGAGGCATAAGTAGAAAGTAACACAGTTGCATGCAGTAGATGCCATCCATCTGCATAAATAATGTTGGCTCTGCAAGATTGAACTATTAAGGGAAATGAGGCATCTGGCACATTGAAGGTGGAAAAAATATTGGCAGGCCTTTGAATGGAAAGGATTTTTTATGATGCTCGAGAAAGAGAATATGGTGATGCCATCGTTGGACTGGGGTAAGCATAGTAAGAAGTCTCACAACACCAGGTTAAATTTCAACTGATTTATTTGGCATCACAAGTTTTCGGGGTGTCTCTCCTTCTTCAGATAAGTGAAGAATTAGAATTATATTCACAAGCAGGACATATATAGGCACAAACTAATTTTATACCATAATGTTTGGAATGCGAAACTTTGCAGGAATAAATTTAAGGGTATGGAAAATGTGAGTGGAAAGACGGTTATGCACAGATTAAAGAGGTGCATACTATCTCCAGTCGGAGAGTTACTGAGGTTTTGCACGTCCAGGCAAGTCGCCGAGGTTACATGTAGTATGGTATAAACCCAAACTCCTAGTTGCAACCATTCTCATGTGTATGAAATTTGGCTTTCTGTTTCCGCTCAGTGATTCAGTGTTTTTGTGTGACGTAAAGGGCTCCTTGAAGAACAATTACCTTAAGACCTGAGCCTGAATGCCCGAGGCTACTAATCTGTTACCCAACAAGAAGAGAAAACACCAGTCTGGTGATTTTCTAGATACGTTTTTTTTTATCCGGTGCCATGGCATCAGGATGGTCTTAGCAATGTACCACACGTGGTACACCCTTTACTGTTGCAGGTTAGGTGGACACGGTTAACAGATTCGCAAGTATATGTAGCGTGTACCTGTGGTTCATATCCTCGCGTGAGATGATGGCACCGTGTTGATGATACGGTGCGTCTTGCAGAGCTTACTGTCTCAGAGTTGTGTGGTGTTGTGTTCAGTATTTTCCTGAAGGCTGGGTAGTTTCATGCAGTTAATAGTCTGTTTGAGTTTGTGTAATTGGCTGAAGGCAAGAAGTGGGGGTGTGGGGATGCCATTGCCAAGATGGTTATACTTATCAATGACATGTTGAAGGCTCCATAGAAGATGTCGTAGCTTCTCCGCTCCGGTGACATACTCGACGACGAAGTGCAGTCTGCCCGCCCGTGTCCTGTGTTTCTTTTTTGAGGAGACCTGTGTGTACTTTTCGCTGTGGAGCATCAGAACTGTTGATTGTGTCAAACGCCGTATCATGTCCTTGTGACGACGTCTGTCAGCGTTTGTGGGTGTCTGTATGAGCTTCTCATCTCTGCAGATCCTATGTGTATACGGAGGGTTTGTACATAGGGGATGACTTACTGAATGTGTCTCAGGTGGAAGCAGGAAAGGGGGGACATCGTGAGGTGACTGTCTTTGATGGATTGTAATCCAGTCCGGAAAATAGTCCATGGTTAGTGTGCTGGTGGGATGGAACTTGTTGAGGTCATCATACAGTTGTTTCTGTGATCGATTGCCATGAGTTCAACGGCAGAAAATGTCATTGACGCATCTACTGTATGTATAGAGATCTTATTCGAAACGCTGCATGAAAATATTGACAATTGCAGGTGCAAATATGGTCCTCACGGCTGTTCCGTGTGTCTGGGTGAATAAATGTTTTTTGAAGGAGAAGACGTTGTCATCCAGGATAAAATGCATGAGTTGTGGAATTGCATCTGAAGATTGACAGTTGTCGGCATTGAATAATGAGGTAGTTGCTGCAACGCCGTCGTTAAGGTAGATGCTCGTGTAGAGTGCCGAGACATCTTATATGAGAATATGTGATCCTGGTTCAAATGCTCCATGTGTGCTGACAGTCTGTAGACAGTCGACAGTGTCGCCACAGAAGCTGAGGGTTACTTGTACAATGGGTTTCAAGATTCCTTCGGTGTAACCGGAGAGGTTATTGCACAGGGTCCACTTGCCTGGGACGACGGGATGGTCGGGTGTGTTGGCCTTCTGTATTTTCGGGAGGCAGTGCGATGAGAGTACGGAGGATGCTCTGAAGGTCTGGATCAACGGCCTTGATCAGTCTGTTGACATGACTGATGTATTCTTATGTCGGATCTGGGAGGTAACTGTCTTTAGTTTCCTCGCTGTTCAGTTGTCAATACACTTCTTTACAGTGATCCGTATGGCAGTGGCCCATTTTTGCTTGTGGTATTGATGACACTGTTGTGGTTGGTACTGAGAACACAGATTGTGTTGTCCTGTGCTAGGATGACGTTTGGTGTTCTATTGTGAGTGCGGCTGATGAATCTGGCAGTGACACATATCATGAAGGCTTGGGCATACATATCGAGTCGAGGGCAGTTGCCTTCTGGAGGAGTACAGTTTACTCTTTATTATATTGTTGCTGCACCACGGTTCTCTCTTTCGGCTGTACTGATTCTTTGATTGTCTCATTGTGTTCGTTTTTGGCCTCTTGGAGTTCGTGGAAAATACCCGCAGCCTCATTTGCCTTGCAAAATCTGCTGTTTCCAGTGCGAGATTGATAGGATCCATTTTGGGGGTGGGGTAGAAATTGACCATTGGTCTGAGAATTTCGATTTCTCTGGTTGAACTTTGTGGACCGACACATTGACAAATGACTTTCCTGCAGTGGTACTGTTCTCCCAATGGTACCAGGGGAAGCTTAGTTGTTACTGATGGAGAACCAGAGTTTCTTAAGTTTCCTGTTCTTTATGTGCTTGCAGATAATGTACTTGTTTTGTCTCGTCTGTTTTGCAACATTTCAAAGCTGAGCTGCATCCTGAGCGCAAGTTGAGAATATGGACTCTATCTTGGTTTCCAGGTTGTGGTGTCTGTTGTGGAGCTGGGTGAGGACTGTGAAAGAGCTGTAATGGCAAAGTTTCTCAGCATAGTCTGCGTTAAAGCTTGACATGAGTGGGTTTGAGTCATTCCAGTATCTTGTGTGATTTCTTGCATCATTGTAGAAACTTGATGTCTGCGTCAACATGCAGAGGTTTCTTGGACATCCTTAACACTTTCAGCGGGTAGTTTGTGGTGTCGATGGTCGCCATTATGTGGAGATGCCGCCGTTGGACTGGGGTACGCATAGTAAGAAGTCACACAACATCAGGCTTATAGTCCAACAAGTTTATTTAGTGGCACAAGCTTTTGAGTGTCACTTCTTCTTCAGCTGAGTGCAAAATAGTGTTCACTAACAGGGCATATATACACACACATTCAATTTACAAGATAATGTCTGAAATCCGAGTCTTTACAGGTAATCGAGTCTTAAAGGTACAGACAACGTGAGTGGAGAGAGGGTTACACAAGATTAAAAATATAGGTATTGCCTCTAACAGGGCAGTTAATGAGATGTTGCACATCCAGGCAATTCGCACGGTGCACAGATAATGTGGCATGAACCCAAGATCCCGTTTGAGGACGTCCTGATTTGTGCAGAAGTTGGCTATCATTGTCTGCTCAGTGGTTTGTGTTGTCATGTTTCGTGAAGGTCAACTTGGAGAACGCTTACCCGAAGATCAGAGGCCGATTGTCCCTGACTTCTGAAGTGTTCCCCGACAGGAAGAGAAAACTCCTGCCTGGCGATTGCCGAATGGTGTTCATTATGGGAGCACTTGCATGTTCTCCCCGATGCACGTTCCCTCCGTACATCCTTTCCTGCCTATTTGAGATAAATAATGCTGCCCGAGTCGCTACTGCATGTCCCATGCAACTGGTATACGGTGTTCTCACGTGAGATTATTTTATCCATGTCGATGATCCGGCAAAACTTGCAGAAGTTGTTGTGGCAGGGTTGAGTGATGTTGTGGTCACACGTCTCCTGAATACTGGGTAGTTCACTGCAGATAATATCCTGCTTAAGGTTTTGTGGTAGTTTGAAGGCAAGTAATGGGTTTGTGGGGATGGCCTTGGTGAGATTTTCTAATCTGTCTATGAAATGTTGGAGGCTCGGAAGAAGACGTTGTAGCTTCTCCGCTGCGGTGAAGTGTTGGACAATGAAGGTTACTCTGTGCACCATGACACATATTTGTCTTCCGAGGAGGTCAGCGCACATTTTTGCTGTGGCGCGGCAGAACTATCACTTGATGAGTCCAGCACTATATTCCTGTTCTTATGAGCGCACTGTTCAGCATCTGCAAATGTCTGTTTGGTCCTCCTCATCTGGGCGGATTTTGTGTATGCAGAGGTCTTGTCTGTAGGGGGCTGATTCTTGAACGTGTTTAGTGGAAGTTGGAGAAGATGAGCATTGCGGTGTTATCCATGGCATTGCGGTGCAGCGAAGTGCTCAGGTGATGGTCCTTAATGGAGATGCGTGGATCCAAGAACACAACAGATTCCGGAGGGTAGTCCATGGTAAGTCTGATGGTGGGATGGAATTGTTGATGCCATTATTTAATTGTTTCAATAATTGTTCACTAAGAGTACAAAGGAGGAAAATGTCATCGATGAATTTAGTGCATAAAGTCGCTTCAATGCCCTACTAGCTGAATAGTTTTATTTAAACTGTCTGCAAGACGGGCTGGACAATCGACATGCATACCTTCATCTCGCGTGAGAGCATCATCAAACAGGTGCAAATATGGTGCATGCTGTTGTGACTTGGCCAACATTGTCTACCTGAGCAGAATCAGATAGTCAAGTTCCGCACAATAGGGCGGTCTCGAAAGCGATCTTGGGCTCACTTCACACGATCTATAATGACAACAGCTTCCATGGCCTTCCAAATCTTCATTAACTCTCCTGCTGGAGACAATAGATGTCTCTTTGTGCTGTGCATAATCCTCCCTCTACATGCATTTTTTTTTACATTTTTACGATTCGATTACCTGTAAAGAATCGCATTTCAACCATTACCTTGTAAATTGAGTCTGTGCTTATATATGAACTGTTTGTGAACATAACTCCTCACTCACCTGACAGAGGAGCAACACTTCGAAGTCTTGTGCTACCAAATAAACTTACAAACGAGAGAGGCCCTAAAAATCATGGGAGCTGCTCTTCAGAAACAGGAGCTATAATCAATGCTTTATTTGTTCGATGGGGAAAAAAATTAAAAAAAAAGAACAGGCAATCAAAAACCAGATTGGAGATACTGAGAGGAATGATTCTAGAAATTGTAGAGTCACTCGTGATCAGTGTTAGCTGAAATTTCAGGAATCTCACGTTCTGAAAAAAAAAAGGAAGTGTTGCGGGATAATTATCCAAACCAACGTTTGGATAGAAATGAAATGCACTGTTGGGGTGACGACTGGATAATTTGATGAGACTGCAAAAATGGTTGAAAATATAGACTTCCTTGATAATCTAGAGCAAAATTAATTATCAATTCTGGTCGCCACACTACCAGAAGAATATGGAGGCTTTGGACAGAGTACAGAAAACACTTACCAAGATGTTATCAGGTATGGAGGGCAATGGCTGTGAGGAGAGTTTGAAGAAACTTGGTTTGTTCTCACTGGAGAGACGGGGGTAAAGGATCTGATGAAAGTCTACAAAATATTGAGAGGCATGGACTCAAAGTGGATAATCAGAAGGGTGGAAGAGTCAATTACTATGGGTATAGGTTTAAGATGTTATGGCAGTGTTAAAAGAGATGCATGAAACAGTTTTTTTTTAACACAGAGAGTGATGGGTGCCTGGAGCTCATTGCAAGAGATGGTAGTGATTTTTATGGGGCTTCTTGACAAGTACATGAATGAGGTGGGAATAGAACGATATGGTCTCCGAAAACATTTTATTAAAGTCGGCCAGCATGCTTGGTACAGGTTTAGAGGGCCGAATGGCCTGTTCCTGTGCCGTAATTTTCATTGTTATTTGTTCATTGTCTTTGTAGCAAAACTTGAATTAAATAAATTAAATCAAAAATAAATGACGAAGTAAAAAAAAATCTTAAAATATAATTTTCTTTCTGAGAGGTGAAGTGTTGTTATTTAGATCAACAGGAGTCGACAGAAGTAATCTTAACCCTCACAATATATAGTGAAGACTTTGATGGTTTTATTTGAGTCCATCTCTTCAAAGCTGGCAGATGGTGCGAAATTTTGTTAAAATGTTATCTCTAGATAGTCTGTCATGTGCGGATAACCTTGAGCTTGAAATCAACTTTGAAAAATTGGAGATTGGGAAGAAAATGGTAGGTCAAGTTTAATTATGGCAAGCGTGAGGAGATTCAATTCAGTGTTAAAAATAAGGAAATAAAACACAACATTTATCAAAATGTTTTTAAAAATTGCAAGAAGCTAAACACATTCGTCTGTACTCGTAAGTCTTTTCATTGACAGGGTAATTTGGAAGAATTTCTCATAAAATTCAACATATTTTAAGTTGCGATCATATTACCCTTAACAACCACACCTGACTGTTTAATACTTGTTTACCCAAGTTGAATCCAAAACTTACGAAAGCCGTGTTATCCTTGTCTGGAGAACTGCATTCAGTTTATATGGCCAAATTTGAGGAAGGATGCACATCCAATGGACAGGAATGATAATGGATTCGTAGAGCGAATTGGGAAGATACTGGTTGTTGATATTGGAGAAAAGAAAATAGATGTGAGAAGACTTGGTCGATGCACTGAAGATCTCCAAGGCATCCGAAGACATTATAATGTCTAGGATGGATAAAGACATACAAAATGATTGTAATGTAGCAAAGATATTCGAAGCTTTTCTTTTAACCAGGAGGTCAGATGCAATATGTATTGAAATACTGCAGATGTTGTTGAAGGCTGGGTGAATCGATGATTCAAAATGATATACGGTGTCTATCTGAAAGAATAAAACCATGAAGTTATCTTGATAAAGCAAGAGAGTGGGTCGGTCGGAATGCTGGATGGTTAGCCGAACTCCTGGAATCTAGTCACACAAATTCAATTTTGGTCTGAATGATATGAAAAACGGTACTCAAGTTTTTTTTTATATTTGACATGTGAGCTTTATTAAACGAGAAATCAACGTTTGCTAATTAGTGCAAATCTACGCTGCAGCCATGGCACTATGGAATTCATCTGTTTGTGTTATAGTATATTTGTCATCTTGTCCACTCTTCATAGCCTGGTTGAATTATTTGTTACCAGGGGCTGAAATCTATTCCTGAAGAAATACTTGAACTGCATATATCATGCCTTGCAAATATTCCTCACAGCAGCGTTTCTTTGAATATTTAAAACGTTTATCAAAATATTTTGAATAGTAATGATGTCTGCTGCTGAAGTTTCATATTCCATTCAAACAAAAATGATATATTTTATTCTGATGAATTATACGATGACCAGCCCGGCGAATTTCGTACTTTGGATTTTTTCGCGGACCATCCATCTGTCATGAAATTGGTATTCTTTTATTTCTACACATGCATTCATAAAAGTTATTCATTTGCTTTCGATTGAAACATTGCTGTAAGATTCAACTGAAGTTACCTGTTTCATTTTTCGTCATTCTTCCCTCTGAAAAAAAAAAGACGATGATTACGTTTGACTGTATTTGATTCGACTTGTAGAACTGTTCTCGACTCTGAATTTGGACAACGCCAGAAGTTTGGTACTGCATAATACAATGTTACAAAAAAATCCATTATAGAAATGAAGTCGAAAATATCCAGGTCAGATTCCAGAATACACGATTCTCTGGTCAAAACAGATAATGGGAATTCATGGAACTTAGCAATGAATGCGACCGATTCCAACTGCAAATGTTTCAATGAAAATACTCGAATCAAACCGCAGCAAATCGAAGAACATTGTTTGCACAGTCCACATATTAAACAAGTGAAACCACAGTGTAAAGCAGAGCTTGCACGATTGCCTTTTCTATATTTCGATGTCATAACTGCATATTAAGTCAGATCAGTTCGTCACTCTTCCTGCTCACGCAATAAATTGTCTGCCTTTATCGTTTTCCAAAATTCGACGTTGCCAAGTTTAGACTTATTTCCTGCTCTACATCCAACAAGTTAACTTTTCAAAGCATATGCACAATTAGCTTCCAACCTCTTTCAATGCAATAATTCAGTGTTCCTCTAATAATTGCACTGATACTATACGTTACTGAAAATTCACCTCACCTCAATAGTGCACCACCGAGGTATGTGATCAAAATATGGATAAATTAAAATTAACATTCATTAGAAGATATGCATCCCTACTCTGTTTTGTGCTGTCTGATGTTATTCTCCACATTTTTTAGCATTGTTTAGACAAATCAACTTCCCAATTACAGTTCACACTTACTGTATGGATCATGTAACGTTTTAACCGTCACAATTGCACCGATCATGTCGCTATATTTGTCTTTAACGGTTAAACAATTTTATTGCTGTCGTATTTTTTACAGTTAAAAAAATAGATTTTGGTCACTTCTCACAATTTCGCCATTTGCTTTTGTGACACGTTGTTTAAACACTCGACATCCATATTTTTAAACAATTCAACGTAAAAATCTTAATCTATCTTGCATTTTTATCTTGCTAAAAGATAAAATTTGTTTCATTGTTCAAAGCCAAAACGAACTGGAAAGTTCAATGTATATTACACAAATTATTCCCAAAGCCTTTGACGTGCTGATCACTTGAAATGATTGTAAATTTAATCTTCTACCAATCGAGAGGTAAGTTATGGGATAAGGGTATAGTCGTTGGTTCTGTCGTCATCTGTGAATCAAACCGTCTAAAGGGGTTGCATGCTTTATCCGAAACAACCATACTGCGCATATTTACTATTTCTTTTTTTCCCCGACGTTTGCTGCAAAGTGTACAATTGCAATCACATTATGTCGTTCCAGTGTGCGAATTTCAATGCTTGTCTTCCAGTGAATGTTAATCTTACTGAGGAGGCCTGTGGTTTAAAAAAAAACTTAACTGGTGTAACCGTTAGAAAAAACGGGCATACTACTGTGAATATGTGGAAACTTTTTTTTTTGCCGCTAGTTAATTTAGCTAGCATTACTTACATTTATTCATCGCAAAAGTATGTCCTGTCTATTCAAATAAATCTACCTGTTCTTGTAGGTTACATTGCATTGTTAAATGCGATTTGTAGCCTTTCCAATGACTCGGGAATTTTGAATGAATCACTTCTCTCCCCACATTCTCAACATAATATCTTTCTGAAACCTTGGTCCCGTGCATTTGCAGATGATAGATGTTCGCTAATTCCGCTTAGCAATAGTAAGATGTTTACTATTATTTTGTTGTCCGCTATCACGCAATTAAGAATTGTCTACCAGATTATCAACAATTTAATAGTGTGAACAATTTTATTCGCACTTGTTTAGTGGGGATTCATTTCAATATTTTTAAATTATCTAGTAAGTTCTTAATGGTAGTTCATTTTGAAAGAGTAGTATTTTTAACTTCAGAGATTGCAGATTATTTATCTATCTATCTATGTATCTATTCACTTATTTATTTTGCTCACCGATATCGCTTAGGAATGTGTTCACTTGATCGATCCCTATGAGGAGAATTTTTTAAAGAAAGAAACAAATTTGTAACTAGATGACAAAGGAGGCAAAGTAACGTGTCCGTCATTTGTATCAACTGACTGTTTTCAATGACTTTTTTCATACAGATTGTTATTTTTATTAACTTCAATATCCTCAATAGATTGCAAGTGCTTGAATCGTATTAAGTGGAATTATTAAATGTTGTAGCAGCTGTTTCAGCGGTAACGAGCTTACATGTTAAGACCACTCTTCCGATTTTTCGATATGTTTCATAAATCCTCATATCAACACATTGAAAAAAAAGGTTTGAAAACACAATTGCAGGTATTAATCTCATCATACCCTATCTTTTAATACTAGCTCAGATTCGTAATGTCGTCTCATCAATTATGTTTAAAATGCGGAATAAAATCACTAAACACATCTGCCTATTCAACATTTCAATATAATGTATATTGAATTGTACTGGAGTGCATATTGCCAGCATATATTTGGTATTTGCATCAGAAATGAAAGTATTGCTGGGCATGTTAAGAAAGCCATTAAAAATTTCCGTCATATTTTAACAGTGCAAAAATATTTTTCCAGTCATGATGGGTAAACTACAAACAAAAAGTATAGGAATAACACAGCAACCCTGGATTAATGTGTGTAGCGGGAAACCAAGATATATCTTTACGTGTATGTGACGTTTTATTCTTCGATATGGATGTTGTGATGATCAGTATGTACTGTATATCACCTTGTGCGTTATTTTAATTGCACCCACTTTCAACGTTCACCCTCGAAAACTGTACTATTTTTTAGTAGTTTCCATTACAATCCTCCTTTCCCGCAGTCGAAGTGTTCAGAGATCTAAGTACGCCTGCCTCGTGGCTAACATGATAAAACGAACACGCTCTTCATCTGAATAGTGCTAGAATGTGAAATTCGCTGCAGGGAATTGAATGACTGCGTCAATTGTTGGAATGAATGTAAAGCGCCGATGATTAACTACATTCCTTTTTTTATATATTCACCTTGTTCGCAATAAACTGCAGGATTAACGTGTTCTGTATGCACTTTATGCATTTGCATACAAATCAGTCGGAGAAAGAAGCTGAGATGCAAGCTGATTTGCTTGCGAGGCATTTTCACAAAAAAAAATGCAGCAAGATATTATGAAACTCATTTAATTAGGTTATGCCATAGAATGGAAGCCTCAAAGACACTCAATGCGAATTCCATAAGCATTGATATCATCTGGTGGGAAATAAAGACGTGTGTGATTTGGGGTTTGACGATTTGTGTGAAATACTGATTCTGCTCAACATGTCCAGGGGCGAAAACATGATCAAGTAATAAAACTGTATACGGCTATTAACATATCAACAACCGAAGCGAGGCGACCTATTTCAAGTTTGTGCAGCATACCTTCCAGTTCGATATTGTAATCTTGTTCGTTGCTTCTAAAACTGCATTTATTCTAACTTATTTTCCGGAGAGTACAACTGAAGAATTCCGGAGAGTACAACTGAAGAAACGATAGTCCTTCTTTTAGTGTGAGATGGCTATGATGTATTCAACATCCTCAATTTGCCTTTTTTCTTCTTCTTTCAGTGTAATGATGATCGTTGTGTTTTCTTTAATTCACCAAATCAGAGTGCGCTGGACAGGCGCACATTATTCGCCACCCTTTCAAACATGAGACAAATCTATTTGACATTGCCACTGATGAAATCGCGTTCTCTGCATATTTTCATCAAATCTCTCCACTAAACTGGAAGCACAGACATTCAACAAGTTTGCCAGATCGTCATAGGGAAAGTTGACTTCACAGTATTATGTGTTCATACCTGCAACTTTTTGTCCAATGATGTAATCTGCAGGTACATTACATGACAACGATTTAATAAGAAATGAAGGGCTTAAAGTGAAGGCAACAAGTGATTAGATTTTTTTTTCAGATTTATATGGAAAATCGATCGCCTTGCTCTTTTGTGTGAAGTTAATGTGCTAACGATTAAACATTTAAACAAGCAACCTGAGCTGACTGGGGAAAAAGAAGCTCCAAATTCAGTAACTCCCAAATGCCTTTCTAATTAATTTTGCCATGCTTCTTCATTTTCTGAGGGATTTCAAACTACGATAAGTAATAAAATATTTGTAATTTTAGATGACTTGGGAGGTGAATGTAAAATCGAATAGTTTCGCAGAATTCCATAGATTCTGTTGTGGCTCTTTCAATACGTGTGATGTACAACAAATGGCTTCATAAGTATTAAATACGTGAAACAAAACAGGAGAGTAATAAGGAACATATTGGATTCTGCTTCTGGATTATTTATGGGCCTGGAACTTCAGAAAACCTTTTTCCATCAAATTTCCCCAGTGTTAATGTTGATCATTGGAAATGTCAGACTTGTTTTAAGAAAAAAACAAACCCAAATGCAAATTGTCAGAATTACTGATACTAAGCGTCCAACATTACTGAAAACTATCTGAAACAAACATTGATACGAAAACTTGGCGGCTAAAAAGCAAGAGTGAATGCAGATTGTGGCAACTCAGACAGAAGTATTGATCATGCATCTTATTTGTCGAATCGAAATATTATTGAACAGTTTCATACCTTTGTGAATGTTTTGTTGTTTCAATGCTTCAAGCTCTTTGAAAACAAAAAAAAAAAGTAGTTTACGATCCAAAACGAGTTGCACAATTCAATGATCGTTCGCCAAATTTGACATTGGCGAAGTCGTTGTGGTTTAGAATTTAAATTGGAAATCATCATTTAATCTGTGTTGCTTCAGTATGAAGGGAACAGTAATATAGTGAAACCATCTCCATTCCCTTCCGCTGTCTTGCAGAGTTTTCTTCTTTAATTCTGATCAATTGCACTTCGTTTCTAAAACTCTTGTCGATATTAACGTAAAAACACCGATGTATTGGGAGCTGGAAGGTGATTCAATATGTACTTAAGAAATGAATTATTTGAATATATTGCGGGGAGAAAATAAAGACTTACTAGAAGCAAATCGAACCGAACAGCCAAAGGATTTACTTAGTTTCCTGAAAGAAGATGGAACAAAATCCTTGTTTCTTTGGGAGATCCAGACGACTGCTGAATCTGTTTATGATACTCTGCTCGCAATATGTTTGAAATGCAAAGCATACATATGATTTTATTCTGTCTGCAAAG
The DNA here is from genome assembly GCA_024679065.1 of Sphyrna mokarran. NCBI lineage: Eukaryota > Metazoa > Chordata > Chondrichthyes > Carcharhiniformes > Carcharhinidae > Sphyrna > Sphyrna mokarran. The sequence goes on along the minus strand of JAGIQG010000016.1, from coordinate 9,521,611 downwards.
CATGACAATTTTTGTTTTTGCGCAGGGCTATATAAACTTTGTGTGTTTTTTTTCAAAATTGTGTCTGGAATGGCATTTTGACATTTAAATATAGTGCTTAGCATTTTTTTTCCAAATATTGCACTCGACGTCATTTATAAGCAGCTTTCTGAGCAATCGATCTGGTCTTCTTGACATGTTTTCTTAAAATATTTAAAATTGTTGTGTAATAACTTATTTATTCATCAAATTCGTGGACGTAATTTTCAGCGTTCACAAAGCAATATGGGGTGATCATTTATGGGATGGAATTCTGAATTGATAAAGATTATAATATATTCGTGCATGGCAACAGAATGGTCATTCATGGGAAAAAAAAAACACAAGTGTAAATTTCTCAAAATGAAGTGCAAATGTGAGTTCGTGCGTCAGACTACAAATACCGGACACGTAGTGAAAATCGATCGACTCCAGTGTAGTTTGGATTAGTGCACCACTGCATCAGAAAGCGTTCAAATATCTTTTTTGGGACTTGTTGTTTTTTAATGGCCTTAATTTAAGCAATTATAACGCACAGAATTCTTGAATGTTGAAAATGTTCTCAGAGGAAATTCCTTCCTGAACTTAAAGCACCAATACATCTCTATAAATTTATCAAACGGCACCAGTGGTTCAGAGAAAACAACAAACAATTTAAGCCCTGTTTTGCGGCAACAGACAGGATGAAGGCTTCTGCATTTTCTCGTACATTTTTGTTTAATTGACCCTTGTGACTCCACCATTATTCATATGATTGAAGTCAGTTTGACCGTTAATAATATTACAAGTTGTGTTGCTTCTATACTAGAAAACACCCATCTGAGAATAAAACAAGAAAAAAAATGTTTAGCGCTGCAACCCAACATATTTAATAGCTCATTGGCCTAATTTCAGATGTGGAAGAGGACGGAGTGCAATCCAAAATAATGATAGTTTTTTTTTAATATTTGCCTCAACGTGAATGTGTAACATTTTCATTGTGGTTTGAAGCTTCGAAAACAGATGGAGTTGACCACCTTGGACCTCTGTTTATGCAGGATTGGAATCTTATGTCTTAGCTTATTTCACCCGCCATACATTCCATTATAATCAATGGAGCTACGATGGATCTGTTAGCAAGCGCAGTGTTCAGTTTTACCATTTGCCTGTTGACAAATTACGAACTGTATCGTTCCTGAGACCTGGTGTAATATAATTCCAGCTGATGTAGGAATGGTTAATGTAAATATACATTATTATCTGGCTGTTTTTTTTTGTTTTGGTAGAAAAACAAAAAAAGAATCTCGAATGAAGGCAAATGTATAAGAAGAACGTGACAACTCTACCTTTATTTTTCCGAATGATTGTTTTTTCTAAATCAAAAATGAAACAGTAAATCCATGTTACTTTCGATGCAATTGGAATCAAACAGACTTGTTCAGTGCTGTGCGCGTTGTTGGATTTATGCTTCTGTGTTTCCAATCATGAGAATTGCATTTTCCATGTTAAAAAAAAAACGATTTTCGATTAAAAATAAATTGTCTTCTCTACAATTTGCATTTGAATGGCGTCGAGTCTTGTTTTTGCATATGGGTTGATTTTGATGTTTGACTTCCGTTGTGGATCGTTCTGTCTCCGCACAATACCATCGAATTTATACTCCTTGCAATGCAAACGACGGACACAGGGCTCATCGTGTCTGAACAGACTTCCGAAACTCCTTCTTATCCATAGGCATTATTAATATGGTTTTCCCTCTCATGAATTGCCATAGTTATTAACGTATCCTACGCATTGTTTTTTTTTTGGCAGTGCAAGACAATTTGACATTGCCAATCATCCTAACTTTCTTTTTTTTTCCTTTGTGCGTAGTTGGAGATCAAATCTGCTCTGCTTTGTGGAGATAAATGCATAATTGATTCCTCCAAAAGGTATAATACGTGTTTGTTGTTTCATCCACTTTTGAAAACAGGCAGAGCAAAACAATAATTTCTGCCCTGAATGGTGTAATTGATCTCATGCTGAAATTTTACCCTTTCTGCTTATTTTGTGATGCTTCATGATACCAATTGTCCTTGGTCACTTTTTTTTTCATTTTCAAAATGATCATAATTAGTTATGGTTCCAACATATAAAATATCATTGAAAATCAAGATGAGTTTTAGGAATTTGATGACCATTGGGTACTTTCTGTATCTTAATGGCAGACAACTGAATTTTCTTCGATAAAGTTGATTTGCACTTTGGAAAACCACAATGTATTTTCATTACTGTAAAACTCTTTGGTAAGTCATATTCCATCCTCTCACTTAGTTAAAAAAAAAGTTTACTTTTAAAAATATGTGTCTGTGTCTAACAGGTTGGACAATAGTGCCCAGATATTTGCAGCATTGCATAATCTAACAAACAGTAATTAAATATCCTGTCTGGCAATCCTTCGTTTTTATGCTACTTCATGTTTTGAATTTGTTGTTAATCTTAGCTTTGGTAATCGTTTACTTAAGTCCTCTGCCTCACACTTTCCGTACTAAACATTAATCTGCATTCTTCGGTGAATTGAATGCTTACTGAATGCCGTTTCGGTACAGCTCAATTCTCGTTGTTCATCTTCATTGCCCATGGTGGAACTGAATGGTTTTCGTATAGCAAGTAGCTGTCATTTTTACGTAAAATACAATGAAAAACTGTTACATGGAAGTACCTGCATTTCCCTGTAGCTGGATCAACTTCTCGATCACTGTATTAACATATGAAGAAGGTTTGGCAAAGTTTATTTTTTTTTCATTGAATTCTGATGCGCGCTTTTAAAATGTAAGCGGAACACATTCTTAACGTTGATAATATGAATCGGAAATGTATTTTCTCTGAATGTTGCATAAATAATGTATTTGTAACATGACTTTGCCATATAGCCGGCGACCTGCTATTTGAAAATACATCTCAGCAGGAAGCCGATTTCAATATGGAACAACACTGATTAGGTCCGTTTCCTTCCTTGTGCCTATCTGAGGTACGCGTTTGCTTTTTAGAGGTCCGAAAGAAAAGTGAAATGCAAAATGTCAGCAACATCTTTACTAAACCTGCATTGCACACAGAACAAAAGCATTGCTATGGCGCAGAATTGGTTCTTCATTGTACCATGTTGGTATGCGTTCTCTCCAAAAATAACAAAATCAATAATAAATAAATGCAAGTTCCTGGATATTTTCAAAAGCTGGAATCTAAAAAGTATGGTGCATTTCAGAGGACTTGGCAGCATCTGCAGAGTTATGGAGTTAAAATTTCCTGTTGGATGAACGTTCGTCAGAACAGAAGAGAAAGAAAATACCACGATGCGTGCACTATGCGTGTAGGTGAGGGATGAGAGCAGAAGGGAGAATAGTAATTGAAGAAAAAATGTCATGGACAAAAGATGAAGAGTTCGCAGGTGGTGATGATCAAGACAGAAAAGTGACAGACAATGTCCATTTAGATATCAGAATACGAATATGATTGAACAAATGAATTAAAAATGACAAAGGATAACATGAGACACGACTGGCTCGTAGCGGTTTTGGCGTTGGTGGGATAGAGTCGCAATTATGAAAGCCGCGTGCAAAAAATGGAAGAAATGAAAATGAGCACGTTGTATAATAATATGTGAAAAAAGTGAATACATCACAAAATCAGATGGCATATTGTAACAACTCGAAATGTAGAGGATCTGGATGATAGAATTCCCTTTCTGAAGTTGGCAAACACAGTGTACTATATGATACGCTGTAAAGTCTCGAATCAACATTTACATGTGTTGCTCTTTGAGTTTGCATCATGTTTTACTGCAATATTGCAAAACACCAAGAACGAGGTATCTGTGCATAAAAGTTTAAAAAAAAAACAAAGAGCAAAAGCAAAAGTGTGATCCTGCGTATAAAGGACAAAATGCGTTCTGTAAACTGGCACTCAGTTTGACTTTGGTATGGCGAAAGTAGAGTAATCTGCATTGGGTGCAGCAAATGCAATGACCCATTTTAACAGAAATTCACGTGACGTGCAACATCGCCTGAATACGTCATTTGCATCCTTCTACGATGAGCAAGGAACAGTTACAGAGGAAGGCCTTACACATTTGCTTTATCTTTATTCATTTGTGGGACATATATGTTGCTGGCAGCATACGTTTATTGCTCAACCCTAGTTTCCCGAGGACAGTTCAGTCAACCACATTTATATGACATGCACAGCAGGCATCACAACAAATGAGGACGGCAGGCATCCTTGTTGAAAAAAACATTATTGAACCAAAAATGATTTTGTCAAGAATCGACAACGGCCCCTTCATTAGAAGTGCGTTATTATTTCCAGGCATGTGCAATTAAATTGCATGGGCGGCATGGTAGAACATTTGTTACCACTGCTGTCTCACAGCGCTTGAGTCTCGGGTTCGATTCCCGGCATAGGTCACTGTGCGAACACTCTTCGTGTGTCTGCGTGGATTTCCTCCGAGTGAACAGGTTTCCTCGCACATTCTGAGAGATGTGCTGGTTGTTTGCATTGACCGCGCAGGCGCCGGACTTTGGCGACGAGGGGAATATCGGAACAACTTCATTATAGATAATGTTAGCCTCACTTGAAACAAAAAAAAATACACCCTGCATTTTATTTTTTCCAGCTTGTCGGTTTTGAGTTAGTGCATTAGCTAAGATAATGGATAATTAGCGATCATATAATTACGCCATCACCTCCCTCTATTGCTTGGGACATATAGTGCCATGGTCCACGCCGCCATCACATCAAACACTTCACCCATGGCCTCCTATGAAATCACGAAGTACAGAATATTATGCTACCAACACCAATAGGATTATAGCTAACTTTAAAAAAAATTCTGTTTCCTTTGAAAAATGTGTCTAGTCATTGTGATATTTATTTTATATTTCAAGTCACTTTTCTTTCTGATTTTCTTAGTATTGTCATTTTAGTACTGATTCTCTGTTCCTTTAATTTTGCGCTCACGCATTCATCTAAAACGGCGTCCAATTGTTTACCTTTCAGAGTGAGTAGGCGTTTTTTTTGGAAAGGGGAAGATGTTATAATTCTGGAAGATAGAGAATAACTGGTCAAGTAGGTTGACGTATGACAAATGGAGATCAATCGAAATAAGTCTGATGTGAAGGACTTAGACAAGAAAAACAGGGCGCTATTATATATGACGTACGCCTGTACGCTTGCAACACTGGGCGTCAGAGGGACCTTAGTGTGCATGTACAACAGCGACGTAACGTATCAGAAGATAGAAATAACCAGCTTACAAAATGCTTGATTTATGTATGTGGCTATAAGCTATGGACTATTAATTAAGGTAGTGTGTTGATATTGCAGTTGCATTCAGTCTTCCATGGCCAGAGCGAGAGCATTGTTTTCAGTTGTGGAATCCACATAAACTGAGTTTATGTTCTGGACTGGAAACGATGCAGAGGGGAAATATGTGATATTATCAGGGCTAGAGAGACTCTTTTCAGAAGACAGATTGGACAGGCTGGAATTGTTTTCATGTGAATAGAGGAGGCTGGCTGAAGCAAATGCTTGAAATATCCCAACATAATTAAACGAAGAGTTGATAGGGAAAAACAATTTACTTTGATCAATGACTAATTACTATTCACACAAATTTGCGATGACAAGAGGTTTGTTCGGCATTCCGGAAAAAAAAAGGTTTGCATACAAAGGACAAGGGAGTCTGGAAGTCACTGTCTTTATGTTTGGCTGAGGTAAAAGACGGCCTTAACGTATTATAGGAATAGTATGTTCACTTCTGATGCTGGACCGTACAGGGTTATGATTCAATACTTGGGAAATGGGAAAACAATCGTTGAGTGTTTCGTGTTTTTTTTTCCACAAATACTGAGTTGATGAGCAAATTGTCTTTTCTTTGTTGTATACCTCTATGACTCTTAAGACTCTCGGATTTTGCATATCCACAAACTTTCGGAATGAGCACAATTATTGTTTCAATATTTATAATTTATGCTTAGTCATTGGATTGCATTTGTTACTAAACATTCTGAAATAACCACATAAAACATTTCCACCGTGTCCCTCTTTACATATCACTTAATCTAAACTGACAGTCCCCCTAGAAAGGTCGTTTTCTTTTTATTCCTAGGTGTTACTATTATTTTCTTTTAAATAAAATTACAGTTTCTTTGTCACATGAATGGAACATTCAACCTGATTTTGTTTGTTGGCTCCTGAGGACACATTTGTCGGGAACTCATTGAAAAATGATAGGACAAACATAATAACATAATAACATAAGAAATGGAAGCAGGTTTAGGCCAGTCAGCCCTTCGAGCCTGACCCGCCATTCAATAAGATCATGGCTGATCAGCAGTGGTTCAGTAACTTTCCCGCTTCCTCCCCGTAACCCTTAATTCCCTTGTCAATTAAAAACCTATCCACACTTGACTTGAACATATTCAGTGAGGAAACCTCCTCTACCTCCGCTGGCAGAGAATTCCAAAGATTCACCACCCTTTGCGTGAAGAAACCGCTCCGCAACTCTGATCTGAATCACCACCCCTCTCCGCCCCTTCCAATCTTGAGGTTGTGCCCTCCAGTCCTGCTATCTTTTTAATCGAGAAGAGTCTCTCAACCTCTAACTTATCCATCCCATTCATTATCTTATACGTTCCTACAAGATCATCTCTCAGCCTTCTAAACTCCAAAGAGTACAAACCTAGCGTTTATAGTCTCTCCTCATAGTCCAACGCCCTCATCTCCGGTATCAGCCTAGTAAACCTACTCAGCACCCCCTCCCAGGCCAATATATCCTTCCTCGAATGTGGCGAACAAAACTGCACACAATACTCCAGCTGCGGCCTCACCAGCACCCTATACAGCTGCAAGAGAACCTCACTACTTTTATATTCTTTCCCCCTAGCTATAAAGGCCAACATTGCATTCGGCTTCTTAATCACCTGCTGCACCTGAATACTGTGATTTTGCGATTCGAGCACAAAGACCCCAAGGTCCCTCTGCACCGTCGCATGCTGCAGATTTTCTCCATTAAAATAGTAATCCTCCCTACCATTATTCTTACCAAATTGGATAACCTCACATTTGCTAACATTATACTCCATCTGCCAGGTCCTCGCCCACTCACTCAATCTATTCAGATCCCTCTGCAAGCTTTCCACACCTTCGACGCAATTTTATTTTCCACTCATCTTCGTGTCATCAGCAAATTTCGTCACCCTGCACTCTGCCCTTCCTCCAGGTCATCTATGTAAATGGTAATTAGTTGAGGCCCCAGCACCGAACCTTGGGGCACTCCACTAGTCACCAGCTGCCAATCAGAATAGCACCCATAATGTCTATCCTCTGCTCCCCATCAGACAACCAATCCTCTATCCAGTCTCACACCCTACGTCTGACTTCCCTGAGCCTTAACAATCTGCAGCAATCTTTTGCTGCAGTAGGTTAAATGTTGTACACTTTTGCGCAAATATTTTATTCGAAGGATCACCCGACAAACCTTTGATTTGAGCCATCGTTTCGCAAATGATAGTTTAATTCCACATGTTAACGATTCAAAACGTGCCTTTCTGAAAACATCCAATGACACATTCAATGCGCTTCAGGTGAACTTTTTTTTTACTATTTTCTGATATGCATGCGACCACCACGAAGGTCTGATTTTCTTTTTTTTTAGTGTTTTCCTTTTCTTTTTCTATACGTTTTATGTCCTGAGTTCGTGATAATAATGAAATAATTCCTTTATTTAATTCTTCTCTATTGTACAAATGCCATAATTCACAAAATGAAGAAGTTTTCCAATACTTCACCACATTTCTTCCTGGATATCTTCCAAACTTCCATTTCATTTTCCAGATGTACTTACATTGCAGCCAATTCATAATAATGGATATTATATCTTATGTCTTTTTTTAATATGTCAAATGAGATTTGTAATATTTTGAAAGCTATTTGGAATCATTCTAAGAATTAGCTTCAACACACACGCGCGCGTGCGCGCACACACACACACACATACACACACACACACACACACACACACAGATGGTAAATAATTTGGCAGATTGACTCCAATAACTAATGTGAAATCCTTTGAGTCTGCCAAGCTATCTCATTGACAAGATAATTACCTCAGCACTGTTCAGCTGCAGACCATTACATTACACGTATCGCATTTTCTCAAGAACTACAGGCACTACATCGCCTGCTGAGTCATCTTTTCAGAAAGAAAAACAATCTGTGCCCTGCGCCTTCATCTCTGTAATTAGATTCGAGCAATGTCTTTCCCCAAATAGTACAACTGATATTCATGAATTTCCCTTCTATGTTGAAATAAAACGGCTGTGTAAAACGTGTTTCTTTGCTTGTGTCTCTGCCCACCCCACATCGATGATCGATCATACCGTATTCATTTTCTCCAGTTTCAAAAATGTTTTCAGCCCTTGATATTTTGCCTTACTCCTTTGTTACAAGCCAGGTCGGAAACGGCAAGGTGTTTTGTAAAGGTCACCTGACCGCATACTGGTTACTTCCAATTTCGCTAAGATGAGCATGAAAGGTTTCACTCCACGTGTGATTAAGCTAATCCACGAGTAGCTATTACCAAAAACAAAGTTCATTTTTAAAAACTATATATGTATATATATATATATTTAATTGGTATATATAGTAAGACAAGTGGGAGGATCTTTCAACAATTATAAATAAGAAACACAACAACCGTAAATGTATGTATAACACTTAAGGAACTAACGTGTTCCAATCAAAGCCGATATTCAATACATAACACCACCCCGCCACCTGCCCCATAAAATAAAATAGAATACAGCATCAGTAAAATCCTCCTTTTTACAGAAATTCAGCCGGCGGAGTTGAAAGCTGAAAATCCGTGTGAGGAAACTTAGGAGAGACCGTACTCGAATCCATTTCACAAGACACAGTTAATTTAAAGTAGGATGGCAGTAAGAATCTGCTCAGATAACTGATAATAGTTTCGGAGCAAAAAAAAAACTGTGGGAGAGGGAGAGACAGCGTTAGAGACTGCTTCTTCACTTTTTGCCAAACTGCTTTCAACACAATCCTCAAAACGAAACTGAATGTTCCACAAAAGGGAAAAAATAAACACTCGTATGCCACAACGGGATTGAAATTCTTATCACCTGACCACCACAGCTGAGCTGCATCGCCGAAGCTGCAGTCTGCATGATTGAAAAACAAAACACTTTTTTAAAAATGTGCACTCACATGCCAATTGCCCCCTTAAGTAAAATAAGCCATCAACATTTAAAAATGGTAGATTTTTTCATCTCCTTTCAGCTTCACTTTAATCGAACTTCATAACATACATACATTTTTAAATACACAAATCTAATGTACAAACCCAACGACAACATAGTTCATTTCAGCCCTGTCTTGCGTTTGTGAACCTTCATTTAATTTATAACATTCGTGAAAACACATCGAAAATCACATTTTATCTTCCTGCCACAGATATAAACTTTAAACTAATTGAATGCAGTCATAGACTGCATAGTGCAGGTGAACAAGTTTCTGAAGGTGGCAGAGCAAGTGGAGAAGGTTGTGAAGAAAGCATATAGTATGTTAGCCTTTATAGGAAGGGGTATAGAGTACAAGAGCTCGCCTTTAACGTTGCAGTTGTATAAAACGCTGGTTAGACCTCATTTGGAATACTGCGTACAGTTCTGGTCGCCTTACTACCGGAAGGACGTGGAGACTCTGGAGAGAGTGCACGGGAGGTTTACCAGGATGCTGCCTGGTACGGAAGGTCTGAGATACGAGGAGAGATTGGGCAAATTGGGACAGTTTTCCTACGAAAGATGTAGACTTAGAGGAGATCTGATAGAGGTGAACAAGATTTTGAAGGGGATTGATAGAGTAAACAGGGTTAAGCTTTTTCCTCGGATGGACTCAAACAGCACGAGGGGTCACGGGCTTAGGGTGAGGGGGGTAAGTTATAATCTGGATGCTAGAGGGAGTTTTTTTACACAGAGGGTGGAGGGGGTATGGAATGCGCTGCCAAGTAAAGTGGTGGAGGCAGGTACTCTGAAGTTATTTAATAAATACTTAGATGGGCACATGAACAGAATGGGAATGGAGGGGTATAGAAAACTGATTTAAAATAGGGATCATGAGCCTTGGGAGTCCCTGGGAAGTGTGTAAATAGATGATGATATTGATGCATTTGTTTTTATCCTACAGGTGCTTTGGTCCACCTTGTTGTCTAACGAGAGGCATATACGCGATGGGTCGTGAGAGGACTGCTCTTGGATCTTTTTCGAGAGTATCCTACTGCTTCACGTTGTTAGTGTATGCTTGACCTGGACCATCTGATGGGCAACACGACAGCTCAGTGAGTATCTCTGTGCTGTGCAGATACATGGATTTGGAGTTTGCGCATTTTCCCCCGTGCTTGCGTGGGTTTTCTCCGGGAGCTCCGGTTTCCTCCCACATCCCAAAGATGAGCTCTTAGGCAAATTGGCAAAACAAATTCTCCCTAAATTGTCTCAAATTTGGTTTTTAATCCATAGATCTATAGACATGGACGGGGATCGCAGATAGAGGTGGGAACATCGGGGTGGCGGCGCGGGCTCGTTGGGCCGACGGGCCTGTTTCCCGTGCTGTTTTGTACTTTGTTCTTTGTTAACTCCATCGAAAATATCTGGCATTTTTAGTCTTGCATTTTCCAAAACATTTAACGGCTATGGATGAGTTTACAGAAATGTTACCACGAGTTATTAGCAGTATAAATGTTTAAATGTCACATAGCTAGTACTAAGTGTAAGTTCTTTGCAATCACTGAATATTTCTTCTGGTGATATATTTTTTAAAGAAATATCGATTAAGGCAGTCTATTTCTTTGTTGTCCTCTTTCTAGCGCACGGCACCTGCGACATGAGTCGCACCGATAGCTATCTTGAATGCTTTTTGCGGATTCAGGCGTAGCCAACACATAAACAATTGTTCATACAACATTAATGCCGTGAAGTATCTGTTGACGCTCCGCTGCTCACTGCAATATGTCACGGTTCTTCAACAAGTCAAACACGCTGTTAACATTCAAAAGCTCAGGCCCAAAAAATCGTGTTATTTCCTTCGTGTCGATGGTATATGAAATTCCACAATAACTTGTTTTTTTTTTCATTCTGTGGGGTCATCTGACCATGTTCGATGGTATGGCCGAGGAACGTGACTTGGGCTGTTCCAAGTCGCTTGCGCTCTGAGCAATGTGTATCACCAAACCCGTCTCGTGAATTAAGTACAGTAATTCCACTCGATATTTCAAGTGATCTAGATCATAGAACCTTACAGTGCAGAAACAGGCCCTTCGGCCCATCAAATCTGCACTGACCACAATCCATCCAGGGCCTATACCTACAAATTTACCCACTAATCCTTCGAAATTACATATCCCAGGCCACTAAGGGCATTTTTTTTAGCATGGCCAATCAACCTAACGCGCACATCTTTGGACTGTGGGAGGAATCTAGAGCACCCGCAGCAAATCCACGCAGACACGAGGAGAATGTGGAAACTCCACACAGATAGTGCCTGAGCCGGGGATCGAACCAAGGTCTCTGGAGCTGTGAAGCAGCAGTACTAACTACTGTGCTACCGTGCCGTCCTAAATCCTTCTATGTTTATTAGAAAATCACCAGATCATCCATGAATACTACACAATTCGGTAATCTTGAAATGCCTGGACACTGAAGAAAGTTTTCCCGGATTACAGTGTGAATTTGAAGAAATGAGCTACTGGACTGAAGAATAGCAAATGTAGATATAGTCGTAATAAAACGTTCTGGTGTATGGAACCAGGGCACGAGGTATTCAGTTTAATGGTAAGGCGTTGGGGAGCATTGTAGAACAATGCGATCTGATTTTTTGTTTCTATTTATTACTTTGCAGGTAATAGCGTACAGCTAAAAGTATTGTTTCTTGCACGTTATACAGGCAAACACACCGTTTATATAAAAGGAAAGAGAGAGTCCAAAATGTAATGTTACAGTCATAGCAAGAGTGTAGATTAAGATAAACATAAAGCAAGTTAAGTTCATTCAAAATTCTGACAGTAGCGAAGAAGAAACTGCACTTGCGTCTGTCCGTATGTGACCTCCAACTTCAGTATCTGTTTTCCCGAAAGAAGAAGGTGGAGAAGAAAATGTCCGAGTTGCATGGGGGTCCTGATCTGAGGTCTAGGGATACAGATTCATAATTCCTTAGAATTGGAGACAGAGGTGAACAGAGAGATGACGAAGGCATACAGCATGCTTGTTTTCATTGATCAGAAAATTGCATGCAAATTTTAGGCGCCTCGTGGAAGTTGTAAAATTCATTTTAAGGCTATGCTTGGAATATTGCGTGCAGTTCGGTTCATCCTATTATGGAAAGTCTATTATTAAACTGGGAAGGCTGAGAAAGGATTTACTAGTTGCGTCCGGTACTTGATGGTTTAAGTTACAAGTAGAGGGGGCCGGGGGAAAATAGCGTAGCGGTTTAAAAAATAATGAGGGGCACAGATCAGCGAGATCGTAAGTGATTTTTACCAAACTTAGGGGAGCATAAAACTAGAGGACAAACGTTTAAGGTTAAAATGGAGAGACACAAAGGCGTCCAGAAGTATTAGGAGAGACCGGTAAAATTTTCAATTTTAAAAGGCATTTTAGACACATTGGTGTCTAAATTTAGTTACATTGGTAAGATAAGTATGAGATGGCATGGGTCAAATATGGTCAATTTGTTCTATCGTTTCAATGCGTATTCATTAGCCACAAGTTGACTTACATTAACATTGCAATGAAGTTGTGAAAATCCCCTAGATGTCACAGCCTGGCGCATGTTAGCGTAACCAGTGAGAGAGTGTAATATGGCCAATCCACATAACTTGCAAATTCTTGGATTGTGAGAGGAATATGGAACGCTCAGAGGAAACCCACAGAGATACGGAAAGAATATGCAATCTCCACACAAACAATGAAACAAGCCGGGAATCGAGCTTGGGTTCCTGGTAGTGAGAGGCAACAGTGCTAATTGCTGTGCCACTATTCTATCCCTAGCTTCGTGGTTAAAACAGGGAATGCCACGGACAAATTAGACGAAAAGGCCCGTTTCCCTGCAGTGAACCTCTATGAATATGTGACTCTGTAACTTTGTTAGCTCACTTCTAAAATATTTATTCTCATGTGTTTATCATGCCAAATGGCAAAGCTTTGATTTGATAGGAAACATTTGGTGTCGTAAAGTCTGAAATCTCTGTCGCTTTTCAGATTAAAAAAAAACTTACAGTAATTATTATGCAAATCCAATTTGGAGATAAAGGTTAATCGTCCAACGTGCTCAATACAGTCCGCCACTACTGGATAGATACGAGATTTTGTAAGTGCATTAAATTTCCTTCAGACCACGTTCAATTTTTGGTCACCATTTGCCTTCAGAGCCATCGCTGTCAGTGAGCACCAGTTGCTACAACTCAGTCTAACTACGTAATTCTTCAGCATACCTTCGATCTCCTCTTAGCCTAGTGCTAATGTTAGAGTTTTAAGTGTCTAAGGACTTGTTTTTAAATTAGAGCAGCATTTAAAATATCTATATCATGCAGAGCTGTTCTAATGCTTTCCAATTTGTCACAACACACGTGTCCATGTGATATTAATCACCCTTTTAGTTTAGACCGATTTTCCTCTTAATGACAACTCAATACTTCAGTCCAATCTTTAATAAATCTTTAGTCAATCAAATTTGAACAGGACCAAATTCAGAGTCATCTGGATTCAATTCTCCCCTCTGAAATAAAACAACAGGAATCTCTATTTTCTGTTTTCCTACACTATCAAAATACCTTTTAGGCATATGGGTTCTGACCAAATAATTCACCTCCCTCTATTACCTTTCAATGTGATAAGGATCACTAAACCATGTTTTCAGAGGTTTACTTCCCGCAGGTAAGAATACTAAAACTTTATCTCTTTGCAAATTGTTGATTTTACATCTGTTTTCTGTTCCATGGCAGACTGTGCACATTTTTTAATGTTGCCTAGCCAATTCGCCCGCACGGTTGTGTCATTCCCTAAAATATTACAACAATAGTTTCAGTTACTCACTTACCAATTGTTACTCAATGAACTTAAGTGATCCTCTAACAGAATGATTAAAAACAATTTGAAATGAACTACATTTTGTTGTCTCATTAGGTGCATTTATGTTTATAAAGAGCACAAATGGAATTCTAATATCCCAGTGCTCTTGATGACCTAGACAATAAGCCCTCAACATTGTCTTCAAAGTATTTGCCTCCTTTCTAACGCTCCCTGCGATTCTGGTGGTACGCATTTCATTTGAACGGTTTTATTCCTAAGCTATTCACCACCTCCTTGAATAATTTCGAAGTAAATTTCGATCCTTAAACTGATTGTTTTTTTTTTTGTTTGTGGATAGATCATATCTAATTGAAAAAAAAAACAACGCACATTACTTTCACAAAGTAACATTTCGTAATGGGATTGTCTCGGAAAACTGAGTACACCCATTCATTATGACCAATAGTCATTGAATCACTTTTTTTTGTTCTAAGGAGAGGACTTATGCAATGAATTAAAATTCTTCTAAATGATTCCTCAAATACTGGAATTCATTTTAATTGTGCTCATTTTATCAACATTTATTATTTTCCTACCACTTGGCATGAGTGATATGACAAAAAAAAACTTTTGTTACATCTTTATCCAATCCACGACAAAGAAAAAGAAACGATTTTTGCAATTTAGCTTCAGTGCTCCTTATCGTCAAATGACCTCCGACTGTTATCTCTTGTGGAACATGTAACAGCTTTTTTTCTTTTCCCTATTGATATACCACTTTAAGAACCTCTGTCAGTTTTCATCCTTCTGAATATCTAAAGATTTCTATTTCCTCATTAACATCTCACGTTTAAATAATAACATTCTGTTCTCCTCAAATGCCACTTCCATTTGCATTTTCTGCTACATTTTTTTATTATTTCTTTCTCTTCTGTTGCAACTCTCCCAACTTACTTGAACTAGAGCTACCTACTTCGTTCTCTACTCACCTGTGGTTGAAATGTCCAACCATCGAATTAAAAACCGTTTCTGATAACTGAACTTCAAACTTCTCATCTTCCCCGTTTGATGTCTCCACTTGTCTTAACCTGTGAATTTTCGACTTTATAACTGCACAGCCAGAAAAAAAATGAATACACGATATCCAACACGTTGTTTGATTTCCGCTGGCTTGTCAATCACAGTGTACATCACTCTCACCTGCAATACAGCTGTACAGTTATGCAACAAAAAACTGTATTCCTGGACGAAAGGATTTCGCAATCAGTCAGACTATCATTTCACTACTCTTCACTGAAATCTCCGACCTGATTTTGTATACTGGAACACACTTCCTAATGTAGTAAGGCCTCATGTGGAAGAGCAGTGGGCTGAACAGCGAGATTTTCAGCAGAAATGGCACATAATGATGCATTAGTTAATTCATCACTGTTTGGTTTCTGACAAAGAGATTCAAGTGGAAAAGGACAGCGATTTGGCAAAAGAGAAATACTCAGGTGATGCAGGTTAAGGAGTTTTTTTTTTTCTGGTGTGAATGGCGAGATAACAAAACAGTACATCCATGCATTATGATCAATAGCCATTTAATCACATATTACCTCCACATCCATTCATAGTCTGCCCAAATGACACCACTCTGTATCTCTTCTCACCAAAGATTGACTATCTCCCTTCCCCTCTTAAAATTTTAATATCGTTGCCGACTCCTCGTTGCACTCATGAGTTAACTTTTCTCAAACAGTTATATTATTTAATGACAACTGGCATCTTTTTTTCAGTTATCTTATGATCAGGCGGCACTTTCCTCTCAAACGTGTCGCTTTGATTGGTCTATAACAAAACCCACTGGCTTATACTTTCTTATCACATCAGTCTTGCCAGTGCTTTACTTAAACCCTCAACACAGTGAGTTTAAATGGCCTAACTCATGTAGCAAAAACATACGAAACTTTTCATATCTTTTCCTCCATCCCGATTCCATTTGTAATGAAAGCCATGCTGTCTTTGTTAGCTCGCCGCCCCCCCACTCCCCCCAAGATAAAAATCTCCTTTAACCTGAGTATTTCTCTTTTGCCCAATATCTATCCTTTTCCACGTGAAACGCTTTGCCAGAAACCAGTGATATATGAACTAATACATCACCACTTGCCACTTCTGCTGCAAATCTAGCAGTTTAGCCTAGTGTTCTTCCACATGAGGCCTTACTACATCAGGAAGTGTGTTTTTTTTAACTCCTCCAAAATAATCACTTATCTTATATCTCCATATGTCTGTTCTATCTTCAAAGCCTCTATCCACCTATCACAATTTCTCCACTTGATCCTTTCAAATTCTGCGTACGTTTGACCTGGCTGTTTCTTTAGATTTCTAAACCTTTATTTGTGGATTTCTGGTACTATTCCGTACAGACCTAAGATAGATTTTGTTTTCACCTTCTGATACCAACCAGATACCTCCACTCATAATGATGCAAAAACTTCACTCTTTCTATCTACCAAATTTGTTTCAGTTGATAATATTCAAATATGCTACGGCCATATGATTTGCTTAGACACATTCCCAAATGAAACGGAAAATTATTCTGCATCCTTCTCATCAAGCATTGTCAATGTTTGGGTGTATTTACATAGATCCTACCACGCATTTCAGTGGAATGCTTTTGCTTCTTCTTCATCACGACTCTCCTAATGTAGTTTGCCTTCACCTCTGCCAATCTCAGCGAATGTTCATTTTTCAAGGCACGGTTCAAAAGTTCGAAAATTCAATACTCTTCGTTTTATTTGCCTGTATTTCGAATAGATTTAAATCATTTGCTCACTGTTCATTCGTCTGTTGTTTGTTTAGCGTGTGATTCAAATGTTTTTTTCCCCAATTTACTTTTACATTTGTGACTGAATTCTCTTCAGATCCAATTATTCCGACTGTGCATCTAGCAATTTCAAATGCTATAACATAGCCACAAATATCTCCCATTTCCGCACTCTGCAAGGAAATATCAACAGCACTTTGTTTGGCAATTCCAAAATATTTGCTTCAATCACCTTGCTTGGTTGACTTACTCCACCCCCAGCATCTTATGCGCCTCGGAGTGAGCCATTAACTCACACCACACTCGGATTTAAACTTGAATATAGAACGTGAAAACAAAGTACAAATATGCTCACTAATCACTGTCTTTGACTTCACTAGTCCGAAATGAATTAAAAGAATGTAGTTTTCGATTCTGTGAGCTTCCATTTTTACAAGTAGGTTGAATGCATCAAGATGTTCTCTGAAGCCCTTCTGACATTGTGGCTAGGATGAGGATAACTTTTCTCACGATTAATTTAGCTGATGACAAGGAACTTTTATCAAAATGAAAAAAAAATCATAAGAATATTCCTAATAAATAATGTAACACAATTGTTGAGAACTTACAACAAATACAAAGAACACAACAACCACAATGATGTAAAACTCTTAAGAAATATTTCTCGAGCATCAAACACAAAATACCATCCAAATGTTCAGAATACAACATAGATTATGTCCAACTGTTACAGTAACCCTGCCCCTATATGTGAATGCTCGAAATACATTCTGACGAAACTAAAACGAAGTTGCATTTGAATCTGTTTCCCAAAACACAGTTTCATTAAGGCAGGATTCTCGGCTAACACATTGCAGTTTCAGCACCAAAAACCGACGGTGAGAGAGATTGCTTCATAATTTGCTGCTAAACTGCTACTAATGGAAGTTCCAAAACAAAATTGAACGTCTGTATATAAGAAATAAGCAATGTACTGATTTCACAAGCGTGGTGAAGCCCTACATCCTGACTACCACAGCTTTGCTACACTTTGAATGGCATCGCTGAAGTTGTAAGCCACATGTTTTTTAAAAAAAACTTAAAGTGAAACTCATCTGAGATCCTGGAAATACCCAAAGCCGACAAGACCCAAATCCGTTGAACAGTTAGGTGGGCAATACTTTGGTACAAGATTCACTATTAACATTCATCCCTAGTTTCTGCCTACCACTTTCACCTTTTTGGACTGCTGGAACACGATGCCATCATCACTTTGTGAGGCATTCAAACCTGCAGTCACAAATCGTACTGAAAATGGCTAAAAGGCAAAATTCCCAGCCTTTTATAAAATTGTAAATATTAAAACTGTGCTCTTATCCAAATTTATTGCATGGATCAGTAATAATCGTACAGTAAGTATGACTGATTTATGTAGGATGGGAATGTAAAATGCGTACAGCAAAATAGAAATCCATGACTTAAAGTTATCTTAACAAGCAAGGTATCTATAACTTTAGAACAAATAATATAGTTCAAGAACTCTGCTCCCCAGCATTATGGAATGATCTGTCACTAATCACTTTTATACAATTTAACTGCATCTTTGGTAGATACAAGCACTACCTGAGAGCCCTGTTTGGCTGGTGTTGTCTGTCTCACCTATTCATCACTTGATGACAACCTTAGGTTATTTTTGTTTTAAAGTTCGAAAAGACGACCATGTACATAGGCCAGATAGGCCGAAAAAATAAAGAAAAGTGGGCCTAAGTTTCATACTTATTAACACATAATACATAATTAAAATAAACGTTGCAGAAATCTATGCCATTTCCTTCTTTACGGCGGCATAAATTAATACAGGTTTGATGACCTGACTAGTCCACGTTAGCCATAATCTGCTGATGGAAATACAGTCGAATGTGAAGCAACATTTACTCAGCAATAAGTTGGTATTCGAATATATGCATTGCAAATGAAGAAGGGACGTATTTCTGGACATTCATGAACTGCCTATACCTTCAGGAATGGAAGTGCAGAAATCTAGAGGTGAGTTCAGAATACCTGTGATTGACAACAACGTAACTAACAACTTGTTTTAATGTCAAGGAGTACAGCAACATTGACATCAGTGTAAATACTGGTGTAATAATCAGTTGCTTAGAATCATAGAACCCGACAGTGCTGAAAGAGGCCCTTCAGACCATCGAGTCTGCACCAAACACAATCTCATCGTTGTCCTGCCCTCATATCCCTACATTAATCCCGTACTAATCTTTCCGACTTACATTCCTGGACGCTAAAGGACAATTTCTTAGCATGGCCAATCAACGTAAACCGCACATCTTTGGACTGTGGGACGAAACCGGAGCACCCGGAGAAACCCGCGCAAACACGAGGAAAATGTGAAAACTCCACACAGACATTGACCCGAGCCAGGGATCGAACGCAGGATCCTGGAGCTGTGAAGCAGCAGTGATAACCACTGTGCTACCATGCAGTCTTTAAAAATATATATACTACGTTTCCATTCTTACTACAAACTGGAAAAATCCAATACAAAAATTTTCCCATGTAATTTCATACAAATCACAGAACACTATTCCGAATGCTATTGAAGCCCAATCGCCTGCTGGAAATGATTTCACGCTTGCAGCACACACCTACGTGCTATCAACGTATTAAACAATTGCAGATATTCTTTTGTGTTGTCATTCAGTCAGTAAGCCGCTAGCTACGCCACCAAACATTTTTTTTAGAGAGTAATTCAGTAAATCATCAATTCAAGTCATCATGAATAGTGATTGACCAAGGCGACAACGTCGTACGGATTCTTTTTTTTTGAACATGTTTACTACTGTATATGATGGCATTTTTAAGATAGTGATGGGAGGAATTGAATTGCTTAGTTCAGAATAAGGTAATCAACTGAAATTGGCATGCATGGATCAGCGAAAACACAGTGTAGTAGGATTAGGTGAGCTGTTCTAATGGAAAAGTAAAATGGGTCCTGGAAATCGATTCACACACGTGTTAACTGAAATCCGTTTTTTTTTCATTTTCAAGTGCCAAAGGAATTTGGCCAACCGGAAACGCGATGAAATCATTTCTTTTTAGTAAAAAAAATGATTACGGCAGGACACAGTTGCCAAGAAATACATTTCTTCAATCAGCCCGCATCTAAGCTGATAGACCCGAATTTCTAAAGTTTACCAATCGCAATACTTCACTGCAATTTTTAAACCTTTTGTTATTGGGCGTAAACCAATATATGTTCAATAGATAAATGCGTGATCGAGCCAAACAAAGGAAATCTTGAATGAACAAAGACACGCAAGCCATGGATTCAAAGATAATCTTCACCATTTGGAACGCACATAGCATAGTTTGTTGGAATATAATCGATTTACTAGCGGGCTGGTTGTCCAGAAAGTCACAGAACATTGCAAACGTTTCTTGTTAAAGCATGAGAGTAATTTATGTGCACTTCAGGCATCCGATCCCTTCTTCCTAAACTCTCATATTGTGTAGTATATTTACTAAGCATTGTTTTTTTTTAAAGTAGCATCCATACTCGTAAGCACCACTGTGTATTTAACATAAATACATTCCTGGACTCATCCGAAAGTGATAGTGTTTCCTTACAACACACAATTATGATTTGAAAATGCATGGACTTAATTTTCCGACACCATGGCAGGCATCAAATTGCTGCTTAGTCAATACATGCCTGCACATTATGCCAGCTGCATTTCACAATTCATTGTCTCATACATTTTCTGGGAGTAAATGAGAAATAGACCAATGAATGGTAATCATGCCAAACTGGATCACATCATAAGAGCAGCAATGAAATATTATTACTATCAACAATAATATTAGCAACAATGATGACATAAACAACATCCGTAAAGGAAAGTAATAATAAAAGTTATAGTAATAAAATTATCTGTAATCATCATCATCATCATCATCATCATCATCATCATCCATCTACTTATCAGGCCAATTTAACATTTAGTTGGACAGCAACTGTTTGCTTAATTTTAGTTTCCTATCTTTAAATGAATCCCTACAAACATAACATCAGTGTTATTCTTGATAATATTGATTATTCCAATTCATCACAGTAAAAGAAGATTTTATTTGAAAAGCATACTTTATTTATTTATATCATCAGAGCATTTCCAAGATTCTGCCAACCTTCTTCTGATTGTTGTTTTATATCAAGTCTCACTTTAATAACATGACTGGCTTAATTTAATGCAACGTACGAAATGATGATAAAACGTTTGCAAATGCACAACACCTGTGCAGAATATATGAGGGTTAAATAACTTTAAATAATAACTCTGAACATTATAAATATATAACTGTGTCCATTGTCAAATATTTCAATTTATTAATTATTTATCATAACTTATCTACAGCTATATGATAGTCTTTGAAGGCTTTCTGGAATCGTATCAACAGAAGAGGAGATACGTATGGTCCTCAATTGGGATATTAAAATGTTGATTGCTAAGATGAATTGGACGGAGAACTGGTACCGTGAGATTCAATATCGGCTAAGAAAACTTCATGATTTCAAAATAATGCTCTACTCAAATGAAGTCAAACGGATTCAGGTCAAGCCTTTCGGTCAATAATGACAATGGATATAATTTGGAGATCACCTTTCTGATTAAGCGAGGGCCCAGTGACACAGTGGTGAGCACAGATAGTTCATAGCGATCCCCGGCTTGGGTTACTTTCTGTGCGTAGTCCATATGTTGTACACCTGTCTGTGTGGGTTTCTGCTGGGTGCTCCAGTTTCCTGTCACAGTACGAACGACGCGCTGGTTAGATGTAGCAGGCATGAAATTCTTCCTCAGTGTTCCCGAACAGGCGCTACATTGTGGTGATTCGGTGTTTTTCACAATAAATTCATTGCGGTGTTAATGTCAGCCTGCTTGTGACACTGACAAATAAACTTAAACTTATCCTTAAAACTGGTGTTTCGAATGCACCTCCTTAGATATGAAGTGTTGAAAATATCGGGACAAAAAATCTTACCTTTTAAGGACTCTTCAAGTTTCTTTTCAGTACCTCCCTTTCCATTTGGATCCATGTTGCTTTCTCCAACGGTTCCGTTTGCAACTTTAGTTGACCACATTGCATCTGTAAGAGCAATGAAGAATTAGGCTCATGCACTTGAAACAGCTACATTAAAAAGAAATAATAGTTTCCACAATGATATGTGGTTCTTTAACTTGGAATAGCCTATTCAATTTCAAGGGTTAACTCAGTTTTATTGGCATATTCTTCTCCCTGACGGTCTGTGTTAATGTTGCCTTGTAAATTATCGTCACACAAACAAAAAGAAAGTAACTAAAATATGACTATCCCACAAAACATCTCAAATTGTGTTTAAAGTACTCGAAATTAATTTCAGGTTTGTTCTTTGTAAACACATATCACAATATGTTTACCTCGAAAATTAATAGGAGAATTGATAGTAAGGCGTTCTTATTTTATAAATTTTAATAGCTTTAATAATACTTGATGCAATGGTCCAGACTGAGATGCGCATGGATGTGTGTATCTTCGATTATCCTTTCCATGGGATTCACCTTGTGCTCCTCCCGCAATTAGTCTTCGCCTTATATGCAAATCCAGGATCTGATCATAAGTATTTCCTACCTGTATGCCCACATCCAAGATTGTGTTCAAATGTGAACACAATTCTTTTTGTCCGACTGGACAATTCGGCGTGAGAGTTGGTAGAAGCGCAGAAAAACATAACTAGGAAAGAGAGAGGGTAGGTAGTGAAGAGGCGTGTTATACTTTGCAGAGAGACTTGGACAAGTTGCAGAGCTGTGCCGAGAGGTGGCAAATGGAGTTCAATGCGGAAAAGTGTGAGGTAATTCACTTTGGCAGGAATAACAAACATGTAGTGTATAGGACTAATTGTAGAACTCTTAATAGTGTTGATGAACAGAGGGATCTTCGTGTATATGTGCATAGATCCCTAAAAGTTGACAATCAAGTCGATAAGGTTGTTAAGAAGGCATACAGAGTCTTGGCTTTTATTGGTAGGGGGATTGAATTTCGGAGCCGCAACGTAATGTTGCAACTGTACAAAACTCCGGTGCGGCCACACTTGTAGTATTGCGTACAGTTCTTTGCCCACATTATAAGAAAGATGTGGAGGCATTGGAAAGGATGCAGAGGAGGTTTACCAGGATGTTGCCTGGTATGGAAGGCAGGTTTTATGAGGAGAGGCTGAGGGATTTGAGATTGTTTTCATTAGAAAGCAGGCGGCTAAAAGGAGACCTTAGTGAAACATATAAGAGGATTAGAGGTTTAGATAGGGTGGACAGTGATAGCCTTTTTCCGAAGATGGAGAAAGCTAGCACGAGGGGACATAGCTTTAAATTAAAAGATGGTAGTTATAGGGCGGATGTCAGAGGTAGGTTGTTTACCCAGAGGGTGGTAAGGGTATGGAATGCCCTGCCTGCTGCAGTTGTAGATGCGCCATGTTTGGGGGCACTTAAGAGATCAGTAGATAAGTTACTGAATTAAAAGGGAATGGTTTAGGTTAGAGGGTCATTGCTTCCTCTTAATTGGTCGGTGCAACAACGAAGTCCGAAGGACCTGTTCTGCGCTCTATATGTTGTATGTTGTATGTTCTATGTACTATCCGCATATGGTAGTGAACAATTACTGCAGAAACATGGGCAGAAATACATATTTCCAGAAGCGAATTCTGTTCCTGCACGGCGCTTATTGCTTCGTGAAATCGCTTTCGAATTTATTTAGCACATTCTGAGAAACAAATGTTGGAATTTCACAATCGAAATGTTGAAGTTTGTATTTCCTCTCTGAAATAATCTCACAAACATCAGATGTTTTTTTTCTTTTTATGCCTCAGTTGATTAAAATTTCATCGAATTCCATAAAATTGAATATACAATCTTATGAAAAACAAGCATCGTTTCGAATGAACCCCTTTTTGAGCCACAAGTTGATATTAATTCATGAACACATGATTTCCTTCCATGCCGTTATATTTTTCAAATCAAAATGAATTATATGAGTGTAAGTGGAAAACCACAAACAAAGAAAACAGTTGTGTTCAGAGAGACATTGATTCCTTTCCTTTTCAAGAATGATATTGCAGGGAAGATCCTGCTGAGAGACTGATGACTTTGAGTTACCTGGTGTAACAGATATCTGAGCAATAATGCACAAACCTAAAAGTTCATTTAGGCTGCTTCCTTTGCTGAACTATACATGAAGACTTAAGTGCTAAAAATCTGCAGAACATTTCTAATATAAACGTTAGATGTGTAACATTTGACATGAAAAACAAGCTTGACATAATTTCAATTCATATCGAAAAGCTTAAAAACGCAGAAGTGAAGACTTATCGGAAGTTAACTATTGTCTTCTCCTTCAAAGGACATATTGAACTCAGCTGCTTGTCCACCTACCTCAGTGCCAATGATTCGCATCAAATCCTCTCGTACTGCGAATTACTGGTGAGATAATGTTACACTTTTGATGTCCAAGTATTGGCTATTCTGTCCTGATGATTGCTCAGCGCAGTCATCTCAGTTGCCAGTGATGCGGTATTTAGTCATTTCAGCAAAGAATGGCACAACCAATCGCAAGACTACAAACGAGACAATAGCCTATCAACATTTGTTCAAGGATCCACCAATCCTTTTTTTTTAATTTTTATTCTCAGTAAAGTCCAAATTGCCTGAAGACATATTATATATTAGATATTTATTGTTCTGACGAAAGCTCAGCACAAACATATATATTGTGTGTATATACATATATACATACTGTGAAGAAAATCTACTCGAATGCACCAATGACACCTTTTTTTTTGAATTTACATTTTTCATTTGAAGACGGCCACGTTGGAGATTTATTCAAACATATATTGGCCTTCTTTGCTTTCTCGAAGAGTGGAGAATTACCTAACAATTGCCACGGATATGCAACTCAGAAAGTGGCAGATTTACGAATCCTAATGTCAAAAAATGTTGTTGATTGCTAGTGTATCACTAGGTAGGTGAGGATGCCATATTAAAACACCCACAAACACACACACACACACACACACACACACACACACACACACACACACACACACACACACACACTCACACACACACATGCGCACACACTCACACACATACATCTCTATATATACCGACAATCGCATTTTTTCCAGTTGATCCTGAGCTCACAGACCGAAATCCAGAGAAAAACCTGACATAATTTGCACTGCATATACTGCCATCAGATAATATATATCTTCTTTTTTTTGTGGTCATTAATCGACAGATTTTTTTTTAATTTGAGAGCAATCTTGCTATATGGATATATTGCACTAAAGAAACACGCATACTTTTGAAGAATCGGTTTATCAGCTGAAAATTAATTGCAAAGTCATCACAAGCATGTTGCAGTTTCTCATAACCGATGTTGTTATTCAAATAAGAAACATAATTTAAACTGTATCCACTTTCAAGCAAAAATAAAAATAGCAGTCAGATAGTGAATTGCTGAGTTAGGATAATTGGATGTTTGGACCTATATATAGTTCTAGTAATGTGGTGTGCAATCTTGTAAACACAACGTAGTCTGGTGGTGGCCCGTTTCCCTCCACTGAAGTATTGAAAAGTTACATGAAATGGAATAATTAAAAATCAGTATTGGTAATTCCATGCGAATATCTAATTATATTTACAAAACATTCAGGAAAATGTTGCAATTTTCAGGCAATACAATGTTGTTGCCGAATTGACCATAGGTATTTCCACAAAAATATGTGGCGTGGCAAAACACAGATCAGGAAGATGTACTTTTTTTAGTATTTTGTAACATACTCACATATCCGTTGGAATAGGAAACAAAGTAACCAAACTGGCAGTAATGCATCAAGAAAATGTTACTTCAAAATAATTTTCCACGTCCACGAATGGATCTGACTTCAAAAGCTGAATCTTTCACAACAGACTGGGGTGCATGATGTATTTCTTATAACTCATTGAAAATGTCAATTCATGTTCAAATAAAGTTTTGAATCCAAAATGGATTATATATTTTTTTCATTTAGGGAAATAACAGGACTCATAATTTGGAGAATCCAGAATTTACTGTAACATGGCCAACTTAATGATCATGAAAGATCATGCAGTATGCGAGTAAGCTTGCAATGAGATAACAAAGAAGGTTGTAAACGTGAATGGAGCGTGATTGCTGAAGAGAGTGAAAAGTGATGGCAAATGAATTATTTTCTGTTTACACTCCATTTATGAAGACACAATAATTTCCATAAAAAGCCTGCTGAACATTGGCCTACTGAAAAGCAGAAATTTAAGAGAAAGTGTATTCCTGAAAAAAAAAGTAACAACTAAATGGAATGATAACCCAAGCAATACTTTGGCATGTTTTAGCTTAAACCGTATTGTAAGTGGGTAGCTGGGCCGTAAATTTTTAATATTTCCTTAGTTCTCAAGTGGGGATGTGGGATTTCCACAGAACATTGGAAAAGATTATCGGATTATTCGAGTGTGCTAAATGTGCTGGTTATAAAGGGCGCATAACTGATGATCAGCCATCGGCAACAATCCTAAGTTCGACACCAGGGAAACATAATGATTAGAAATGGCGAATATATTTTTTTTTCTCTCATGAATCAATCATTCATGCCTAATGATCCGAACCAATTTATAAAGTCTCTTTCGCTTTTCTCAGTCACCCGGAATGCAGTGCTGATATAGGTTAGTGCACTTTTGCCTTTATAGAAATCCATCTATTTAACTGCTGGTGCGCACAAGCTGATAAAACGTTGTCTCAATTCAGCATAATGAACTCACAAAAGTAGACGATATTTAGTCCTGTCGCCACAAACCTCAGTACCTTTGGTCAAAATTATTCACTGCTTAATATAACTATCGCGTTGTCAAATACGTGAAATTTAATCGTGAGAATCCACATCCAAGAACCATAACAGTCCACTATTCCTGAAACCCTCATACATCGACATTTGCCGTTGTCATCTAGAATCTTGGAAAACCGGAAAACTACCAATATATCATTGCTGCTGATAAGTTAATGACGATTTACCACAGCCGACTTCAATCTGAGTGATCACACTGTTGTTTTCCTTTCACAATCAAAACAGGTTTTGTAGAATGATAATGGAAAATTGTCCCTTATTATCCCAATATTAGCTCGATTAGCAAGCATTATTTGGCTTGCAGGCAAGTGAGCGGCACGGTCTGGTTAAATCACTCTCTCAGAGTATCAGTGGGGACCAATCAGGCCAAATAACCTATTGGGCACTTTGTGAACACCATGAAATTACCATGAGAATGGAATGATTGATAATATCGTTCTGTATTATTGCAAACAACATTAAATGTCCGAAGCACTTTGCTGTGATGTGAGTCATGCTACGGAAAATTATTACACGCAAACTATTTAAGTTCAGAATTCGTCGGGTGAAAACGGGGAGATTCGATTCTGTATTATAAGTAACGACATAAAATCGCATAGTATTGTTAAATATGTTCAAAATCAAATCTTTCAGGTGATTGAATCTGAAACACAAACTAAAAATACTGTAAAATCTCAGCATGCACGACAGATTCGAAACGTTGGTTTATTCTCTCCAGCTGTCGGATCTGGTAAGATAGTATAACATTCACTTTTTTTGGAAATGTTTCCGGATTGTTGCACATGGCTGCTCGCTTGACGTGTTGCACATGCTGTCCACATAATTTCTCACATAAAGTACATCCATATGAAGTTATCTGTTCATTGGTATTGCAAAAAAATTGTATGAGATACAAATTTGCATTTCGAATGTATTATTATCAATGTTGATATTTGCAGAAACCATTTTTCTCTTCTTCGTCATCATTTTCCACAGTACTTTTCCGGCCATTCAGATTTTTGTTCATGGAATGTTTAATTTAGAAATGGACCAATATGGAAAGAACTTATTATTTTCACTGACGGAGAATGGCTGCAAGGTCGGCATTTCGCGCTAACGAGTTCCAGATCTGTTTATCTCTGTTTATCTGACTTTTTTTTCTGAAAATGTGTGTGAAAAATCCAGTTTGTGGCAAGTTCTGGTCAGCGACTGCCTAGTGTTGCACCTGAGTGTTGACCAAAATTAGAACATAGAACATAGAACGGTATAGCGCAGAACAGGCCCTTCGGCCTTCGATGTTGCGCCGACCAATTAAGAAAAATCAATGACCCTCTAACCTAAACCATTCCCTTTTCATCCATAAACTTATCTACTAACCTCTCAAACGCCACCAAACTTGGCGCATCTACAACTGCAGCAGGCAGGGCATTCCATACCCTTACCACCCTCTGGGTAAAGAACCTACCTCTGACATCCGTCCTATAACTACCACCCCTTAATTTAAAGCTATGTCCCCTCGTGCTAGCTTTCTCCATCCGAGGAAAAAGGCTATCACTGTCCACCCTATCTAAACCTCTAATCATCTTATATGTTTCAATAAGGTCTTAGCCGCCTTCTTTCTAACGAAAACAACCTAAACGAAAAATTGACGCTGCATCTAAGCGCATTCATCTAAATTCTGGACAACGACTGCCTTTCAGAGATTTTTTTTTGTTATATATTCTCCTGCGTGTTCTTAGCAAACACTATTTCGGTTGATAACCACTTGAATGGATGCTCTCGCCATGAAATGACAAAAATTCTGAAGCAAGAATATGTAGCCGTGCAGGGGCTGGTCAACTCATTGACCTACTGTGTCTTACCCGTCATTTGTGTGTGTCTGCTGAAATGTTATCACATTTAGAGCCAACATTAAATGATTTTACCAGAAAACTGTTTCAGATTGAATCTTTTCAAATGTATCCCCACACAGATTTCAGAATTATATTCCGTGCACTATTTCCCTGTCCATTGAACTTCACATCTGTTAATTAGTTTAAAACGATGCCAACGTAGTCACTGTTAATTCCATTGCTAATCTTTGTATGGTCCACAAAGGTACAAACTCTCACACGTCACAAATTTGGCTCTGTTGTTTACAACAGTGAATAACAAATAAATACATGTTTCAACAAATGTGTAAATACATTACAAAACAGATTTGCGTTCTGTACTCATTAAAGCCGTGCAATATCTCGCAAGGATTACGGACAATAATTAAGAAAGTAAAAACGATGGACAATCTCAATAAGTATGACAGCATCTGCGGGGAGGAAGTAGAGCCAGAGTTTGAGCTCCAGATGTCCCTCCCTCACAGTCCAAGAATCTAAAATTATTCTCCATCATTATTGACCACTTCGCAAGTGGAACAACTATTCCCTACTTACCCTCTCCATTATCCTCATAATCTTACACAGCTCAATCGTATCCTCGCCTGAGATTATCTATTATAAACTATAATATCCAAGACTGCTTAGTCTCTCCTTTGAATTTGCATCTCCCATCTCAGACAATATGTTCATGAACATGTCCTATATCCCTCACTTCCGACACAATTATCCCTTCCTTGAGGTGACCAAACTGAACACAAAACAGCAGTAAATGCCCAACTAACATGGCATATCTCTCCATAATTACTTACTTTGCATAAGACCATTAGACATTGGAGCAGAATTGGGCCACACGGCCCCTCGATTCTGCTCTGCCATTCAATCATTGCTGATATTTTTCTCATCCCCATTCTCCCATGTTTTCCTCTAAACACTAACGCCGTTATTCATCAAAAACAAATCTGTCAGTGGTTTAAAGACATAAAATTGCCATGCCTCTACGGCTTGCGTGGCAAATATTTTCACAGATTCGCCATTCTTTGATTGTCGAAATTTTTCCTCATCCCTGTTTTAAATAGTCGTCCCTTTCGACTGTGGCCGTGTCCTCTAGTTCTAGTTCTTTCTTTCTTACGACTGGAGATACCCTCTCCTTTTCTACACTATTCGGTCATCAGTTTTCTGCAAATAAGATTCCCTATCATCCTTCTAAACTCCAACTAGAGTACTCAAACTTTCTTCATATGAAAAACTCTTCATTACAAGGTTCATTTTTTTCAGAATCTTTCCTGTATCCATTTCAAGGCCAACACTTCTTTCCTCAAATATGAGGCCCACAATTACTCACAATGCTGCAAATGGGGTCTGAACAGATCCATATCGAGCCTCAGAAGTGCATCCCTGTTCTGGTATTCTAGTTTCCCTCGACATAATTGCTAACATGACATTCGCCATCCCAACAGTCAACTGAGTCTTGCACGTTAAATAAAATAATATCTTTGGACAAGGGCTTTCAAGCCCCCTTACGTTTCTGATTTCCGAAACAATTCCTCGAAGAATGTTGTCGATTTTTCTGTTTCTCCTTCCAAAGTGCATAAACTCACAGCTTTCCACATTATTTTCCATCTGCAACTTCTTCACCCACTCTCCTATTCT
Organism: Sphyrna mokarran; assembly: GCA_024679065.1. Classification (NCBI taxonomy): domain Eukaryota; kingdom Metazoa; phylum Chordata; class Chondrichthyes; order Carcharhiniformes; family Carcharhinidae; genus Sphyrna; species Sphyrna mokarran. The sequence continues at coordinate 9,491,254 of JAGIQG010000016.1, read as the reverse complement.
TTCCAAGGCTATCAGCAGGAACACCCCACTGCCCACTCCATTATAACTAACTGTCCTCTATTCAACTTTGTATGATTTCCAAACTTAACAATAGTGCCTACAGTTCATTTTTCCAAATCGTAAATGTGTACTGTGAAAGTATGCAGCTCCAGCACGGACACTTGAGGCACGCCACTAGTCACTCTTTGCCACCCTGAAAAAGGCAACTTCATCTCCACTCTCTGTCTTCTTCGAGTTAGCCAATCCTCTATCCATACCAGGACGTTACATGTAACAAAAAGGACTATTAACTCATTTCACAGTCTGCTATGTGGCATCATCTCAAATACCTTTTGGAATTCTAAGCGCACCACGGTTTCTGGTTCTTTCCAACTTCTTTGTTACCTCGTCAACGACCTCTAACAGATTTATCAAACATGATTTCCCTTTCATGAAGCCGTGCTGATTCAGTCTGATGATTTTATTGTGAACTTCCCAATAGACCACGATATAATCTTTCATAATAGATTCCAAAATCGTGTCATTGACCCAAGTGAGTCGAAACGACATATTCCCTGCCTGCCGCCCCCTTTCTTCCTTAACAATAGCGATACATTAATTATTTGTCAGACCCACCCCCTCTCCAATGATTCCGAAATGATCGCCATCAATGCTCCACAATTTCTCAGCTTTCTGTTTTAGAGTCCTGGGGCATAGACCAGGTGATCTATCAACCAGCTATCTATCAGCTACTCAAAAACTAATTTTTCGTGATGGTCACTACACTCCTCTGTGTCGCCTGATTCTCCTGGAACTTTGGCAACTATCATCTTCCACCGTAAACTCTGATGCAAAGTAACTCTTGAGTTACTGTGCCATTTCTTTGATTCTTGTTATTACTGATCCAGCTTCATTTTTTCCAGAGTTCCAACGTATATTTGTCTTTTTGTCTCCCTCTAACCGTTGTATTATATATGTAGGAAAAACCCTCTTCCTATCTTCTTTTATATTCTCGCTAGCTTAAACTAATGTTTCATCTTCTCGATCTTTTTTTTTGTTTTTAATTGTTCTCTGCTCGTTTTTTTTTAAAGGATGCCATAACGTCTGGTTTTCATCTAATCTGCATTACGATCTATTTTTATTTTTATTTTGGTTTTATACTATCCTTGATCTCTCTCATCAGACATGGATGCCTTGTAATCCGCTTAGCATGTTGCCTCCTCCTTGGCATGAATTTCTCCTGTGCCTATTGAATAGCGTCCCCCACCCCATTCCCCGCAAGCTCCCCTCATTGTTGTCTTCCCTGGTAGGCTCCTATCCAATCAACTCTAGCCAGCTCCTCCTTCATTTTGTTTTCTAGTTACTTGTATTTAATTGTAAAACTGTTACAACCGTTTGCAGCTTCTCTCTCCCAAAGTGTAAGGGAAAGCTGTCATGTTGTTGTCTCTATTTCCTAAGGGTAATTCAGCTTATGTTCGCCATGCAAATCTACCGCATTACACATCACCAAATCCAGAATTGTCTGATCCCTAGTAGAATCTGTCACAATTTCCTTCAAATAAATCATTTTCTTTCGATCCACTACTTACCTGAATTTCCTAGTGCGCCTGCATGTTGAATCACCCATGATTATTATAATATTGTTTTTTTTTATTTTCTTTCTATCTCCAGATTTGTTTTCTCCCCCACAATCTGACTGCTCCCGTCAGGAATTTGTTTTTGTTTTTTTTTTTTGTTTACCTTTACGGTTCCTAGAATTTGTGCTCTCTGTCACGACTGATGAAATCAAGTGCCCCGCAGGCCTTCTTAACTAATGCATTCGTATTTTTTTCCGATTATAAGATTTAATAGACCAATACTCTCATTAACCTTGAAATTCTGTGAGCCCTGGCATTCGTTAAATACATTTTTTTTTCATTTCCAAGTGCATCATCTCAAACATGTCACAACTAAATATCACTTGGACTTTAAAAATATCGCGTAAAAAGTATTTTTTCTGCCGTGGGAGGAAGGATAAAAATAAACAATTAGTTTAACATCTGCAATTATTAGTTAAAACATTCGAGTCAGAAGTGAACGGCAGTTGATAAAATTGTTCTAAAACACTGAGGGAGTAGCATGTGCTTCGGGTAAAGTACGCATCGGGAATATACTGCTGTCAGGTTTCAGAATGAATTTAATGACATGTCAGATCAAAAACTATTGCAGAGTCCAGAAAACTATGATATCTGTATTCATATACGATATATAATCCGATAAGTTAACAACAGTACATCCATTATTGTGCCCTTTTAATTCGAGATGAATATGTCATTACTATGCAGATTGTTCAAAGGTATCAGTGATAGGCCATGTGTGGATTTCTCCATCATCTCAGACAATGTCTAATTAAAAGACATAATAGGCCAATGAGACTACTCCTGTCCCTTTACCACATGCTGGTTTGTTACCCGTTTATCAAGACATCACATCATTGGCATTGTAAGTGTAGGCATTAGTTGCAGAGATTTTGCAGATAATTTATTCAGCACTTTCACGAAAATATGATTCAAATGATTTTTTTTTCCTCTGGAACGACATCGTCACAATGAATTGTGACCTTTCCACCGTTGTGGAAAAGATACTGATGAGGTCCATTTGCAGTTGAAAAACCGAGACAACAGTTTGCTAAAATGTTGAATTCAGAAAATTGGGCATTAGCTTCGTTGCGGAAGTGAGGTAAAACCGATATACGTGTAAAACATTTATATTTTTTTTCACGCTTGGTGGGCATGAAAAAAATAGGTTTGCGATATGATTGTTCAGGGTCTCTGCAGAACATTTACAAATTCAGAATAAGAAGACTCGGCACAAAATTTGTGCTGATATGATAGAGGGGCAGATTTATTTTGCCACTGACCTCACGGAAATTGCCTGCAGACTACGTATTGTTGGAATCTGGAAATGTTTTGATACATAGTAGTTGAAAAAAAATGGCAAACTTCATCATCCGATGATAAATAAAATTCATACTCGGGAACGAAGCGGCTACAGCAATGAAAATAAAGTATGATTTTGGGATATTTCCAACGGAGGACATTCCGGTTTGCGTTGATAGCATGACTATTCATGTGGGTTTAAATGCGTAAGCTCGCAATCCTGGCATGGAAGAGCCTTTATTCTTGAATGATATGCCATGATGCTGACTTTCGATTCCCGTATAAATTTCATGACAGAGGATACCTGATGTTTCAATTGCAGATCCTGTGAAAGCGAGCTTGAGTCAACACGTTCAGAGTGTATGCAGTTAAAATTTGCAAGAGTTTGAGATCATTGTTGAATTTATTGGCGATAAGTGACCAGGATATTTCCACATTCATTATTGTTCTATTGAATGGTGTAATTCTACTTTAAATACATGTATGATGTCGACCTCCTTGTTCCAGCTGAGATCGAATTAATAAATCTGCCAAATCTCCGTCAGGTCAAGTTTTCTGTCCAAACTTGTTCCATGACTTTGCTCCAAATCGGAAAAGATAGTGATATTCTTGAATGTCAGCCACCATATGTATTAATGTCGAACAGGGGGGAGGGCAGGGGGTGGGGGGGGGGGGTGAATCCAGTGCATTAGAAGAATGACAACAAAGGGAGAAGTCAAGAATGAGCCAAAAAATAGAATAATGCATAATTCGCAATGAAATAATATTTTTCAGTCCGTCTCTGTTTTTTTCATTTCTCGAATTTAACAATGCAGATACCAAATGACAAGCAGCACAATTTGTCCATGTAAGCAACAACGTTCAAAAAAGAAATCTGAGAGTATCGTTCTGTTTTCTTCTAACTCGCCTCCATTAGATCACCTTTACATTTACATGAAAATATGCATTTCCACATCTAGCAACAAATTTAAGTCAGGTTTTGGAAACTAAAAGTAGAGTGTGGCTGAAGTCAGCAATCAGAATAAATAACAGAGTATGCTGCAAGCGTTCTGCAGTACTGGAATGTGTTTAAACAGAATACGTGTGTTTTAGTTTCATATTCCATTTTTTTTCAGAGTTTTGCACGCAATGTTACATCAGCTTGACAATCGTAACTATTTAAACTTGCTGTGGATATCAGCATTTCTAAATTTTTGAAAACATTGCAACATGTGATTTTTGAATATTGGTGCAGGAGTGCGCTCTTCTGTCATTTGTTAGCACTTCACAGCTCTCAATAGTACTTAGCACTATAAGGAACTAGAGATTTATCTATTTGCATCATGAATGTATTCCATGTGTGAATTTCCACAGCAACCTATGCTAAACGATTTGACAGTGTCACCAACTTTGAATGAAACGGTTTCTCATTATTTCAGGTCTGTGATTGTGATTCCTTGTGTTAGAAACCACGGACTTGGCCGCCCCCACCGTCTCAACTAGAGAGTAAATATATGTTTGTCTCAAGGTCCACCATCCCACCTCAGAATTGCATTTGTTTTAAATAGGTCGTCATTTGCATATTCACATGTTTCCATTGCTGGCCGTCCAGTCCTCGTTATTCAGGGATACCACGTCAAATCAATTTGGTTAACATTGGCTGAACTGCGTCTCTGACACTGATATTCTTTTTTAGATTACGAAAAATAAATTACATCGAAACATTTAGCTGTGATATCAATAAGATCCCTGAATATGCAGAAATGCATCTTCCCTCCTTAAGGTGTCATGCATTGATGAAAGCAATTGAATTATCTTCGCTGAATATTTGTCATACATGCACGCATAAACTCATGGGCTGCTGTATAAGGAAATTCACTTATGTTTACATAACCTTTTTGATCATTATTTATCTACCATTCTGCTATGTAATTGTTCCATTTGAGATATCTGAGTTCGCATTCATTCGCATCGATCTGAAATAACATCACTATTACTACCTTCAGAATTGGCCGTTTTATAGTGAAAACGCTGAACATACGTTGGAATGCTTATGTTCCTTTGACTTTTCTGTCGCCAACAAACATGTAAAGTTTTGTTGCCTCATCCAAATTTTTGATGTGTTGGGAATAACTGGGATGCAAGAACTAGCTCTTCTGAGAAACAACTATTCACACATGCTACGTTCAATAATAAAATGTTCATTAATGTCTGTGTCCTGCCTGCTGCCAAAACATTTTTTTTCCCTATGACATGTCTGAAAGCCCATTCGCAGTACATGACAATATTCAACGAAAAAGAAAAATAAGTTAATGTGCTCTATTTTGTGTGCTCTATCCGTGAACAAAAGGGAAATATACGCTGGCCTACCCACTGGTGCCGCATCCTATAACTGAATAAAGTAAAAGTAGACATTGTCCATGTTTTTTTTTTAGAAAAATATACAGTAAATTTGCCACATACACCAATTGCCCATTTTAGGTTCTGGTAGTTAAGTCCCAAATTTTCCAGCAGCTTTATAGAACAAAGAACAAAACAGCACGGGAAACAGGACCTTCGGCCCAACGAGCCCCCGCCGCCACCCCGATGTTCCCACCTCTACCCGCGATCCCTGTCCATGTTTATAGATCTATGGATTAAAAACCAAATTTGAGACAATTTAGGGAGAATTTGTTTTGCCAAATAGCCTAACAGCACATCTTTGGGATGTTGAAGGAAACTGGAGCTCCCGGAGAAAACCCACGCAAGCACGGGCAGAATGCGCAAACTCCCACAGACACAGGCCCAAATCCATGTATCTGCACAGCAAAGCGACACTCACTGAGCTGTCGTTTTGCCCATCAGATGGTCCAGGTCAAACATACAGTAACAACGTGGAGCAGAAGGATACTCTCGAAAAAGATCCAAGAGCAGTCCTCTCACGACCCATCGCGTGTATGCCCCTCGTTAGACAGCAAGGTGGACCAAAGCACCTGTAGGATAAAAACAAGTACATCAATATCATCACATATTTACACACTTCCCCGGGACTCCCAAGGCTCATGATGCCTATTTTGCATGAGTTTTCGATACCCCTCCATTTCCATTCTGTTCATGTGTCCATCTAACTATTTCTTAAATAACTCCAGATTACCTGCCTCCACCACTTTACTTGGCAGCGCATTCCATACCCCCCACCCCGCTCTGAAAAACTCCCTCCAGCATCCAGATTATACCTTACCCCTCTCACCCTAAGCCCGTGACCCCTCGTGCTATTTGAGTCCATCCTAGGAAAAAGTTAAACCCTGTTTATTCTTTCTATCCCCTTCAAAATCTTGTACGCCTCTATCAGATCTCCTCTCAGTTTACGTCTTCCTAAGGAAAACAATCCCATTTTGCCTAATCTCTCCTCGTATCTCATACCTTCCATACCAGGCAGCATCCTAGTAAACCTCCTCTGCACTCTCTCCAGAGTCTTCACGTCCTTCCGGTACTAAGGTGACCAGAACTGGACGCAGTATTCCAAATGAGGTCTAACCAGCATTTTATACAACTGCAACATTAAAGGCCAGCTCTTGTACTTTTTTACCCTGTTCTATAAAGGCTAGCATACTATATGCTTTCTTCACAACCTTCTCCACTTGCTCTGCCACCTTCAGAGACTTGTTCACCTGCAGCCCCAGGTCCCTCTGCGTTTCTATACTCTTAATAGGTCTATCCTTTACCATATACCTCCCCCCTACATTCTTTCTCCCGAAATGCATCACCTCACATTTATCAGGATTGAATTCCATCTGTCTGCCCAAGCTATCAGCCTATCTGTCCTGCTGCACTGCCTGACAATGCTCCTCACTATCCGCAAGTCCAGCCATCTTTGTATTGTCTGCAAACTTGCTGAATCACTCCACTTACTCCCTCATTTATATATATTACAAATAGAAGAGGTCCCAGTACCGAGCCCTGCGGCACACCACTAGTGACTGACCTCCAGCTAGAGAAACACTCTTCCACTATTACTCTCTGTCTCCTATTACCAAGCCAGTTACTTATCCATCTAGCTACCTGTCCTTCTATCCCATTTGCCTTGACCTTCTCGACCACCCTCCCATGGGGATCTTTGTCAAACGCCTTATTAAATGACTTTAATCCAACGTTCATGTTTACTTTCTGTATCCCATTCATCAATTGCTGCCTTTCTGACCACAACTTCATTTATGATAGGCAGAAGCATTTTGCTAACGATTGATGTTTGGCCAAACAGATAATTTATTGCTGTGTTCTTTCTTACTTCTTTTATTCTGCCAAGACACCAGAACTGCCCAAAAATCCTGCAAAGTTGGAGAACTTTCAAGCATACGCTATTTACATGGTCAGCATTTTTAAAAAGCATGATTCGCAAATTATCTTTCCAAGGGAACATTTCGATTTACAGACCGATTACTTAACCCGGATTTATATTCAGAATTCCTATTGTTCTATATTTGCTTTTGATTCACATTGCACGCATGTCTTTTTTTTACAACAATTATTGGAATACAATGCTGTGTATCCATATTACCAAAGCATTTAAATCGTTGTGTTTCTTTCACTTCCGATTTGCTGATTAAAATTATATTTATCATATTACTGAATACCAAATACATGCATGTGTTTTCATTTTTGTTTCTTTTCAAAAATGCTTATAGGACATTAGTGTCATTATGCTATGTTTTGCCCAATTTTACGCACAGTTCTATTTCAACTTTTTTTTTTCTTAATCACATGATCCTCTTTTCCTCAGCTTTGGACAACTGCTAACTCATAGGCTTGTTAGCTCTCTATCAACATATTGTGACTTCCTTTGAATCCATTGAATGATTCAACAAAGATGTATATGCTATAGGACGAATTTCTTCGCTGAAAATTACCTGTTGCAAACACAATTTACTTAAACGGCTATGTGTAACATTGGTAATTCAGGGTGAAAACACAAAAAGTTCTGTTTTCGTTGTATCTAATTTGTGTGAAAAGTACAGCAGCTTCATAAACAATGTTTAAGTTGTTTTCAGTATAATAAAAAATGCTAAGCATTGCATATGGAGTACTCCCCTCTGCTCTCTGTTTACAACATTACTATTCTCACCTCCTTTATCACATAAATAAATGGCGATTCTGTGCTTGCTGCAAATGCAGAGAATTTCTTTTTTTTAACATGTAAACTGATATTTCGATGGTTGCGTGATTAATTTGATTTAATTGCTCCCATACGTGTAGCATTTCAACAATGCTGCCGAAAGAAACAATTTAGCATCAGGTCAAAGAAGACGATTTTAAGCAGATGTTGCAGTGTACTGGAACTGAGTTAAGTCATGAATATCCAAATTGGCTACCTTGACATTTATAAATCTGGCTATATTTGTTATTTATCATTTGATACTTGACACGTTTTTTCCAATTTGTTTTGAAAATTGGAATAAATGAAATTGTTAATGTGCCCAGGAATATGCGCTAGGTGGCACTGCAATGAATGGGGGGAGGTGGATTAACACTATTGTCAATGACAGCTTAACTTAATGATTCACGTTATTGGTTTGTTCACCCATATTCACATTTCTTCTACAGCACTGCCTACAATAGATAATGACTTTTGAATTCAATGAAAATCTTCATCTAAGTGTCTAACAAACGTTCACTAATAATATGTCAGGAAATAAATTTGGCGTATTTGTGAAACAGATTAAGCTGTTGACCTTAGCTGTTCCTGAAAACGCCTGGCAAACCAATCATTTCAAGTAAAAATTAGGGACGCCTAATTAATGCTGGTCCACAGAACGGCCAACATACCCTTGAATGAAGAGTAAAATGAAGCCCTCAGAATAAAATTTGTGCTTATCTACACGTTTTAATTTTCAGCAGGTATTTTATACCTCATGGCTCTTTGAATTAACAATATGAACTGCTTCTTTCTTGATGGCTAGGATATATGCGACGACGTTTGTATATCAGCAGTCAAAGGAATGGCAGATGCCATTCACTAATTTACGGTAGTGAAAAAGAGTCGGTAATTAGCATATTTGATATCATGCATGTAACCCAAGGATAGTGGTCTGTGGACCCATGCTTGAATCTCTACAGGAAAGTGGATAAACTGGAATTGAACAAAAATGTGGGGATTCGGACACAGGCCTAAATAACCTAAATCATATTGACCATTTGGATGACAAGACAATCAGCAATTAGGCGCGTGACCACCTTCCCGTGATGACAAAAAATAGCAACTGAATAGTCAAGGACTTGATAACTGTTACATTTTTTTCCCGAACTGCAGTATTCACACTTCACGACACAGGCATCCCCTCTCTCGATCTCAGGAAAATGGTTTCCCAACCGATAACGTAAAAAAAAAATAATAGTACTGCTGCTGATCCAGAAAAAATATGTTAAGCTCTTGCTTCTTGGAATGAGTGTCTTCATAAGAGAGACCTAGTTTAACGAGTGATCAATAATGTATTGCAACCCGGCCTCACGAGAAGTTACCATGAAAATTTCCAAAAAAAAGTAGGAGTTACAACTCTTTCAGATTAGTTTCAGAATTTCTCTTTGCATAACTCTGACAATTTAATGTTGATTCATGTTGTTTTGATAGAATTAAGTAGAAACGGATGTTGTTGATACTGATCAACATAAAACATGAAACGAATTCAACGTCTTAAAACGAATGAAAAAGAATATTTAAAGTCATTTCACTCCTAGGATCTTACTACATCAGATGATCATTTATGCCGAGGGCAACATATCCTGCACGATATGATTATGAACTTTCATCAGAGAGTCTTTATTTCAATAAAGTTCATGTTGAACAAACACGTTCATTCACATCAGATGTTATTCAGACAAAACATTATTGTTTCCTTTTTAATTAGAGTTGCCTTTCTCCTCCGCCCAAAGTTCAGAATTTAGCTGCACCATGTCAGATGATTCAATTCGTCCATTTGACCCAAATCATCCTTTAGAGCATAAAAAGTAAAAAAAAACTAAATTCAGTCAATGCCACAGTTTTTTGGTCATTTGCAATAGGCCCGTGATTCGAGATTGGCACTTTCAAAGTCTTGTCAATCGCAAGGCTGCACAATCATTGGTAGCTGGCATTTGCCAGCTCAGCATAAACCGGGGACAGAAGTAATGCAATTCTAAAAATATTCGTGAAACATTACTCCCTCAGTTATACACACAGGGGGAATCACAGAGTGCATAGCTGCATCGTTACTGAGTTCATAAAAAAATATTCTTTGCAGGCAGAGGACATTCGATTCTTTTCCTACAACACAGAGGTAAGCGCATATCCGCGTTTGTTCAGCAACTGTTGCGGTTAATCAAATTGGACATTCACTTTAAAAAGGCGTGTTTAAGTGCTGTTAACCTTGTAGCTCCTAATCGTCTTTAATGGAAACAGAGGTTTTATTCATACTGTTGAATTTGTGTGTTGCCTCACGAGTTATTGGAAACTATCCTTTTGTACTGAATTCTTAAATAAACAAACTAGTTGATGGTTGCAATTCAAGAATGTTAACTTTCTTACTGAAATATCTCTCTTTGATCAAGTTAGAATTCTTTCTAAATGCATGATTCCTAACAATTATAACAGACACTGGAACATTATAAACTAACGTATTTGTGTGTCAATATATCTTGAGATATGTTACAATAGTTGGAATAGCCTAAATGAAATAACCACACGCAATGATAGTCGCTATTCAAAATAACTATTGACATTCGGGTAGCCGTTGAATGCATGTTGTACATCGCACATCTTTGGAACTTAATTGTTGTGAAGGAAATGAAAGGAAACATGAGAGTAGTTCAGAAATGACTCTCTTGTAGAGCTGAGTTGATATGTCATGAATGGATGACATATACTCGGTGTAGGATGGGCAACGCGTCGGATGTTGTTCCGTGGTCCAAATATTATATTGAATAGCAGGTGGAAAAAGACGAATTACGTCGTAACAACATTACACGAACCGCGTGATTCTAGCTTCAATCGTTCTTTTTTTTTTGCAATCAAAGTGAATGCCACAAGTTAGCTATTCTAGTCATCTTTGAGGAAACAAAACTCCATTATTTTATCGTTCCATTGTTAACTTCACATTTTCCAGGTATTCTGAAACCGCTCAAGTACGTCAGAAAATTAAGAGCTGAATGCAATGTAGGCAGCCCTCATTAATTGGAAGAGCAGGACACTGACATGTTTCAACAACGTACTGTTCTGCTGGGATGGATCTATTTTTGTTTTTTTTTTGTCGACAAGTTAAGATTTCCCAAGCATTTTTGATTAGGTTGAATGATCATGTCGTTGCATGCTCAATGTGCAGAACTAGGACATTAGTAGGTGAGAGCGAAAAACATGTTTTTGGATGCATGCAAAACTTTGGGCACACATGGGATTATCCTGCCAAGTCACACTCCCTCCTCCAAATTGTTTCAAAGTTTTGATCACTGCCTTTAAGTAAAAAAAAAATAATGTCCTCACATCCACATGATTGGCGCTTATTTAGAACTGACATAAACATAAACTGGAAAGTACATTGCCTACAGACATACCTGAATATTGTTCAACTTTCAATAGTTAAACTGCTTTATTTGTTTATGTTTTATTTAAACGCTTGCTTCCTTGATTTTCAGTTTAAGACAAAAGACTCAAACAATGCCTATGGAAGCAGTTCTGCAGAGAAGAAGTTAATATCATATCCCACATTCATGCCAACAAATAAAAGTAAATACCGGTATAGTACAGTTTACACATTGCAGCCCATCAAGCCGATTAAAAAAAATCCAGGCTTCAAAAAGGCGACTCTTTTGTTGACTTGTTTTTATTGAAGTTAAAGACAGTGTTTATGAGGAGCATATTTTATTTTTCTTTTTTTTTGGCGTTACAATAGGTTAGTTTAAACTGGAGTCCGTTTACGAAGGCGCCTTAATATGATCCATTAACCAAATGCATTCCAATGATGTTTCTGTGCAGGATGTTTATAGCTGTCAATGTCAGGCATTTCCTGTCACTTTGTCTACAGCTAGTGACCTCTATTGTTACGGAAGTAATATAAATGGCATCCTATTGGATACGATCTGAAACAATAGAATGCTATTTTTTGTTGTTGGTGGTGTTCGTCTCCGATTGCCGAGTGGAGTTTGTTGGGGATGTTGGATGCCAGGTCAAATTACTGGGGACAAATACTTTCACGGGTAATTCCAGCTTCGTTTTGGGCTGTTCTTTGAACTAGAGGAAGAGGGGGAGGGAGATTTTTTTTTTTCTTTTTCTTGTCCAAACTTGTTTCCGATCCAATCTTTCTACAAAACGGCAACCGACTGATAAGTACGAATTTCTGTATCTGAAATGTGAAGGCTAGATTTTACTGATCATCGATGCCAAAAACAAATGTGAAAATGTATTCTGGGCTACATTCACAAACAACTTGCGTTTTTTGGCCTGGGCTGAAGAATTGCAGTTTGTTTGCAGAGTTAACTTCTGTATTCGTTTTCTGGCTTGGGATTATTGAAATCACATATAAAGTGGTGAATATGTTTGCATTTTGTTTTGAGGTGTTGCATTCAGTTATTTAAGGAGGTCCCTTTCAAACAATGACTCTTTTGGTGGCTGACCATTTCTGGATTTGGAGGAACGACTCAACATGTTTTGCAAATGATGTTCAAAACAAAGATTTTGGAATAAGAAAATAACGCTCCAGTGGAATTTTTTTGAAGCAGCAAAACAGACTGAGATAATTGTAGTTGAAATTTCTGACTTGGAAATTGCCAGAAAAATATTTATTGGAAATGGCTCATGCTCAATATCAAATGGCATATCTTAAATTAAATAAGAAAGAGTACCTGGCACAAAAAATAATGAAAGAACTGCAATTACAACAGGAAAGAAGTGGGAAATAATAATAATAAGAAACGAAATAATGACACGAGAACAGTTGTAGGCAATTCGAAATGACATCATGAGTGTCTAAAGTGTAAGGAAAGAAAATATGAACTTTGGAATTTGGCACACAAAAGTGAAGAAAACTCTAAAATGGCAGAGATAAAATTACGCTTGTATTACTGACGAGAACAGTCAGGAAGAGAAAATCCACTGAAGTGGCTTAGTGCAGATTTTTTTTTTTAACAAAATGTGCAACCATTTTCAAGGTGCGATGAGAAGAATGTAGAAGCATTTTCGATTTAATTTGAGTAAGTATCTAAGTATTTAGAATTTTCCAAATCTATGCGGTTATTTATTCAAAAAATGGTTGACAGCGAGTTTGTGTTTCATCAGTGGAGCTTTCTAGGATTATGCTCAGGAGAAGAAAAATCTTAATTTCATATGAACTAGTGCCAGAAGGCTATCTACAACAACACTGGAAACGAAGGAAGGAAGCTGTTACAAAGTGCATTGAAGTTATAGGATAGGAAAAAAACTGGCAGCTAAAAAAGGGTCTTGAAAATAAGCCAGATGAATGACGCTTTTGCAAAAATGGTTGTTTTGGTAGAGTTTAACGGTTCACTTCCTGACGTTGTGAGAAATCATGTGGGAGATCCGAAGTTTAAAACTGCTGTTTGATTCGAGTAAGTGCCACATGTTTATGTGTTATTTCAGAAATCAAAATATTGTGGACGCAGCAATTTCCCCCTCTGAGACATAGAAACTGAGTAAAATAAAAACATTTTGAAGGTATTGATCAATCAGGTCTCGTAGGAAGCATGCAAAGAAAAATATAACTTCAAGTTTATTTATTGGTCACAAGAAAGTATTACATTCGCACTGTAATCAAGTTACGGTGAAATTTTACAAGGCTGTATACTTCGGTGCATTTTGGGATCAACGCATCTACCCAGCAAGTCTTTCAGATTGTCGGAAGCTAAAACAACCGGAGGAAACGTAAGCTGGCACGGGGGCAACGTGAAAACCCCGCACAGACATTGACTCAAGCCGAGAATGTACCCCGGTCACTGCCCCTCCTGCTTCTATCAGAGATCCATAGTACAGGGTTGCAACGGGATTCCATACAGCCATCATTCTACACCTCACTCCCTCATCCCGAAGTGCCGTCGCCATTAATTCCCGCCCGCAACGTCCCCTTCATTCTCGGAGATGGCCGGTGCACCGTGCCAAGGGACACCTTGGACATTCCGATATTGCACTTTTGACCTGCACCCTGTTTCAGTTTCTGAAATTCGAGATTCTGCTGTTTGAAAGTTATGAAAATTTAGGATAAATTGCTGAAAACGGCTTCTAAGCGTGTTATCAATAAAATATATGTGAAGAAACTAAGAGAAATAAGTACAGTTAACTAAGAGTAGAAGTGGGAAATGTTGATTCAATTGAGAATCGACAATGTAGATTAAGATATCAAATTCGGCATTGCTTCAAAAACAAATAAATACAAAGTTTGTTTGCTTAATTAAGCAAATGTAAGTGAAGCACGATGCAGAAACATAACTTTTCTAGTATGATGGCACCAGAAATATAGGAATTTAATGAAGGACGATTGCATATCGATTTGGTTACAATCTCAGATTGCTTGAATCGAAGACTATACTGAGAAGCGGGGGAAGCAAATTTCATTTCCAGTTTACCTACTAAAAAGACATATTCAGTGTTTTTTTTATCAAAAAAGACGAAGAAATCTCTTTCTGTTTTGAGGCCAAGTGGTTTATAGCAGTCCAAATTCAAGGTGTGGGATCCTCCCGCTAAAATCAAAATGACAAATTCTCGTAAAAAATGATATGAATTCCGCTGTTTTTTTTTCTCTCCCAAATGATCTTTGAAATGCATCTCCCACACTCGCTGCATCACAGAGTGCTCTAGCGTGAATCGTGCTGAAAATTAACGGGCGGGAGAAGTGGAAAGGTCAACGGCATAGTAGGACACAGAATATATGCCAATCTATCAGAAACGTCATTGGCACACGTACATTATGCTGCCCCCTCCCCCTCCCTATCGCTCGCCAGAGCAACCGCTGAACTGACCGCGAATTGCAACACTGATCTTGGTCTCCACCACTTATCCCAATCTGTCCTGATGACTTAACGACCACATTGCATATCGCTGTACCATCCAAATTAATTCCTAATTTCCTCCTCCTACAAAAGGACCCCTCCCCTCCAGTTCAGAAACCCTACTTCAGGCCTGAAGCTAGGGGCGGGCAGATTCCCCGCCCTTCTACCTCCCCCCCTCCCCCACTACACTGATGTCCAGCGCCGATCACTGCCGCTTCTCCTTCTATCACAGATTCATAGTGCAGGGTTGCAACGGGATTCCCTACAGCCAGCATTCTACACCTCCCTCCCTTATCCGGAAGTGCCGTCGCCATTAATTCCCGCCCGCAACGTACCCTTCATTCTCGGAGATGGCCGGTGCACAGCGCCAAGGGACACCTTGGACATTCCGATATTGCACTTTTGACAGTCTCAGGGTGCAAAATTTCACTGCCAAGCTGACAATGCAAGATAACACCTTGCATCCCTCAATTCCTTGGCGGCCTCCGTGGTCAGTGTTCACTCCATCAGGGTCGGACAGACAGCCTTGCTCCAGAGAGGAACAATAATATACCACGCTCGAGCGAATCACTTCTGGGGAAAGAGAGTGAAGTGGACGCGATTCATTCCACAAGAACTTGGCATGACTGGAGATAATTCAACACTGGTGCTGAAAGATACTTATTTTGGTCATGCGTTGTTTAAGCTATGTAGTATTAATTCATTTTAATTTCTGTTTGGAGATTACCCTTACGATCTTGATTGTCAGAGTCGGATGCTAATGCAATTACTATTCAATGATTGCTCTCTAGCAATGAAAAACAAAACAAATACTTGATGTTGGATATCACCTAAATTTAGAGGCATGAATAGGATGTTCTTGGAAGTTCGCTCTTTCTCTATAAAATATTTCTGCATTCTTCAAGATACTAACATAAACTGTAGCAGGAATGTTTGAGGTCATTAACAAAATCTATTTAGTAGTTATCTTGATCTATATGTCAGTGAACCTGAGTTGGAACTGAGTCAGGTATGAGCTAGAATATAAATTTGAACACGTTATTGTTTGTATGTTGTTAAACTGTTAGTCGTCAATGCGATTTATTTGCTTGACTTCTAATTGATTTGATGAATTTGATAATACTATGGATAGTTATAATAGATCCAGACATGATCTTTGAAATAAATCGAGAAAGAATTATTCCATCCTCACATTAGTCCCAAGAGGAAAGTAAAACAAGATGTTGTGTGCTCTGGCTTCGTCATTTAACTTGAAGATATCATCCATCCTCTTAACACAAAAGAGTTAAGTTTTACTTATACTGGAAAATGATGTCCAAATTTACAATGAGAGAGTGCTGTGGAAGTTGACATAATCAAACAGTAAGACATTACTCACTTCTGCCAGGAGCAAAGATTCGTCTATGGATACAGGAGAACAGTAGTAAGCCATGGGTTGCAGATAGAATGATTACATATCTGGGCAGAAAATGAGATCTGAAAAAAAAAAATGCTGTTGCATCAACTGTCAGCCAAGTTTTTTTTAAAAAGAGATTTGAAAGCAGTAGGATGCAGATAGGATTTTCTGCTGATCAATATCGATAACGATCAGAAATGAACTAACATAATGTTTAACGATTGAACTACGTAAATATCACAGGAAACAACATCAAATCTATCTCGAATCAATCGACTGTAAGCATTGTTACTGTAATATAATTAATTCGCATTCAAAATCAGGGATGTGTGTAAGTGTGCGTGTGTGTGTGTGTGTGTGTGTGTTGTGTGTGTTGTGTGTGTGTGTGTTTGTGTGCGTGTGTGTGAGAGAGAGAGAATAAGAGAGTGAAAGATAAAGAGAAGTAAATCATATTTGTCAATTTTAGAACCAGGAAACAAATCCAAAAGTTTGAAATCAAGAATTAAATCAGTGTTTTCCTTGTGACACACGCTTCCTCCGTTTCTGTGGCCTGTATCTGTGAACGAATCCTACCAAAATCCTATTCTCAAACTTGAGGGGGCGGGGTGGGGCTGAGGTGGGGGTGGTTAAATTTTTACGATGTGCATCTAATCTGTTGGGAACAACTGGCAAAATCAAATTATTATGTTACGTTCTTCATTATTGCCACAACATAGAGACACATTGCCTCGCATTGCGGCCTCATAGCGTCGGGGACGACCAGGATTGGGTGACGGTCTGTGTGGAATATGCAAATTCTCCACGTATCTTCACGGATTCCCTTCGGGTGCTCCGGTTTCCCCCCACAGTCCACACATGTGAGGGTGAGGTGAATTGGCTGTGCTAAATTACATCTTGATGTTTGGGGAACTAGCTAGTGTAAATGCATGGGTTTACGGGGAAAGGGTCTGGAGGGTATTGTGGTCGATTTACGTGTCGAATGGCCTCCATCTATATTAATCAATGATCCTCAGCGTATTCGCTGCACAGAATAGGCAAATTAATACTGTTATATAGAGTTGAATTTCAACCACGACACTTGCAAATAACACAATGAAAATTCAATTCTTTATAGCACAGTATCGTAGTTACTTTCCCTTGAAAAATAGAATATAAGTACGGTTAGGTTCTTCTGTATCAAAAGTGCACGTTCGATTTTATTTGATCAAAGTTATAACAAAACATCTGCGGTCAAGTTTTATCTCCATTCATTTTGCGGCAGTTATTGGGCATTCAGACGTCATCACTTTTCATTCGTATATGTTCACAAAACGAGTACAAATTCGTCACTATGTTTGTCAGTTGATTATGGTATCGCTGGCAGAAAGCTAGGGATGATGTGGGGGACTAAAACCTTCAACTGCAAGTCAACTTACACATGTCATTGCCAAAATATTTCCTATTCCTTAGCAGAGTAAACCATTTATAATGATTTTCCAAGTCGTGAAATGTTTTGTTGAAGCATGAGCTAATTACATACGCATCAAATTGAACTTATAAATTTACACGCTTCCTCGGCATAATGTGTGTGTTCGGGAACATCCAGACTCGTTGTCCTATTTCTACCCACTTGCTCCCCATGCCATCAATTGCTATTCCACATTCTGATGTCAATCGTTGCATTTGCACGTTTATCCCAACGTATCCAACGGTAAGTTACTGTGTTTCAATGCTCTGCATTAGATCTTTTTTTTTTTAGTTTTTGCCTGGATATGCTGATCAGCATTTTCTTATTCTGTACCAAATGTATGCAGCAAAATGACTTCATTTCGCGTCGTTATTCGTGGTAATTGTGTTTTGAGCTTTCATTCCGGCAGCTCTGATTTTATGAAACCGTTAAAATTTGCCTCGACATCAATTGATAACAGTACTGGCTCCCTTTATATCCTGATGTGTGCACGTTGCATACATTCCTTTCTAAATCCGGCCACTAGAAATGATGGCAGAGTGCATGCACACTGCCAAAATTCAAATTGCTGTCATGATCTTTCGTCTGCAGCAGTGTAATGCCTCTTCTCCACCTCGCGATGACATGTTGATGAGTTCGTTCTACACCTTAATTCCCCGAGATTTGTTTTTATTTTGCAATCATCCATTTATGCTTGCGTGATTTCAATAGTTCTGACATAGTTTTCAACGCAGTCATTTTTATTTTTCAGCAAACTATTTCAGCTTCTTTTCAATTTAGTTATACACAAGCTTGTCCATGAATGGTCCCCCTTTTTCTGGCTTCAACAATTTATCATTGCACTCATCGGCAAGCATCCGTCTGGCATTATTGTGATTTGTAAAAATCCAACAACTCTTCTGAGCAAAACTTTTCGCACCTTTCTCTTGAACGAAAACAAAACATGAACGCCATTTTTGTTTGCCTTCGGAATCTGAGCTAACAGTATTAATTGAGCAATATATGCCTAGATGCACTGCATCAACATGTATATTGATCAATTAGTACAGCATTTTAAACATCTACTTCATCCCCACAATTACTGTAGGATTCCCATTGCGTTCCCACATATAAATCTATGCCATAGCTATTTTTTATGTAATTTTGATTTCCATCTGAAGGTATCTTAGTACTGTCACTCAATTTCTAAATAGCAGCTCATCGTCAAAACTATTGTGAAGAATGTCAAAATCCGAATGATGTAACAGTAGATCTTGAGTCTGAATACTAGTAGCTAGTACTTACACTCCTGTTTTCCTTTCGAGCCAAAATACAGTCTCCACATATTAACATGACACACTCGGTTAGTTCCCTCTCCGTCAGTAATTCAGATCAGTCATTGTGTGTTGATATAGTAACGTCATCTAAACCTCGTTTTCAATAGCTGTCATGGCATTTGCAAGAATACCAGGAGCTTATGCACACCAGAAAAAAAAAGACAATGACATTTCGGTTTTGTTCGATCTGCTTTTTAATCACATGTTGTGCTACTTATAAATGAACGCTACAAAAGTAATTAATTTCTCGCTGACGTTTTTCATTTTTACCAATAATACTATCTCCGAATGCTGCCTCATCAAGTGTGCCTTGATCAAATTAAGTTGTCATCTTAATGCATGACTAAATAATCAATTCAAAAAAAATGGTGACCGATTCTTTTTATCCATGATTGGAAACTTGTAAATAAATTTCCGTTGCCCAAATCATCTGGATGATGTAAGTTGGAAGCTCTCAACATGGTCTTTAAATTGTGGTGGTGTCTTTAAAATGCTACCAGCGATTCCAGATACCATGTTCTCGATTATAATTTCATCACTCATGTGTTATCAAATTCTTCCAGGAATAATTGTGAAAAGAAATTTGATTTTTGGTTTAATTGATTTGTGTGTTTAGTCCACATATCGGATTACCCAAGTAATTACTCTATGATCATTTTCACTGCAATATTATGGAATTGAATACCTCCACAAATCTATTTGGACCAAACATGCTGTTTTCATTATGCGGTAGACAACCCACACAATTAATAACTAGGGGAATTCCTATGTTATCCTATAAGTATGTGAATGGTAGGAAGCAAGCAAGAGAAAAATAAGGGCTTTTTTGAAACAAGGTGCGGTGGGGGGGGGGGGGGGGGGGTGGGGGGGGGGGGGGGGGGGGGGGGGGGGGGGGGGGGGGGGGGGGGGGCTTCTTCTATAAATGTATCAGGGGACATCAGTGCTAATCGAATATGTCGCATTTGCCCTCACTCGTGAGAGCGAGGAGGTAGTTATGGAGGTCGGAGCGGGAGATTGTGATTCCTAGAGAAGATTTTCATCAGGAATACAAAACACTGGATGTATTAGCCGGCAGAAATGTGGTCACACCTTGAGGTCCAGATGAATTCTGCCGTACACTGTTGTGCGAGTTAAAACTCAAAATTGGATGGACTGTGATGCAAGTGGTTAGTTCATCCGGAGTCACTGCAGAGGTGATAGGCGACTGGAGCACAGCTAACGTGTTCACACTCTTTAAAAAGTTGAAGAGAGACATGAAAAAAATATACTACAGGCGAGGGGGGCCCATGTCTATGGTTGGGAAACAACTGGAGAAGATTTTGAAAGAGAGAATTCATCTTGCATTGGAGAGACAAACTTTGGTAAGAAATAGTCAGCATAGTTTTGTCAAATCAATGTAATATCTAACAAATGTGATTCTTTTTAAGCATGAAACTAACAGAATGGAGAAGATTAATGTGGTCGCTGTAGTTTACTTGGATTTCAGCCATGCCTTTGACAAAAGCCCACAGGGAAGACGTATTATGAAGGCAAATACATATGGGCTGCAGAATGATCTGTTATGGTGGATTCATCATTGGCGAAGCAGTAGGAGACAGAGGCTGATGACTAGTGTTCATTTACCAGTGGCATACTACAAGGAACCATGCTGGGCCCTATTTTTTATCATTTACAAAAATGTTAGAGATAACTGTGTGTGTGTGCGCGCGTGTGTGCGTGTGTGTGTGTGTGTGTGTGGGGGGGGTATAGGATGAGTATGAGTATGTTTGACGATTGCACAATGGTTATCTGGACACTTTGCAGAGAAAGTGAATGCCTTGGTTTACAGAAGGTATAAATTTGGTAGTCAAATTGGAAGAAGAGTGACATTTATCCTGAAAAAATGTGAGGTGATGCACTTAGAGGGGGTTATTGGCCAAATAGGTATACTATGAAAAGCCTGACATTAGAAAATCATGAAAAACGAAGGGACGTTGACAATTTATCCATAGATTTCTGAAGGCAGAAAATAGCTTAAGCGGGTGGTGAAAAAGTCAAGTGGCACACTCGTTTTTGTCAATCACGGCTAATAGATGATAGAAGCACGCAGTTCATGATGGAAAGGTACAGAACTTCGGTGAAGCAATAGCTAAAGTAAGTTGTGAAGTTCTGAATGTCACATTTCTGAAAGTCATCTATGGTTGCAGGGGATGCAGAAGAGATTCAATAGAATGTTTCCCGGGAAGAAGCATTTCAGTTATTAAAAAAAAAATCTTGTTTTATTTTCTCTGGGAGCAGAAAAAAAAACAAGGTGGGGGAGGGGGTGGGAGGGTGTCAGTGGGCGACCTGATTGACATATCATGATTATGAATGGCATACGCAGGGTAAACAGAGAGGAATTGTTCCCCTTAATTGAAGGGTTAGTTTCGAGATGACGCGCGTTAAAAGTGACGACAGGCTTAGCTGGAATTGAAAATGCTTTGTTTTACCCAAAGTGTACTGACAGCCTGGGGTATGCTGCCTAGTGGGGTGGTGAAGGCGAAACGCTTCATGTTCTTTAATAATGTTCTTGGAAGAAACTTGTCACGCCATAAAATTTAAGGCCACAGATCAAGTTCAGGCAAGTGCGATTAAGTTGACAGTTCAGTGCGTTTAATTCGTGGGTTCAAACTCAATAGTCCGAAGGTCCCCTTCTGCACTTCACTCTTACATAATTCCGTGATTCTGTGATAAACTACGAGCTTGGTAAACGACCCATCAGATGTCGCCATCGTTATTAAGAATGGCAATTCGTTTACAGTTAGAGATTTTCCTAATAAATGCTATCTATAACATATGCAACGAAGTTCCAGTGCATTTTGTGCAGGCTGGGCAAATATGAAAAATAAGCACGTTTTTAAATATACATTCTTCTCTATATTTATCTACTCCCAACTGAAATCTCGCTTGAATTCAAACATTACTAACATACCTCCTTCCTAAAACCTCCCGCCAGTAGTAAAGTGTTCACGTTTTCATCGGACGGACCATGAAAATTCTGTCATCATTTCTGCTGTAGCGAGCTCCAACATAATATTAGATTCATCTTCTTTGCATATTTTCTGGTACAAGAGATTTGATTTTTCATCTTTCTATTGTAATTCTGCCACAGTTCCTGAACTAATGACATTCTCTTGGATATACTCATTTTCTTGTCCTTGTTTTCCCCAAAATAAAGTCAGATATTGCTTTTGATATGTGAACCTCGTCCTTTATAGTTTTATTCTCTGACTTTTCTCTGTATTTCAACCAATGATCTTATTATCCTGTTACCACACAATCTGCAAAACAATAGATCATTGTGCAGTGGGTGAAAAAGCTTGTCTTGGTACAAATCAATTCCGACTCCCAGTATTGTTGGGTCCACTGCAATTCACCTTCTGCCGTAACAGTTCCATAGCAGGCGCCATCATATTTGCCCTGCACTCAGCTCTGGAAAAGCAATAAATCAATAACACTTACAACAGATTCATATATATCGACAACGCCTCGTTGAAGGCTTTCAACACAGTTGTTCCCATCAAGCACATCCCCAAAATCCGTGAGCAGGGGCTTGTCTCTACCCTCTTCATCTCGATCGTGAATTCTCTCACCATCAGATCATAATCAGTCAGGGAAGGAAAGCAAACCTCATCAACAATCATCTGCTACACTGGTGCCCAACGAGGATATGTCATCAGTCCCTTACGATAATTTATTTAAATCTTTGACAATTTGGCAAAATCCCCCTTAGACTCAATTCCCAAATTGTGTGATGACACCACTGTAGTGGTTCGGCTGTCAAGCAATGTCGAAACAGAGTTCAGGAAAGAGACAGACAATCTAGTGAACTGCAGTGATGGGAATAATCTCTCATTCAATGTCAACAAATCGAAGGAGATAATGATTGACTTCAGGAAGCGGAGTAGAGAACATGTTACTGTACGCGTCATTGGATTTGTTGAAAAGTGATTAAATCACCAAGAGCCTTTCCTGACCCATCCCTGTGGACGATATAGTTTAGAAAGCACACAAAAGCCACGACATTCGTAGAGGACTAAGGAAATTAGGCATGCCCGCTATGATTCTCACTACTGTTTTATATATTCACTTTAGAAAAGGGAAGTTCTGATTGTTTGATACGAGTTCTTGCTGTGTCCAAGTCAAAAAAAAAATAATGTACAAAGATTCGTGAACGAAATCCAATCCAACATCAAACCGGTCTCCCATCGACTCAGGAATCGACTCAAGATCGTACCATTCAACTCTAGAAACGTTTCTTCCCTGCTGCCATCGGACTGTTGAATGGAACTATCTCACATTAAGTTAATTTTTCATTAAATCATTCCTCAAACCTATGGGTGTGACATTGTATTCTGCATTATCTCTTCAAATTCCTATGACCGTATGATGTAAAGTGCACAAGAAACAAAATAACCTACTTGGCACTGTATCATAATGCATTGATAGAAATAAAACAAATCAAATCAAAGCTGTCAGGAAATGTCGCCTACTCCACCTCGGAATTTAATTTCAGCAGAAGGCCTTTGAATCACAGTGGACTACATTCCTCTCCGAGATTCAGCTATATTGTGACACAGGTGAAACCATATGAACCATCGAACATTACAGCTCAGAAACAGGCATTTTGGCCCACCTTGTCTGTGCCAAACCATTTTTTTGCCTAGTCCCGCTGACCTGCATTTGAATCATATCGCTCCACAACCCTCTCATACATGAACAGTCCAAGTCTTTTTTTTCTTAAATGTTAAAAATGACCACGCAAATTCACTTTATCCGGCATATTCCATGAAAATTTACTGTCCCTATTATTCCAACCACAAACTCGACACTCTTCACCAGACTCTTCAACCTGACCTTGCATAATTGAACACCGCATTTGGAATGGACAATGACATTCCAAAATAACAACTGTCATCCCTGGCTATGGTTCATGTTATTGAACAGTGGGAAACATTTGAAGGATAACATGACGAATTTCAATTTGTGATACCTACTGCTGACAATTTGAAGAAAAACATTATATGTATCGTGTTAAACATGCGGCAAAAACGTCATAGAGCATCCAGTTATTATAATCTTAGAACTATAAATATTTGCAGAATAGAAAGATAGATGTTTAGCATGCACACAGTTCAGCCATCATTGTAATGGATACGCTTCAAGAATATTTAATTGATTGTTATATTTGTGGCATTTTTGCATAATGCAGTTACAATACCGACAAAATGACTGAAATGGCGATTCATTTTTCGGAGGGAGTTGACAAAGCAATATTATCAAACTCGTCGCCGGAAAGTATATAATACTATCATGTATTACTGGCAAGATTTTGAAATATTGACTATTTCTAACGTGGAGATGTAACAACGAAATTACCTTATTTCTTCTTAGTTATTATTGGTGCCATGTGGGCAATTGACGATGAAAGCAGGCCCAACCGAGAAAGGATTACGACGTCGGATTCTGTTGATAAAGAAAGCAGAGGAACAGGGCATGGCACCATTTTGAAAGGTAAGGCTATTATCGTCTGCTATCATTCACCTCAGTATATCAAAAGGAATAGGCCCATAATTGCAATGTCGGAAGTTTCACTTTCAACCCAAGTTGGCCTGACATACAGTACTTGGCTCTGGCAATATCTAAAAAGCTGCAACTTGTCTGACACATGGGGTTACCTCTGGGTAAGAGTGGAACGATAGCAAGTAGATAGTTTTTACATTGTTAAAACATAGACGATGAAGTTTTGGGCGAGGTTGATAAGAACTGGAGTCCCGTGGAAACTTATGTAAAGAGTTAGATGACGGGAAAGAGTCGATGTAAAGAAAGCACATAAAAGCAAACGTACAAGAAAAGTGATCGAGTCAATTCAGCATCAGAGCCAAATGGGACCAATGCGAAAACAATCGAATGGATATAACTTTCCCAATTCTCATACTTACTTGCTAATCGCCAATGTCTTTTGGCATTGCCTATCGTACTGACCACATCCCAACTCTTCAATACTCCTTGTTCAAAATGCAAGGTGGAAGACTTCCTGCCGTAAAAAAAAAAATCGAGAAATGTTTGTAAATTAATCCTGGAATTAGAGAGAAAACGTATGATGTTGCTTCAAGAATGGAGACATGTCTGTAATGTGCATTTAACGTTCAGGTGCGTAAGAAGAGGAGGAGAGGGCCTTTTGTTTGTCTTCCTGGTAGAAAGGGGACTAACACAACACTGAAGAAGAACAGTAACTTCGACGATTTGGATATGCATGTGTAAATCTAAGAATAGCCTAACAGAGAGAAAAGAAAAGTGAAGTTGTATATGCTGTTCCACAGAATAGTGGTGTCGCTTGAAGTGAATATTAATGGGGAATTGGAGACACAAGCAGAAAAGTAGAATCTATACCCATAGGTAGTATTCAACTGCAACATGAATAGTTCAATTGCAACTACTAATGAAGTATTAGAACAGAAATATAATCATAAATTATCTACAGAGTAGTTGGAAGCCATTTGGTCCATAAATCCTGCACTGAGACGAATTTCACTCAGATCCAGTCCTCGCAACTGTATGCATTTGTAATGCTAAAACCCCTCAAAGTGGAACTTTGTCATGGCCAATCAACCAAACATGCAATTCTACTGAGTGTGCGAGCAACCAGAGGCTCCTGAGGAAATGCACGCAGACAAAGGAAGAACATGCAAACTACCCGCCTACCTTTACCCAGAGCCAAAATCGAACCTAGATTCCTGGCGCTGTGAGGCAGCAGTTCTAACCATCTGGTTCCTGGCTTGTATTTGCCATGGTTTTCTGCTTAACTCCGTTGTATCATGCACGAGTGAAATTGTCAGAAAAAAATATGTATTGGGCAATTTGACATCAAAACTTTGACACATCATTGTATTCGGATTTTTGGTTATGAGTAACGTGATAACAATATAATTGGTCCTCAAAATGGAACCTAACCTATTTGATTCTGAGATCACCCTACATAATCATAACAAGGAAACTGTGTTACATAAGGCACAAGAGGCCACTCTTGACCTCTGTTTTTACTATTATTAGACGCTGCAATTGCCTTTACTAAAGAGGTGGTGCTTGGTAGAGTAACAAAACTGAAGGTATACAAGTCTCTGGGACCGGATAGAATGCATCCCAGAGTACTGAAAGAAATGGCAGAAATAATAGCAGATGTCTTAGTAATTATTTACCAAATTTCGCTGGACTCTGGGAAAGTCATGATGTAGGGATGCCGACGTTGGACTGGGGAAAAGGCAATAAGAAGTCTGACAACACTGGGTTGAAGTCCAACCGATTTATTTGATAGTAAACTCACAAGCTTTCGAGGTTACTCTGGAGAAGTACCAGAGGATTGGGAAACAGATAATGTTTAAAAAGTTAGCAGACAAAACACAGAAAATAATAGGCAGGTTAGCTTAACGGCCGTATTTGAGAAAATGCCAGAATCCATCATCAAAGAAGGAATAGCAGGATACTTAAAGAAGATCTGTTTGATCAAGCAGTCACAACACGGATCCGTGAAGGGAAGTCGTCTTTAACAAATTTATTGATTTCTATGAAGATGTGACTACTGTGGTAGACAGAGGGGAACTGGTGCATGTGGTGTTTTTTTAGATTTCCAGAAGGTG
This sequence comes from Sphyrna mokarran, assembly GCA_024679065.1. NCBI lineage: Eukaryota > Metazoa > Chordata > Chondrichthyes > Carcharhiniformes > Carcharhinidae > Sphyrna > Sphyrna mokarran. Next base: position 9,464,561 of record JAGIQG010000016.1, on the reverse strand, counting down.
TTCGATATGGTGCCTCAGAAAAGGCTGCCACAGAAGGTTAAGGTACACGCAGTCCCGGTAAAGTGTTAGCGTGGACTGAGGATTGGTCATCCAACAGGAAGTAGAGTTTGAATCAATGAATGATTTTCATGTTGGCAGTTGCGACTCGTAGAGCGTCGCAGGGGTCGGTGCCTGTTACCGTTTACATAGTCGATGTGGAGGAGAGGGCTGAGTGTAGGATAACAAAGTTTTCTAATAACACAAAGATGAACGGAAATTGATTTGTGTGGAGGACGCAGAAAGTCTGCATAGAGATCTGGATAGGCAGAGTGAGCAAATGTGAGGTTATCCACTTCAGTAGAAATAATAGGAGGAGGGATTATTGTTTAACAAATGAAAAGCTGCAGCATGCTATTGCGCAGAGGAACCTGGGGGTCCCCGTGCACGAATCACAAAAACTCAATCTGCAGGTGTAGCAGGTGATTAAGAATGTGAATGGAATGTTGGCTTTATAGCGAGGGGGATAGAATGTAAAAGCAGGGAAGTCTTGCTGCAACTGCACAAGGCACTGGTGAGGCCGCAACTTTGGTTCCCTTATATGGAAAAGGATATATTGGCCTTAGAGGGAGTACAGAGAAGGTTCACCAGGCTGATACCTGAGATGACGGTGTTAACTTCTGTGGAGAGATTGAATAGACTGAGCGTTAGACTTTAGAAGGCTGAGGGGGGATGTTATAGAGACTTACAGCATAATGAAGGGGCTAGATAGGATAGAGGTGCAGAGATTATTTTCGCTTAGAACGAAAACAGAACTCGAGGGCAGAGGATAAAATTTAGTCGGGGGTGGTGGCAGTTTCGAACGGAGTTGAGGAAGAGCTTTTTCACTCAAAGGGTGGTGAGTCCGTGGAATTCTCTTCCCACTGAAGTGGTGGAGGCTACCTCGTTGAATATAGTTAAGTCAGGGTTAGAAAGATTTCTGATAGACAATGGAATTAAGGGTTATTGGGAAAAAGCGGGAAAGTGGAACTCATCCACTTCAGATCAGCAATGATTTTACTGAATGGCGGGGCAGATTCGAAGGGCTAGATGTTCTACTCCTGCTTTTAATTCGTATGGTCTTATGTTCGTAATCTTGGTAAATAAACAAGGACAAGTGACACAAGTCTTAGTGAGCGATCATTTTGGCCACAGTTATCATAATATACTGAGTTTGAAGACAGCAATTAAGAAAGAAAGGTCACGCCCAAAATTTAAATTTCTAAAGTGCGGGATGGGACATTTCAAAAGCTGTTTCGCGACGCCTGTTGGCAGGCAAAGTGATCGAAAGTAAGTCGTGCTGGGGAGGGATATTTTCAAAAATGTTTTAATCGGTGTTCAAAACAAGCACATTTTAGAGTGATGAATAAGGCTGATAGAAATAGGCAACCTTGGATGACTCGGGATATTGATGGAGATACATGGCATCCACAGGCAGTTGGTATCAATTGGATTCCTTGAAGAGTATATAGGTTGTAGGAGTAGTGGTAAGAGAAAAAAAAAGTCAGGCAGAAACGCCACACTTTTTTTGACAGATAATACAAAAGAAAATCTAAATTGATTATAGGATTGCGTAAAGGACACAATTGTAACGAGGGAGGCAATGGATCCTCTTAAGGATTAACACGACCATCAATGTGCTGATCCACAAGAGACTGGTGAGATCCCAAACAAATATTTCTTACCAGTACTTAATATTGAGATAGGCGTAGATGTTAGGAAAATTGGTGAAATATTGGGGAATATCCAGCGAAGCGTATAAATTGCAGGGAGGAGCTCCTGGAACTTTTAAGGCGCATCAAGATAAATAAATCACCTGAACCCAATCCTGTTTGAAACATCGACAGCCAAGGGAAAGATGCCGAAAGATTGGAAAATGGAAATTATTGTGTCATTTATTTTTAAAGTTTAGCTGCAGGGAAAAGCCCAGCGATATACAGGCATGTAAGCCTAATCTGTTGTGGGTAAACTCTTGAAAGTATTATGAGGGACAGGAGCTATAGGCACTTAGAGGGGCAGGAATTGATTAGATACAGTCAGCATAACTTTGTCAGCGCAACATCATGTCTTACAAAATTGTCGGAACGTTGTAAAGAGGTAACCAAGAAGGGAGATAAGGACAATGCATTTGGTTTTATTTGCAAGGCGTTTAGCAAGGTACCTGGCAAGATATGGCATAGTATAAGCTTATATCCTAGTGGCTCTAATGTGAGGTGGCCAAATTGATACAGAATTTGCTTAATGATAGCAGACAGAAGTGGCTGAAGAATGTTTATTTTTTTCTCAAACTGGATTACTGTGTTCAGTGGGGTGTCTCAGATTTCGATGTTAGTTCCACTGTTACTTCTCATTTATTTTTACAATTTGATTGAGAATGTATAAGCATGGTTAAGGAATTTGCAAATGAAAACAAGATTAATGACACAGTTGACAGCAACGACCGTTATCTAGGATTCCAGCAGGATCTTGATCAATTGGGCCAATGGGCTGTAGAATGGCAGATGGAATTTAATTAAGATGAGTGCGAAGATATGCATTATGGTGGTCGCAGAAGGGCAAAACATACTTAATTAATGGTATTATCCTGGGGAGAATTATCGAAGAAACATATCATTGGAACAGGTTCATAGCTCCTTGAAAGAGGCTTCACAGTTGGATAGAGTCATGACGAAGAAATTCAACAGCCCTTGGTTTCATTAGTGAGAGCATTATAATGACGAGGCGACTTGTTGAGGTTGTAGGAATCACTGGAAAATACTTATTTAGAAGACCTTCTCCAAACCTGTCCACTCTATTTCAGAAATGGCGTTATTAATCTCAAAGCAGAGCAGATCCTGCTGCAAGGGCTTAATGGTTTTAGTTATTTGGAGGGGCTGAATAAAGTTGTACTTTTTTTTTTCCTGGGGCATATGAAACTTAACCACAGTCGTAGTGTGGTTTATTAAATAATGAGGGATGTTATCCAGACAGATAATCAACATATTTTCCCCAATTAATACTGTCTCAAACAACACAGCATGCATTTATGGATGGGCAATAAATCTGCCCAGCCAGCGAATATCCCAAAAAAAATGATTTAAAAACATGAGAGCAGACAGATACTAAAAGGTCCAGAGGGAAATTGTTTCTCAATGAGAGTGATGACTACATGCTAAAAGGTGCCAGTGAGTGAAGTAGAGAAAGGTAGAATGTTGCCTTTTAGAAAACATTCAGCGAGTTACATGGCTAAGGTAAATATAAGGTGATATTTTGAAATCACGAACAATTGGGACTAGATTGGTGGTTAAAAAAAAGGTTGTCACTTGGAAGCCGACCAGGGTGCTCATTGTCCAGGATTTCCAAACGACACCCACCAAGCACATCAGTGACAACGGTGTAGGGTAGGCCTTCCACTCCTTCCACTTTTATTGTACACGTTGGGGAGAGACTAGGACGTGGTAGTTGGGCACATAATTTAGGAATTTTTAAACGCACTAATTTGACATAACTGAAGAGTGGGCTATACTAGTTAAATACACCTTTGTGCCCATTAGATTTACCGTTCAAACATTGATATTTTAGAACATATTACTTTAAAAATCATTACTGTCATCATTAAATGTCTTTGAGCCACACACCTATGACTAATTTGCTTCAGATTTGCCTCCAAAAGGAATCCTCTTCCACTGACAATGACCGGAGTGAAGTTCATGTTGATCCTTTTGTGGAGGGCACTCAATGCTGTGTCACATAACAGAATGATGCCATTAGTTCCCAGAGCATATGAGTCATTCATTTCCTTTCCCCCACCCCACTTGACCGGAGGCATTCTATGGAGATTGAGATCCCTTCTCCATTACACAGACTTGGCCCAACTGCCAGCAAGCTTGTTGAACACAACTAGGTGTCAGATTCGTTTGCACGAGGGCATCATCATAATAGTGCTCAGCCAGTCACAATCAAACTCGTGCCTGCAACAGCCATTGGCTTAAACGTCATAGCCAGACGCGCCACTGGGTACGGGTATATAAATAATAAAACATTGGTTAGGGCAAGATTAGGGCCAGTCAGAGATAGCAGTGGGAAGTTGTGTGTGGAGCCTGAGGAGATAGGAGAGACAATGAATGAGTATTTTTCGTCAGTATTCACGCAGGAGAAAGACAATGTTGTCGGGGAGAATACTGCGATACCAGGTTGTATACTGAGCAGGACTGAGGTTCATAAGGAGGAGGTGTTAGCGAATCTTGAGGGTATGAAAATTGATAAGTCCCCTGGGCCTGATGGGATTTACCCTAGGATTCTCTGGGAGGCTAGAGAGGAGATTGCAGAGACTTTGGCTTTGATCTTCATGTCGTCATTGGCTACAGGTATAGTGCCGGAAGACTGGAGGATGGCAAATGTTGTCCCTTTGTTCAAAAAGGGGAGTAGGGACCATCCTGGAAATTATAGACCGGTGAGCCTGACTGCTGTTGTGGGCAAGGTCTTGGAAAGAATTATAAGGGACAGGATTTATAAGCATCTAGAGAGGAATAAATTGATTAGGGATAGTCAGCACGGTTTTGTGAAGGGTAGGTCGTGCCTCACAATCCTTATTGAGTTTTTTGAGGAGGTGACCAAAGAGGTAGATAAGGGTAAGGCAGTTGATGTAGTGTATATGGATTTTAGCAAAGTGTTCGATAAGGTTCCACATAGTAGGCTACTGCAGAAAGTGCAGATGCATGGGATTGAAGGCGATTTAGCACTTAGGATTAGGGATTGGCTAGCTGATAGAAGACAGAGGGTGGTGGTTGATGGGAAATATTCAACCTGGAGTGCAGTTACAAGTGGTGTACCTCAAGGATCTCTTTTAGGGCCACTGCTGTTTGTCATTTTTATAAATGACCTAGATGAGGGTGTAGAGGGTTGGATTAGAAAATTTGCTGACGATACCAAAGTGGGGGGAGTTGTAGACAGCTACGAGGGATGTTACAGTTTGCAGAGGGACATAGATAGGTTGCAGAGCTGGGCCGTGACGTGGCAAATGGAATTCAATACGGATAAGTGTGAGGTGATTCACTTTGGTAGGAATAAAAGGTATATGAAATATAGGGCTAATGGAAGGACCCTTAATAGTGATGTTGAGCAGAGGGATCTTGGGGTACCCGTACATAGCTCTTTGAAAGTTGGCACCCAGGTTGATAAAGTTGTTAAGAAGGCGTACGGTGTGTTAGCTTTTATTGGTAGAGGGATTGAATTTAGGAGCCGTGAGGTCATGTTACAACTGTACAAAACTCTGGTGCGGCCGCACTTGGAGTATTGCGTACAGTTCTGGTCGCCGCAGTATAAGAAAGATGTGGAAGCATTGGAAAGGGTGCAGAGGAGGTTTACCAGGATGTTGCCTGGTATGGTGGGAATGCCTTATGAGGAAAGGCTGAGGGACCTGAGGTTATTTTCATTAGAGAGAAGAAGGTTACGCGGTGACCTAATTGAGGCGTATAAGATGATCAAGGGATTGGATAGGGTGGATAGTGAGAGCCTTTTTCCTCGGATGGTGATGACCAACACGAGGGGACATAACTTTAAATTGAGAGGTGGTAGTTATAGGACGGATGTCAGAGGCAGGTTCTTTACACAGAGGGTGCTGAGAGCGTGGAATGCTCTGCCTGCAGCAGTTGTGGACTCGCCTACTTTGGGGGCTGTCAAATGTTCGGTGGATAGGCATATGGATGATATTGGAATAGTTTAGGTTAGAGGGTCCACTGGCCGGCGCAACATCGAGGGCCGAAGGGCCTGTACTGCGCTGTAATGTTCTACGTTCTATGTTCTGGGTTGCAGGCCGGGAGTTCGGGGGTGTATGGTACACACACGGATAAACACAGGCCCCTAGCGACTGAACCACCAAGTGGTCAATGCCTCTCTAACCGCCATTGTGTGCCATATTTGAGCTGTAAGCTGTCCAGTATCTATGTGATGTGAATCATTTGCTCCTCTCTTCTTCCTACTCGCTTTCCGTCTCCTCCTGTAGGCGGCGTCTTCCCCATCGATGCCTGGCTGGGTAAGACCCCATGCCTACTTATTCTGCCTCCTTCTCAAATGTTCACCTCTGTTTTGTATCAGGTTTTGACGGCAAAGCGCACCACCACAATGCGGGAAAGATGAGTACAGTATATTTTTTTTTACAGCCTGCCAGAACCGTCCGGACAGCGGAGTGGAATTTGTGAACATCTATGCACCTCTCCACTATTAAGCTGTGACTACATGGGTATTAATATAGCGGGTCTCTGCCTCAGTGACAGATCCCCGCACAGACGTCATCGGCCTTGTCACTCACGAAAAACCCAGCAGCCTGGGCTCTTACACAAATGCTTGTAGAATGTTAGAGCTCCTGAGAATGAACCTGTTATGTAACCAGCCAGGGCGTCTAACGCAGTTGTGCATCATGCTCACACTGTGATCCTACACTATTTGGACATTTAGAGATTGTAATCCTTTTCTGTGGACTCTTCAGTGAAACCATGAGTGTGTCATAGGTTCAGTTAATCGTCGCTTGCACTTTCGATATCCTGCCATCGCACGAACACCTCAATCGCAGCTTCTGGTCTCGGTCACATTTGAAATACTGTCCTGCCGGGCATCTAATGCTTGACACAATTGTGCACGGCTGACTTGGAAATGTATCTTCGCCGAGGGTCTGGAAGGAGACATTTCTTAGAAATGCACAATGGCCGTTAACCTGGCAGTCTCCAAAAGTTGGTGCCTCTTCGCCGCCCCTCCTTCATCATTCATGCCACGAGTGCGTCAGGCTCTGTAACAGCTGGTACTAGTATTGCACTGTTTTCTTCTGTAGACCGTGTCGTCAGAAGCACACAGTGTCTATCATCTCTTCAAATGAAACCCCTGCATGGAACTGCCTGTGTCTCTACAACCTCCCTTTCCTATGGGTGATTCGCGATCTCTGTTTGCCTCTATTGGCCATTTCCCTCTAATCCAGCAAGTGGTGATGCTAGGGCCCCCTGTGCCCGCCATTCTTTCTTCTGTTTCTCTTCACCACCGCCAACGTGGAGAACAGGAAGCTCAACTGGTTGCACCACAAGACCACCTTGTTACTTTGAACGGAATGAAGGTGTTGGAAATGGCGACGACTGCATGAGAAGGTTAAGGGAAGCTGTTTGCCCCTAGCAATAATCAGCAGTGCCAATATTAGTGGGGAGTGACAGTTAATTCCCTTTGAGCTCGACAGAAATAACATCATGTCAGCTCATGGGATCAGAATATGATTATAAACACATTTGTAATTAGTAATTTCAAGGTGGCATTTAATCCTTATCATGTGAAATTGTTTTATTCATGTTGTCAATCTAAGGAACGAAAATGTGTGACGGACTTATTATCGCCCTCTGAAATGGCTTGATATTCCAAAAAGTTCATAGCCGTATTAGTGTTCAGCTTTGTGTGGTTTCAGCCAGCGACAGATGCCATCTGAATTACGAGCCCACGCCCCACATCACATCAAATTAATGACAACGAAACATGCGTGCTGAGAGTTTAATTATATCAAAATGGGATATGTGAGTTTAAAACAGAATTATTCATTGCTTTCGAGTGTAATCGATGATGGTCTTGTCTGTCTGCGTTGATATACAGTGAATGAAGTATCTAAATAGACCTGCATCCCAAAGTTTCGGAAGATCCATCTATGGAAAGAAAACACGGTTATTAATAAAAATAAGTGCAAGCCATTCATATGACAAGAGTTGTTCTTCTTTTGTTCATACTCTTTGTGAATGAACGTGCTGATGAAATAGGAAATATAGAGACAAACGCAGAACTAACCAAAGAGAGAGCCAGACAGAAGCAAGAGCGAAAGAGAGGTGCGGAGTTACAGAGAGAGGGAGAGAGAAGAAGAAACAGATAGAAAGAGTTGGTCTTTGGTCTTTGAAGGAGAACTGTGTTGCAAATTCATTCATAGCTGATGGATTCCTATGTGATGATTCTGGTGATGTGGAAATGCCGGCGCAGGACTGGTGTAAGCACAGTAAGAAGTCTCACAACAGCACGTTAAAGTCCAGGTTAAAGGGTTATTTGTAGCACAAGCTTTCGGGTGTTGCTCCTTTCTCAGGTGAATGAAGAGTTGTAATCACGAACAGGGCATTAATAGTCAAGACTCAATTTACAAGATATTGATTGGAAAGGAGATATACAGGTAATCAGTCAAGTCTTTACAGGTACAGAAAATGTGAATCGAGAGAGGTGATGCACAGCTTAAAGAGTTGTGAATTATCCCCAGCCAGGACAGTTCGTGAGATTTTACATGCCCAGGCAAGTCGTAGAGATTGTAGATAGTATCCATGAATCCAAGATCCCGGTTGAGGCCGTCTCATGTGTGAGAAAATTGGCATTCGTTTTTGTTGGCGATTCTGTGTTTTCATTGGTGTGAAGCTGTCTTGGTGAACGCTCACCCGAAGATCACAGGCTGAATATCCGTGACTGCAGAAGTATTCACGGATAGGAAGAGAACACTCTTGCTTAATAATTATCGAACAGTGTTCATTCATCCGTGATTATAGCGTCTGCAGAATTTGGTCAATGTACCATGTCTCGGGATATCCTTTCCTGTAGCGTATCAGGTTGACAATGTTGGTTGTGTCAAGAGTTTGTACAATGGATCAAGAGGATGGTGCTGTCAGCCGAGGTGATGACATTTGTGTTGATGATCTGACACATCTTAGAAAGATTTCTGTGGCAGGATTGTCTGCCGTTGTGGTCTCTGTTCTCCTGAAGGCAGTGTAGTTTTCTGCAGAAAATGGTCTGTTTGAGGTTGTGCGATTATTTGAAGACAAGAAGTGGAGGTGTGGGGATGGCCTTGGCGAGATGTTCATCTTCATCAATTACGTATGACTCTGGTGTCATAACTTCTCAACTCGAGGGAAGTATTGGATCAAAAAGGGTACACTACCTTCCCTGTCCCGTGTTATTTTCTGAGGTGGTTGGTGTGATGTTTCATTTTGGCGTGTCAGAACTGGTCGAGCACCATCTCCATTTTTTTATGAGGCCACATTTCAGTACTGTTGCGATCTTCCTCTTCTGAGCTGATCCCGTGTGTACGGAGGGCTTCTCCAGCTTCCACCCTAAATATGTTAAAGAAGCCATCCCCAACAGACAACTACCTATCACTAACGCTTAACAATTTGTAATAGACTTAAAACAACTGACAACGTTATTAAACCATTCGCAAACTAAACAACTCCCCAATAGGTTTTTGTTCCACTTACCTATATCATTTAGGAATAATGAAATAAATCATTACATAATACAGTAAATCTCAAATAAGATAATTGCAGGCATATTTTGGAAATATGAGCTTTCTTCTGATGTGCCACTTTGGAAACATTTTTTTTAAATTAGATATTGTTTTATATGTGCCTTATATCTATATGGGACCTCAGCTATCCTTTCCTCCCAAGAGATAGCAACCAAAATCGGGTGATTATTTCCCCTTGTTCAGGTTTAACTCTTTGGAATTACATTTCTGTATCAGAATCATATAGTCACAGAGATTTGCAATATCGAAACAGGCCCTTTGGCCCAACTTGTCCATGCAGCCCCTTTTTATAGCCACTAAGCTAGTTCCACTTGACAATGTTTGGCTCATATATTTTTCGATGCATCTTACTAACGTAACTGTCCAAACGCATTCAGATAAAAACAAAATTGTACCCGTCATTAGTATTAATTGTGGCAACTTCTTCCAGAAACTCACCACCTCTTGTGTGAAAATTTGTCCCTCTGGACAATTTTTCTTCGTATATCTCTCACTTGAAACTACATCCACTTGTTATAGAATCCACTACCTGTGAGAAAATATATTGGCGATCTAGCTGATCTATCGCTCTCATTATTTAATAGATATCATAAATTTGCTCCTAAGCCGCCTACGCTCCTGAATGTAAATAGAACATAGAACATTCAACATTACAGCGCAGAAGAGGCCCTTCGGCCTTCGATGTTGCGCCGACCAATTAAGAAAAAACAATGACCCTCTAACCTAAACCATTCCCTTTTCGTCCATAAACTTATCTACTAAACTCTTAAACGCCAACAAACTTGGCGCATCTACAACTGCAGCAGGCAGGGCATTCCATACCCTTACTACCCTCTGGGTAAAGAATCTACCTCTGACATCCGTCCTATAACTACCACCCATTAATTTAAAGCTATGTCCCTTCGTGCTAGCTTTCTCCATCCTAGGAAAAAGGCTATCAATCTCCACCCTATCTAAACCTCTAATCATCTTATATGTTTCAATAAGGTCTCCTCTTAGCCGCCTTCTTTCTAACAAAAACATCCTCAAATCCCTCAGCCTTTCTTCGTAAGACCTGCCCTCCATACCAGGCAACATCCTGGTAAACCTCCGCTGTACCCTCTCCAATGCCTGCACAACATTCTTATAATGTGGGCACCAGAACTGCACACAATACTCCAAGTACGGCCGCACTAGAGTTTTGTACAATTGCAACATGACATTACGGCTCCGAAATTCACTCCCCCTACCAATAAAAGCTAAGACTCCATATGCCTTCTTAACAACCTTATCGACTTGATTGTCAACTTTCAGGGATCTATGCACATATACACCAAGATCCCTCTGTTCACAAACAGTATTAAGAGTCCCACCATTAGCCCTATACTCTACACATTTGTTATTCCTGCCAAAGTGAATTACCTCACACCTTTCCGCATTAAACCTCATTTGCCACCTCTCGGCCCAGCTCTGCAACTTGTCCATGTTTCTCTGCACACTATAACACCCCTCTTCACTACCTATCACTCCTCCGACTTTGGTGTCATCCACAAATTTACTAATCCATCCTTCAATACCCTCATCCAGATCATTTATAAAAATTACAAACAGCAGGGGCCCCAAAACAGATCCCACATGTAATCAAGCTCCACGATGAATAATTTCCATCAATCACCATCCTCTGTTTTCTATCAGCTAGCCAATTCCTAATCCAATTAGCTAAATCACCCTCAATCCCAAACATCTGCATTTTCTGCAGAAGCCTTCCACCTTATCGAACGCCTTACTAAAGTCCATATATACTACCTCAACTGCTTTACCCCCATCCACCTCTTTGATCACTATTTCAAAAAACTCAATAACTTAGTAAGGCACGACCTACCCTTCACAAAACCATGCTGACTATCCCCAATCGATTCGTTTCTCTCTAAATAACTATAAATTCTATCCCTAATAATTCTTTCCAATACTTTGCCCACAACAGAAGTAAGACTCACTGGTCTATAATTCCCAGGAAAGTCTCTGTTCCTCTTCTTGAACAATATTCAATATCCTCCAGTCTTCCGACAGTATACCCGTTTCCAACGACGACCTGAAGATCAGAGCCAGAGGTTCTGCATTCGCCTCTCTCACCTCCCAGAGAATCCTAGGGTAAATCCCGTCCGGCCCAGGGGACTTATCTAACTTCAAACCCTCAAGAATATCTTGTATATCCTCCTTATCTAATTCAATACCTTCCAGTTTACAATCCTGTATCTCAGTGTTCTCCAAAACTACATTTATATCTCCCTGCGTGAATACCGAAGAGAAATATTTGTTCAGTGCCTCTCCAATCTCTTCAGGCTCCACGCACAACTTCCCACTGTTGTCTCTGACTGGTCGTAATCTTGCAGTAACCAATCTTCTATTCTTAACATATCTAAAGAAAGCTTTAGGATTCTCCTTGATCCTATCAGCCAAATTTTTCTTGTGTCCCCTTTTAGCTCTTCTCAACTCGCTCTTTAGCTCTCTCCTGGCTAATCTATAGCTATCCAGTGCACTGACTGAGCCTTCAAGCCTCATCCTGACATAAGCCTCCTTTTTCCTTTTAACCAGCGAATTAACTTTTTTAGTACACCATGGTTCCCTTCCTCGACCATTTCCTCGATGCCTGACAGGGACGTACTTATCAAGGACTCTCAGTAGCTGTTCCTTGAATAAGCTCCACATTTCAGATGTTCCCAGTCCCTGTAGTTTCCTAGTCCAACCAATGCACCCTAATTCCCTCCGTATGGCCTCATAATTACCATTCCCCCAGCTATAACTACTGCTCCCAGGTTCATGCCTATCCCTATCCATCATTACGGTGAACGTAACCAAATTGTGGTCACTATCACCAAAATGTTCACCAACTTCCAAATCTAACACCTGGTATGTTTCATTGCCCAGCACCAAATCCAATGTAGCCTCACCTCTAGTTGGCCTAACTACATACTGAATCAAAAAACCTTCCTGCACACTTTGTATAAAAAACTGACCTCTCTAACGAGCTAGAGCTATAACTATTCCAATTAATATTAGTAAGTTAAAGTCCCCCATAACAATTACCCTATTACTTTCACTTCTGTCCAGGATCGACTTTGCAATCCTTTCCTCTACCTCTCTAGAACTTTTAGGAGGTCTACAAAAGAATCCCAACAGGGTAACCTGAGCACTCCTGTTTCTAATCTCAGCCCATACTACCTCAACAGACAAGTCCTCATCAAAGTTCCTTTCTGTCACTGTGATACAGTTTTTGACTAATAATGCCACTCGTCCGCCACCCCTCCCCCTCCCCCCTTCTACCTCCTTCTCTCTTCTCTACTCTGACTGAAGCATTTGAACCCCGGAACCTGCAACAACCATTCCTGTTCCTGCTCTATCCAAGTCTCTGAAATGGCCACAAATTCGAAGTTCCAGGTACTGATCCAAGCTGCAAGTTCCTCCACCTTATTGCGAATACTTCTTGCATTAAAGTATACGCATTTCAAACCATGCCCTACTCCACCGTACGCTGCTGTGCTTTACAGTTCTCATCTATGACCCCCTATTCTCGTCCCTCTTAACATCCAAGCTACTCAGGATCCCCCCCCCCCTTAATCAGTTTAAACCCCCCTGCATAGCCTTTGCAAATTTTCTCCACAAGATATTGGTTCCCCTCTGGTTCAGGTGAAGACCATCTCCCTTGTAGAGGTCCCACCTACCCCAAAATGAGCCCCAATTGTTCAAGAACCTGAACCCCTCCCTCCTGCACCATCCCCGCAGCCACGAGTTCAAACATCCCCTCTCTCTGTTCTTCTCTAAAATATCCCGTGGCACAGGCAAGAGTCCAGAGATAACCACTCTGTCTGTTTTGGCCCTAAGCTTCCACCCCAACTCCATAAATTTCTGTTTAATATCCCCTTCCCTTGTCCTACCTGCATTATTTGTCCCTACATGAACTATGACTTGGAGCTGACCCCCTCTTCCTTAAGAATCTTGAAAATCCGCTCTGAGACGTCCTGGACCCCCGTCCCTGGGAGGCAACAAACCAGCCCTGAAACCCGTTTATTACTATTTACTCTCCTATTTGTCCCCCTAACTATGGAGTCTCCAATTACCAGGCCCAATCTCTTATTTCCCCTACCCACCTGAGCATTCACAGCAGCCTCGCCCCCAAAGGCCTGCTCTCTTTGGCTATCTCCAGTTGATTCTTCCTCAACTGTAGCCTCCAGGACAGAAAACTTATTTTGGAGGTGTACAGCCCCGGGGGATTGTCTCTCTGATTTCTTCTTATCCCTCTTCCTAATAGTTACCAAGAATCTCTTTTGGGAGTGACTATCTCTTTGTACATAGACCCAGTCGATCCAACATCTCCTTATAATCAAATCTTCACATCCCGGAAGTGTCATCTTTTTTTTGTCTGCACATGGTGTAGTTTAATCATACGTTTTTCCATAATAGGTTGACCAGAACTTTAAATCAGTCCTTACCAGTATTTCCCAAATTTTCAACAGTATATCCCAACTGTCGTGTTCAACATTCTGATCAATAAAACAAGCACGCCAAATGTCTTCTTCACCACACTATCTACCTGCCCCTTTCATTTTCAAGAAACAATGAGCCCCTGTTTCTACATCACTTTGTTCTAAAACACTTCCCAACTCCGTATCATTAACTGAATAAGTCTTGCATTTGTCTGATCGACCAACATGCATGATCTCGCATTTATGTAAATGTAGTCCATATGCCACTCGTCAGTCCACTCGCCCAATTGATCAATGTCTCGGTGCAACCTGAGATAATCTTCTTCACCGCCACTAAGCCACCATTTTTACTGTCATCTGCAAACTTCATCACAAATTCTCCTCCTTTATCATTCAAATCATTAATATAAATGATAAATAATAGTGGGCCCATCATTGATCCCTGCAGAACACTACCTGTCACAGACAACCAGTTTGAAAAAAATACTACTTGCAATCACACTCTGTGTTCAACCATAAAGCAAATTTGGCGTCCATTTGGCTATTTCACCCTGGATCCCGTGAGATTTAACCTCGTGCAACAACCTGTCATGTGGTATTTTGCCAATACCCTTGCATAAATCCATGGAGGCAAAATCAACAGCACTGCTTTCATTTAACTTCGTTGTTACCCCTACAAAAACTCCATCAAATTTATGAATGCCCACTCACAAAGCTCTGTTGATATGCCCCTAATCAGTTCTTGGTCTCTAAATGACAGTAGTTCCTGTCTCTCAGAATATTCTTGCATCTTGAGTGGCTAGAGACTCCAACCACAATCAAACTTGAATTCATGTGGTTCTCTGAGTTTGAGTGCTTCTTTAAATTCGTAACTTCAATTTCAACGCCTGTATGTTCTGCTGAAATTCTGGTTGCTGCTTTGGACACAAATGTTGCGAAGTTGGTTTACGTAGCCTACATTCTGTAGCTTAAAATCCCAATCGCAGACACATTTTGTTTTAAACAGACAATGCTATAGTTTTATTTTGTTTTCTGAGATTTCCTTGTCAGTAATCACATTTGTCAAACAACACTTTTTTTACGCTTATATTTGCAACGTCAGAATTCAAGGAGATTTGCAGTCTATCGACCTATGGGACTTTGGCAACATTTATATGTACATGATAATGCGTGCTGTATTTGTTGCAAAAATGTTGTGCTGACATTTCAGACAACGTTGTTTTAAAGATTAAATTTCGTGTCAAGTATGCTGACGAAAAAATATTGAAAGAGTTGAAAAAGAACTGTGTAACTCAGTTGATGTTTCGTGATAAAAATGGGAGAGTTTTAATGCAGATTCTTGTTATTAAGTGACACAGTTCCTGTTAGAGCAGCAAATGACAGCTTAAATAACCTCTTAATTTCATTTTGCAAAGCAGTGCAGTTCTACGATATATATTGTCTAACTCTGCGAAATGGCACCAACAGATTAAAAGTTAAGTTTACAATAAGAGCATCAATGTCCAGTAGAAACGGTATGGTGAATGTAAGACAACAGCTGTTTAGACCTCCGCAGAGTATTACTTTAGAAACCAGGTGAAACTTTATCATCACAGACGTTCGTTCTCCAATTCTCAATTCTAATCAATGCTGCTTCAAATGACGAAAAGAAACAAATGGAAACAATTAAAATATTCATTATTCTAATTATTTTGTTTGGTCTTGCTCCTGAAAACGAAACATGGACCACCATAGAACCTTCAAGGAATTACAGTGCACCGATTCTGAGCTCCTAATTATTCTCACCATTAGGATAAATGAAACCATAGTGTCAAAATATGAAAATGCAGGATGATAAATGAGTGGGATTTGCAGAGGTTACAAAGATGAATACCTCAAAATAAGCAAACACATTCAAACTCTTCAAGGGACTGAACAATTCGAAAAGTTCAATGACGGTGAAACAATAGTCAGGATTACTGTCTCACAGTGCCAGCGCCACGAGTTCAATTCAGAACCTGGGGTGACTGACTACATGGTGTTTGCATTTCCCTCGGTGTGTTCGCGGGTTTTCTCCAGGTGTTGTGGTTTCCTCCCACAGTCCAATGACATGCAGGGATATGTGACTGGCCACGTATCTTGTCATGTATCGGCAGATTGAAGATCACGGTAAATATTGAATAACGGGGTTGGGGCCTTGTTGGGATTTTTGTTCGTGCGTGTTCGATAGGTTCAATGGCCTCGTTCTGCACGTAGCAATGGGATAATTTTATAATTCACAAAACATTCACAAACCATATCTGCATATCGTTTTTCTCCTTATTTCACCGGAAGGACAGGTACTCCTATGCCGTGCCATATAGCTGAATGTTACATAAGTTAAGAGCCCATATTGTAAAAGATATGATCCTGATATGAGTGAGAATTCGATGACTGGCAGAGGGTAGAGAGCAGAGAGAGGGTTGCAATCAGGATAGCAGCCAGTGATTAGTAATCTTCCTCATGGGACAGTACTGTGAGCCTTTTTTTTTCATAATACACATTAACGATTTGGAAGAAGGAATACAAGGTACCGTTGCTAAGTTTGCAGATAATACGAAGATATGTCGAAGGTCATGTTGTATTGAGAAAGCCAGGGTGGCGGGGATGGGGAACGATGGTCTCCAGAAGGACTTGAATATGTTAGTTGATTCGGCAACAAAGTGGCACATATGTGAAAATGTGTAAGGTTATGCACTTTGGAAGGTGGAATGAGTGCATAGAATTTTATCAAAATGAGAAAATGCTTAGGAAACCAGAAGCACAAAGGGAATTTGGAGTCCTTGTTCAAGATTCTTTTATAAATAACATACAGCTTCAGTCGACATTTGGCGAGCTCCCCTAATTTTGTATTTGTTTTAATTGGGTAAAGTCAACTGTCCATTGGTGGTTTGAATTGTCTTCTATTATTTTGTTGTTGCTTCTAACCAGGTCCAAAGTGCGAAGGCGGTAAGAAAAAGTGTTCTTACTACAAGTTATTAATAACAAGGTGGATGATTTCTCAAACTTTTGCCCGATCACTGGCAATGAGAGTGGCTTGGCCTATTATGCCAACTTATAGATTTCAAAACAGTCATTGAATATTGAATCCAGAATAAAAGTCAATCATGATATTTTTGAGAATATCCATGAGATTGAATCCATTTTTAAAGCGTTTTCCTGATAAAGCAATACACATGGAATATGAACAGAATATTTTTATGAGGCAAAACAATAATAATAAAATAGAACGAGGAAGTCCAATTATTAGAAAAAATCGCTATGTGTGTAGAGAAACGGGAAAGGCAGCAAACAAACGGTCATGCATGTAGCTGGCTGAATATGCAATAAGGCAAATTCGTTACTGCACAAGACGACTGAACGCAGGCGTAATTTGATACCAAGAGACAGAATGTCATAGACAAAAAAATGCTCTGTAAAATATGGGCAACATTCAATACTGAGAATGAAAGGGATCAGCGAAATTAAAGGTTCATTTGTATTTTCAAAATAAAGCAGGTGGAGTGAAATGTGTATGCATGTAAAAAAAACCCTGGAATTCCGAGAACAATAAAATAAACATAATGTGATGCTTTAGAAAAAAAAGATAGTCATCGCTTACTGCGTCACTAATAGTAGTACCTCCAGTTTGTGTCCTGACAGGTAGTGTTATCAGAATGCAAAATGGAAGTTGTTCGTCATGATGGCCCAATGGCTGGCACGGCTGCCTCACAGAGCCAGGTTTCATTCAGGCCTTGGTTGCTGTGTGGAGTTTGTACTTTTTCCCCGTGTCTCTGTATGTTTCCTCCTGGTGCTCTGGATCCCTCCCACGTGCCAATGAAGTGCGCCTCAGGTGGATTGGCCTTTCAGTTATAGTAACGGCAGGATAGCAACGCAAATTTGTCATGTTACTGGAAATGGATATGGCTAACATTGTGGCCGATATACATTCAACTGACATTCAATCCTCCTTCCGTAATGTGGAGTACTGTACGAAATCAAAAATAGCCCTGGGAGGCCAATCAAGCGGCAGTTAATAACACTAATAAAAAAAGTATGATGATTGAATATAATATATTGCCTTTGTGAATATAAGTCACTGAGGCATGCAATCCTAATTACTCTTAAGAGGGAGAACATGCAGTTGTGATTTGAATTGCATCATGTTTCGTAAAGTAGCACATAGGAGCGAAGCCGATTTGAAGTAATTAAAGCAAAATAATATACAAGATTCTGACTTTCAACAGCAATGTAGCACAACATGCACAGGCAAAGAAAATCGCCTGTGCTATCACCAAATTAGAGTGACACTTGAATTTACCATCTCAAAGTTGCACTAAAATTAAGGCCAATGCTCCATTGGACAGAGTGCAGGATTGAGATAGACATGAGTTGAAGTACAGGAATCAGGCAGAATATCTGATGCTCTGTTGTTCAATATTTCTTCCCTCAATGTCAGGAGAAATACGGAGTTTGTCATCGACTTCAAGGACTGTAAATAAGAAGATCTCACTACCTAAATCAACCGGGACGAAGTAGCACGTGTCGAAGGGTTCAAGTTTCAGCTGTCACCAAGTCACCAAAATCACCGAAAACATGTTATTCTCTACCCATTGCCGACGCTATATTTAAGAAAGCCTATCTTTTTTTTCAAAGACTAAGTAACGTTAGCATGCGAGCTACAACTCACACCAACTTTTACAGCTACAACATAGAATGCATTCTTTGTTATTGATTCACAGTTTGATATGCATCTGTCTCTGCCCAAGACCACAAGGGGCTAAACAAGTTCGTGAATGTAGCCCAATACATCACGCAAACCTGCTTCATAGCCATTGATTCTGTTTGCAACTCCCGTTGCCTCGGCAAAACTGCCAGCATAATTAAGGATCCCACGCACCACGGACCTTCTCTCTTCTAACTTCTTCCGTCGGGGAAAATGCAACAGAGAAGTCTGAGGTCACGCACCAACGGACTCAAGAACAACTTCTTCCCTGCTGCTGCCAGACTTTAGAACGGACTTACCTTGCAATATGTTGATTTTTCTCGGCACCCTAGCTATGACTGTAACACTGCACTCTGCACTCTCTCGTTTCCTTCTCTATGAACAGTGTGTTTTGTCTGTATTGCGTGCAAGAAACAACACATTTCACTTCATCTTAATACACGGAAAAATAATAAATCGAATCAAATCAAAAATGGACATCATTTTCAAAACGATGTGGTTTATCACTTATTAGTACAAAAGCAGCACGCACATCGATCTGGAATAGCCCCTCCCAGTTTCTCACAATCCAGACTCGAAAATTTGTCGCCACTGAAGCATTCTCCTCATTAAACCAGATTACAGTAGGCAAATTATATTCTGCAGCTAGAGTGGACCATTAATATGAAGATAAGATTTCTGTTAATTCTGGTGTGACACCTCTGAACCACAAGGAAGTGTTTATTCAAACGTTATGTATTTAACAATATATTATAACATTGGCAAAACTAAATTGTTACCAGTTGAAAACGGTGAAAATGCTAAGGTATAAAAATTAACTGCTGACCAATTTAAGCAAAATATCACAAATAGGAAACACCGCATCAACTCCATTTGGCAATCAATTGGAATACATGTTGGTATGCTGCTCGTCTTAAAACAACCTTTGTCGGTATACACCTAGTTTAGAATGTCCCAAATTCAATCAAAAGGTGAAATGAAGTTTTCTTTTAAGTTTTATTTTCAATTCCGAAATACAAGCAGGAAATTACAATGTTTTTTTCTCATTGTACGCCTATTTTTTTCTCATTAGTGCACAACACGATCTTTGCAATCAACCTATGTTAAAACTATACTGAAACGCCCGGGGCAACCTAAACAATAGACAGATATGATAATTCGCAATGAAATAAAATAACACAATAAAACAAAGAAAATTATTCTTCCGCATTCTGAGCAAGTCGGCTGCTTGTTGCAGATAAAGGGGCACAAAGTAGAAACTTATCATCTCCTTCACAAGAAACGAGACACAAAAACATTTATTCAAAGAACAAATTTAACATGTTATCTCACAGTGAAAAAAACATATCAATACATCAGAAGAAAGTCTTAGGTTTTCATGATTTCAATTTTCACATTATTAGCTATCTCCATCTCTCTCTCTCTCTCTCAATATATCTTGCTATACAAGCCTGAGATTTTTAACTTCTAAAGAGAACAAGCACGTAAATTGTCTTTAAATTATTGAACACAATTTCCTTTTACTGTCGCTAATGAAACAAACAAAAAAAACTACTTAAAATTCACAAACTCACTACCCTTTACGTAACATATCCTTGATTACCACTTGCAATTAATCCTTTGTAGGGTTTTGTTGTCACATCGATTCGGGCCTTTTATTCCTTTTTCATCTAAATGTCCACTATCATTGTGTTTTTTCGTTCAGAAGATTTTATATAGTGTCTTCTGAACCAGCTTACTTTGTTGGCATAACTAAAACTCTAAAAGTGTTTTTTTTTCTAATTGGTCGGACTCGCAGGCACACAATCTAAAGGATTAACATTGTGCATGTTTGCAGCAGATCGCTGCAATCAAACGCATTTCCTTTAAGTAACTTGCAGTAGAGCTGGAAATTGTGGCTGAAAATTGGTAACAAGGCGTATGGAATGCTTTTTTTTTTCTTGGAAGCCATAACAGAAGCACTGCAATACAGTGTTAGCATGTTATTGAGCATTGGTAAGGCCACAACTGAAATATGTTTACAAAAATGTTCCCCATCTTACATCAAGTACACAAATGTGCTAGATGTAGCAAAGGAAATGTTTTTTTTTTAATGGCAGCGTGGATGGTTAAAAGTGAGCTATCAGACGTTTAGTTCGATAATTTGATATATATTTGCGGAAGATTTACCATGTTTCCAAAGGTGCATAATGGGCTTGGACACCGATAGTATCTGCAGAATGTGGACACAGACCTTATGTTTTTTTTTTTATTTATGCACCAGAATGGTATGTCGACAGTAAAAGTATGATGAGCTAATAACGGGTTCCTGGAGCCAAAAGTAATCACGATGCAGGATGCAGAAGATATATTTAACAACGTTTCGCCAATGTTATGAATGAGATAATATAAAGAGATGTCATTGGACAAATCGATTCGAGAATGAATAAGACAAACGTGAGGGAAAAAAAAAGAACATGTGATCAAGTTTGAAACAACAACGAATTGTGTCATGCTGACAGAAGATATCGCCAGATTCGTTCTTTTCAAAACATTCATGATAATGATGAAAGCTTTTTTTTTATCTTAAAAGAGTGATAATGATTTTACAGACAACCAAAATCACAATTGTAAATTTGAAACCGTTCTTTCTTTGATTTGGGGCCATTTAAATCTGTTAAATAAAGTTCATCTGGAGCTTCGAAAAAATGTTGTCGTGAAGAAATTGCATGATTTACAAAATGGGTATGAATCATCTCTTTTTTTTTCCCCTGCACAGAATTTATGTTGAGTTTTGGAGGCCAAACAACAATTTTTATATGGGTTTGAATTAGTGCCGTGGCCATCGTCAGTATGGAAGTTTCAGAACTAAACAATCTGTAAATCTCTGTTATTATTGTGTGTTGGTAACGAACTTCATAAAACCTTGGGAATAGGTGGGTTTGGATGGGAGGAGAGTGGCGGGTGACATTAGATTTGTGCTCAACAACTGTTTTTCAGATTGCAGCCGGTTAGTAAAGCTGATTCAAATCGCTTGTATCGATCTTCTCCAAACATGCAAAGTATTAATCCCTTTGATCACATATCTACTGCTTGACTTCGACTTCAATTTCCATGCGTATTGTTTGCTTTCTGTCTCAGTAACGCCTTTGTTAGATTCAGCCTGCCTTTTTACCCCCAACAATAGCTGGACGCTGTAATGTTCTGCTCCAATTTGTAAACAATAAAGATCGATTTTTTTAGAATTCTCAAGAGAAATCTTGACATTTCCAGAGCTCTACTATTCTGTATTTCAAATCAACATTTTTCCAAACATTGATAGTCTGCTTTGTGTGCTGAAAGTAATGTTTAGGCAAATTTTACGAAACATCTATCCATAAATACTCGCCTACATTGCTGGCAAGTGTTGATTTTCAGCCTCCATAGGTCAAATATATGATGCCGTCCAGATGAATGCTGTCATTCCTCGTGCTTGGCCTCTATTTCATAGCAGGCAATTTCCTCTTAAGCACGTGATCTAAAATGCGAAGTATGCCAGTCGTAGAAGGACCGATGTATACTTTAACTTAAAATAGGAATGGATCTAAAAGTGAAAAGTATGCTGAGTTCCTTATTTTGCTATTGTTGTTTTTTTTTTTAGTAAACTTTCCGTGTTATACCTCTCCCACGTTACTTCTCACGGCTGAAAATCGTGTTGCTTTGTGGATGTTTTGTTTACAATTATGTGCCTTGTGTCTTGAAGGTGCAGCAATGCATGGTGTACTTGATAAAACGTATCACTCTCATTCGTTACAATTTTTTTTTGTTTCTTGTGATTGCTATTGAATTTGGAAATTGAATTCAATAGTTTTCTTTGAGCAAATCTGGGCCTGATGAAGCTTCAAATAGAGAGAGCGGGAGATTTTATTTGGCAGAATCATTTGTCCCATGTTAATCAGGACATAATCGTCATTATGTTATTGAAAAGAAACAACCTGCATATGACAAATATGACAAAGGATTCAATGTCGCTCTTCTGGCAATATATTTTGGGTTTGATTTCCATGTCCAGAAATAAGTTGTACATTTCCAATTCAAATTTGATAAAGTGTGAAAAAGAAATAGGCACGAGACAAACTGCAGAGATTACCTTGTCGAGCGTGTGTCGATGTTTACGAAATTTTCGGAAAACAACGAATGTTTTCACGTTGAATTTAGAAGTTACAGGAATATGCTTATATCGGTTATTTGGCCGTTCTATAATGTTATTCGATCTTACTGACACTTGATTCATGTTAGAAAGTGAAGTAGCATAACGCACACACCGTGATCGAAAGTCATCTGGTCAAAATAAAAAATGTATCCTGATATAATAATGTTATGTTTAAATCTTATTGCGGAAGTGCGTGAAAAGCTGGAACCTAGAGAGGGAAAAAAATCGCAAATATTCACAAGAAGCGGTGGTCGTGAATCTAAGAGACACTGGTCGGATTGTGGCAAAAAAACAAACGAGTCTATGGCTAATTGTTTTTAAATTGTCGAAAATAATTTCATCATGCACTGCTATAAATGTACTTGGCAGGAGGTGTGCAAGTTCCAATTGATTAATCGTAAGCAATCCATTTGTGTTTTAAAATGGAATCGTTTTATCATGAAAGAAGATGTCAAAGCTGTGGTCTGCCCAAATTTCTGGCAATGACGCGGATCAGTAGCGAAAGCGAGTCCAAGGCTTTAAGGTGCGATTAAACTTTCCACCAAATAACGAAAAAGTGGTGACTTTAAAGATACCACAATTCTAAGAGCGATGGAGAAGACAATTACTGTTTATAGGACGCAGTAGCAGTCATAGTTCTTCACAATGTAGTCTTATCTGAAAATCGCAGGTCATCCAGTCCATATCCCCGTAATCCATGTTGGCCTTCTTTGACCCCGTGACACTAGCATGACCAATCGACCAAAACTGCACATTTTGGAACGTGGGTGCAAGGTGGGTCATTCAGAGGAAAGTCGCCCAGGCAGGGCAATAATATTCCATAATAAATTCCGGATATATACTTCCTCATTCTTGGATCAGATAATGTTGACATTCTGGAGCGCTTGAATTTATTACTGAATTCTTCAGTAGGGCGGAAGTTATTTTTGAATACAGACTGGATGTCCATCATGCATAATCAGATAGGCTGGATGTAAGGTTTCAGGACAATTTGGAGATTACAAGTATCAATAATGTATTAGTCGGTATTTGTTGGTATGATGTTGAGTGGATAATGCAAAGTCCAATAAAATATGTTTTTTTCAAAAATGGAAATCAATAATTAAAGTGTCACCGATTGACTTCCTTCCCTTAGGAAGTTCACGATACACATGACTTTAGCAGCATGAGCTGAAATATTTCATCGTCATTATTGCACGACTTGATTTTATATTTTGGTAATTAATAATGCCAATCAGTATCGATCAACTATTCCGGGTTGAAATTTGCAACATGAACCAAAGACGTACATTCATAAAGGAAAATCGTGAACACTTTCTGCGAACCGGGCATCCTTGAATAAAACTTGAACATAAGATTTAGCAGCTGTAATAGGCGATTTGCCCTCCTCGTGTGCTCTGCCGTTCAGTAAGACCATGGCTAACCTTTTTTTTGTGGGCTCAGATCCACTTATTTGCCCGCTCACCATAACCTTTAATTCTTTTGCTGTCCATAATGTATGTATCCTTGCTTTAAGGTTATTCAATGACGTAGCTGCAACTGCTTCACTGGCATCGAATTCTACAGATTCACAACAATTCGTGTGAAGAAGCACCTCTTCAACTCGGTCCAAACTCGGCTCCCCCTTAAACTGAGGCCATGTCTAGTGGTTGTAGTTTCACCCACAGTGTAAACATCTTCCGTGCTTATATCTGTTGTTTTTCCTTAATAATCGGATATGCTTCTCTAAGATCTCGTCTCACTGATTTCAATTCCAATTCCACCAGGTTATTCATTCTCCCCTCATGCGTCAACCCACTTAATTCTGGAATCAAATTAGTGAATGTCCCCTGCACCTAAGGAAAACAGAACAGTCCACAGTACTCCAGATTTGGCCTCACCACAGCTTAAAAAGCTGTGACATAGACTCTCAGTTTTTCATTTCCATCCATCTAGCAATGAAGGACATAATTTCATTTGACTTCTTAATTAACTGCTGCATCTGCAAACCAACACCTTATGATTCATACAGAAGGGCACCCAGCCCCCTCTGCACAGTAATACGCTGTATTTTATTTTAGCCATTAAATAATAGTCTGGTTTGATATTACTCTTACTAAAATGGATGACCTAACTTTTATCAACATTGTACTCCATCTACCAGAATCTCGCCCACTCTGACTTTCTATAACCCTCAGCATTCGCAGCACACTTTGCCCTGCCACTCATCTTAGTGTCAGCTGCGAATTTTGACACATTACATGGGTCCACAGTTCCAATGCATCAATGTAACTCGTAAACAGTTGCAGTCCCAATATTGATCCGTGAGGCACATCAATATTCACTGATCGCCAACCAGAAAATAAAACACTCACTTATCCTCGTTCTTTGTTTTCTGTTAGTTGAGTAATCCTCACTCCACGCTAATACATCACCCATATCATCATGCACATTTATCTTAGCAGACTTTGATGTGGCAACTTGTCAAATGTGATCTAGAAATCCATGTGCACCACATCCACGGGTTCCCCATTGTCCATTGTGCATGCAGTGTTCTCAAAGAGTACCACCAGTTCAATCATATCCTGCTTTTCGTGAACTCATGCTGCGTCGTGCCAACGGGACAATGTATATCTTGTTTTGTTTTTCCCTTGATGATAGCTTCAATCATTTCCCCTACCACTTACAGTTACCTGTCTTTTGTCTACCTATTTTTGAGAAACTTTTGTGTTTGTCTTCTTTTTTAATATCTTGATATAGATTCCTCTCTTAATCGTACTTTTATTTATAACTCTCTTTGAGTGCCCTGTGCTTTACTAATGACTGCAAAGTTAACTCTTATTAAGCGACATTCCCATATTTCCCGAAGTCTCGGTGGCATTTTAAGAAATGGCGAACAATACCCGGGCCAGCAAGAACACGTTGTATCAGGAGTACATCATTGGTACAGATCAATGTTTCGTTTGTTAAAAAAAAAGAGAATTCGGCTGTGAATTAAAAATCCTCATTCCTATTCACAATTGAAAACGAGTGGAGCGTTACGGAGACAATTAATTCGACATCGGATGCCACCAAATTGCAGTGATGACTTGGAAGAACAAATTTAATAATTTGCACAAAAAACAACACCACAAATTTGGGTGTGGAAGTTCGGTGTTAAGGAATGGTAACTATTCTACAAAATTTTGTGGAAGGCTGAGAGACGAAAACGTTAGTATACGGAAAGTTGCACGGAGAGATTCTGCAGGTCAGAAATGACATTCTTAGAGTTATAGAAGTTTACAGGTCCTTCTCCTCAACGTATCCAGACCCCACCTATTTTAACTCCTAAGCTAATTCTAATTGCCCGCATTTGGCTCATATCCATCTGAACCCATCTTGTCCATATATCTTTTTTTTTAGTACAAAATTCTACTGGTCTTTCCTGGTAATTCTGGCACTTGGTTCCAGACATTCACCATACTCTGAGAGAAAAAAAGTGCCTTTCTGGAAACTTTTGTATCTCTCTCCTCTCGTTTTAAACCCATGCTCTCTGGTTTAAGACTTCGCTGCTTTTGGCAAAAGATATTGATTATCTAGATGATATACTCCCCTCATTATTTCATAGAACTCTATAAGATTATCACTTAGTCTTCGACACACCAGAGAGAAAAGAAAACGTCTCACTTTATCCAGCCTCTCCTTATAGCTCAAAATATCAAGTCCTGGTAGCATCCTAGTAAACCTTTTTCCTGCATTCTTTCCAACTTAATAATATCATTTCTATAATAGGGTGACTAGGACTGTACACTATATTTCAAGTGTGGCCTTACCGATGTCTTGCACAACTTCAACAAGACGCCCCAACCACTGTATTTAATGTTCTGACAGACGAACCAAGCATTCTGAACGCCTTCTTCACCACTCTTTCTATTGTGACTCGATTATCAAGGAGCTATATACATGTACCCCTAAGTTTATTTCTTCGTTTTCTGTTCCTAACGCCATATCATTAATTGGGTAAGTCCTGCCCTGGTTCAACATACCAAAATGCATAACCTCGTACATATCTAAATTGAGCTCCTTCTTCCATTCGTCAACCCACTGGCCTAATTGATCGAAAACCGTTGCAATCTGAGATAGCCTTCTTCACTGTCCAATCTTTCACCAATCTTGGTGTCATCTGCAAGCTATCTAACCATGGTTCCGATATTCTCATTCCAATCACTAATTCAATGACAAATAAAGTTGACCCAGCACTGATCGTGAGGGGTACCGCTGAGCACAGGCCTCCAGTTGAAAAATAACTTTCTACAACCACACTCTGTTTTTTGTCATCAAGAAAATTGTTTATCAATTTCGTTGTTATCGAGGGGTTGGATGGTGTCAAACTGACTAAAGCCCTAATGATACTCCGTCGCTAAATTCAATGCGCAATTTATGTTCTTCAAACGACAGATGGCTGAAAGTTGAAAACTGCGAAATAAAAACGGTGCGGAACTAAATACATGGAATTTTGCGCCTCCGATATTAATGTGGAACAGAATAATAGGGATGGAAATGGTGTTTATGGAAACAAAAATGACATGGAAAAACAGAAAATTAACGATGCATCAGTGTGTTGAACAGGCTTACAGCTGTGGAATCTATGAAGGAAAGATAGTTTTTGTTCCTGGGGAGGGTGGCATGTCTTGAAAAATTAAAACAAAGATTTGAGAGATGAAAAGACACGAATGTTGGAAGTGTAAAAATTGGGTTCTGGTACGATATGGTACTGAGACCGGATGAAGGGTTCATTTCTTGTTTCCCACTGGTGAAATTAGCTGATTCTGAAATCGTGGCACGGAACCAGTAAAGTATATCTGCAGGCCTGAATGCTAACCTGGACGCTCCACAATCATGCAAGAGGGAAAATATGAAATTATTCAACGTTATCCAGTGGAATTTCGTTTTTCAAAAATCGAGGTAAATCCTGGACTCAATCTACTTTATTATTTATGATTAATTTATTTAAAATAAAAATATTTAAAGTGGAGTTGAAAGGAAATGTACATCATGGAACATCTGGGAATACGAGCATATGTTCAATAAATACAATATGGTCGTACATAATTTAACTGAATCTGCAAAGAAGATCGCCAGAAACCTCTTGTCAGCAACTTTTCATTTATTAACAGCGCCGGAACATTTGAATCACAGATCAACTTGAGCGAAATAGAACGTTGTTTTTCAGCTCAGTTAAAGGTTATTTTCCTGGTATGGGCTTCCAAAATATGCAAATGTTTGCGAATCCAATGAGAGAAAAAAAAATCATCAGAATTGAAATGCAATTACGATTTGCAGAAATCCATTGACTGTCTGAATGCCTGTATTAGGTATAAGATGTGTGAAATGTTTCTTCAGTACAAATGAAATAATTTCTGTACTGAAAAGTAGCTGTTTAAGAAGTATGAGTATTCCTGTTGTTTACGGTCAGAAAAAAACAAACGGACAACAATCGAAGGAACTGGAAAACATCCAGAAAGTGTTTGGTGTTCTTCGCTAATTAATAAACTAATTTATTTGAAAGTACGGAGCAGCACTTCCACAGTGGAATTTGGAAGACGGTATGGAATATATTTTCCTCTTTTGGTGTATTAAATGGGGAAAGATTCACTGAACTTTCAAATTTGTAATATAGATCTAATTTTGCAGTTGATGTGAAATCAAGGAATAAATTTGGAGTGACCAAATCTTAGTCAGCCCCAACTGACCGACACTGCCTAAATTTTCTGCAGGTTTAGCTAGCAAGAAATAAAGAGTAATGTTCATTGCATCTCAATTGTTTTAAACATAACATTTATATTTTAAGTGTGAAAACGAACATTTTCCGGTTTCCAATATGTCATAGGAGAACGTCTATCTGTATGTAGCAATAGCAACAACAACAACAAAAACAACAATCGTACATCAAAATGATTTTTAACGTGGATAAGTGTGAGTGAGTTCCTGCATATTGGACTCAAAAAATGGGGAGAGTGAATTATTTTCTAAATGGGGAGAGACTTCGACGTTCTTTCGTGCAGAAAGATCTGGGTGTCTTCGTTAATGAGTCACATAAAGCTAGCACTCAAGTACAGCAAATAACAAATTACACTAATGGAATGATAGCATTTATAGCTAAAGGAATATAATATAAAATTTCAGGAAGTATTGTTGGAACTATACACGTTTTTGGTGCACCTGGGTTATTGTGCACAGTGTTGGTCCCCGTATTCGAGTAACTATGTAATGGCATGGAGGGAGGTCAGCGGAGGTTCACTAGATTGATTTCAGAGATGAACGGCTTCTCGCATGAGGAGAGATTGAATCGTTTAGACCTATACTCCCTGGAATTTAAAAGAATGAAGGAAGATAAAATTAAGGAATTCAAGGTGAAAACAAAATGGTATGGATAACATAGATGTGGAGCGGAAACTGCCAGCCTCTAACACCAGACTATAGGCTTATAGGCTATAGACTTAGGATAAAGTGTAACACAACTAAAAACTGAGTTGAGGAGAAAGTACTTCTTCTGGATTGTGGATCTGGGCACTTCGTCATCCCTAAATGCAATGAATGCTGGAACAGTGAGTAAATTTAAGGAGGATTTGCGCGAGTTTTGAATTGATAATGGGTTGAAAGATTATGGGAGGCAGGAAAATCGGATGAGGAACATATCATTCATGAAAGAAAGGTGGATCAGAGTTGATGGACCAAATAGCCTAATTCTGCTCCTATATTTTATGTAAATATGAAAATGTGTCTTTAAGGTATTAATAATGGATGCAAAGATTGCGTGTTGTCAGCTTGCTTCATTGTGATGATAAAACATTGTGGAACATAAGAATGTCACCAAGCACCTTGTATCATTTCGTGATTTCTAAACGACATAGAAAATCAGGGAGCCTTAACATTGCCGATGAAAGAGAAACAAAAGAGAGACAGGCAACGAAAGTGAGATAAATGGATAGATGCACAAATTGTAAGCTAATTGTTAGATGCACAAATCACTTCTAGGCCGTTAAATTGGACATGACCATGCACAAAATCATATGAGGCAGGTTGAATGAAAAATACATTTTATAGTAATATACTTCTGTAAGTTCAATTTTAATTTGCAGTTTTGTAAAATAACTGAAGCACTGTACACGGACAAATTAAAAACTTTGTTTAAGTCCTGAATAAAACTGATATTATGTCAAAATTTAAGGAAGTGAAGATATGCATGTGATCATACATTACCCAACAGACGTATGTACACTGCAGGGTAAAGGACGGATGTTATATAATCCCGGATAGATAGGAAGAGAGTGCGAATAGGGAGGGATGGAGCGAGGGAGAAATATTGAGCACTCCAGAAGAGAGGATTCCACAGTTAAGTGAGTTACGTTGGCATTCTTGTTCAATGTTGTGACTCAAACAACAGCCACACGAATGAACCTTTATATACTAATGTTGTAGACAAACAATAAGTGACTGATTTTGTTGGTTCTCAGATGTTCCACTTTAATATATAATGGGCAGATTTGAAGGAAATAGTGCGTGAACGTGAAGCTAAGTGTATTACAATTCAACATTCATTGCTTCGTGAAATAAAATGGAAGGCGGACTTAATGATTAGGAACTGCAATCATTCAATGTTGGACTGCGGTGCACGCACGTGCTGGTAAAATACGTATTTTGACTGGATTGCTACAGATGACCATTACCATCTGCCGGATTATGAAAGACAGAATACAACTAAGTTTGACTTTAAATGCGAAAGTTCCGATCCTAAAGTTCAAGTTCTCTGTGAAAATGGCATTAGCTGTGATGAAGTCGTGTTCATGGGTGCATTGTCATTTCCTCAGTTATGAAGGGAGAGGGTACTGATATAAAAAGAACATGGGTCCATAAACACATTTTGGACAGCTGCTCTCAAAAGTCGATTACGCATTCTTCATCGTTAGATATTAAAAATAAACGTCAGAACAAGGCTGTTATCATTATGGCGTTATCATTTGCACCGTGCTCTATGGCGATCGTAAAGCACAAAACATCCTAGTTACCTCCAAATATGCGTTCCTTCGTCATTACTTTTTTCTATGTTCGTTCAATTGTGGTAAAATAATCCACTCCAAAGAAACCCGTGCATTGCATGACGTATGATAAGCAATCCCTTCAAAACCTGACAATACTGCATCTTAACAATGTTGATCAGAAATAAGTTTAATTTCAATTATTGTCTGCACATTTATTGTCTTTCTCTTATCCCCCAAAGATGTAAAACAGTATAAAAAAGGTAAACCAGACATGACATGGTTAAAGTGTATTTGAATGTGTGTGTGTGTGTGTGTGTGTGTGTGTGTGTGCGTGTGCGTGCTACTGCTTAAATATAGTATCGCTCTGTTGGAGAAGGAGAGAACGAGATAACGCGAGGGGGCGGGGGGGAACAGGAATGAGAGTTCGAGAGATAGTTTTTTCTTTAATTGCTGTTTATTGATCTTTCCCACATTTAACGTATTCAGCCAGTCCATATAGCTCTATTACCGAGAACCCGAATCACCCATATACATTTCCTTTGACGGTGCACAGCACTACGTTGCAGCAACTTCTCTAGACTCCCCGGTAACCTTTAAATGCGCCAATAGTTTTCAATTTTAAAGTGTAGAATTGAACCCCTCCCCCCCCACCTTTTTCGAAAGTTGATCAAAACCGATTCATTTTATAACAAACGCACCGAGCATTTCAATTTTCTATATTGTGCTGCATCATTTAACAACTGCACATCAGCACTGCGGATCTCCATTGCTTCGACGCAAAGCCATATTCCGGTCCGAACATCTGTTCAACTTGGAAATAAACTAATAGCGGTACAATTAAATAATAAAAAAAACAGTTCGCATCAGGATTGGAATCGGCATCCTATTGTAATTCGGAAAGTCAAAACTTGATTGCAATGCCTCGACAAAATCAACACTGTCGCCTCGACAATGAACATTTGGGTTTTAGGTCCAAGTCTTCAGGACAACAATGAACTAATTTCAATTTGTAATTGCTGGTTTGAGCTGTGCATTTACGCCTGCCACTGAACGAGTGCAAAGTTAATTGTTTTATTTAGATATCAATTTATAAGTCGTAGTCACATACTAATTTATAAAAAAGGCAATATACTTATTCCCGGAGCAGAGTTTAGAAATGATATTATTTATTTAACGGTGGCGCTGTCAGATGTGTCAGTTATGGGGCTAAGCGATAGACTAAAGGAGTTGACAGACAACAGAGAGTGCAAATTTATACGATCTTCAACATGTTCCGTCGTCTAAGATAAATGATTAGCTGTATAGGCAATATGATTGCTGTGATATTCCGAGCATTTTCAGCTGATTTTGACAGTCGAGGACAGTCGTCAAGTTAGCACGTCAGTTTGAAATGAATGTTCATGCATTTGTTATGATCAATTATTAAAAAAAAACTTAGCGCAACATAAATAATTTGGTCAGCACGTTGTCGTGTCTTTTTTTTTTGCTGCCTCCCATTTTGTTTTCGGTGACAAGCAACTGTAAGGTCCGGGTCCTCACCACCTCATCCGACAACGGAATTCTCCTTTGACCTTTGCGGCAATTTCCCGTCTCACCCGACTTTACATATTTCGATTCTATAAGCAAATTCAGGAGAAACTCAAATATGGAGGGCGTTATTTTTTTCTTCAAAATTCATGTTACATCATGTTAAAATCAGCGCAAACCATTAAAAAATACAATCGCTCAGGACAATTTAGCGGCAGACAATGAATCAAGAAATTCGTTGATTACTGAGGAAGACAATTGTGAATTTTATGTAGGTCTAGCTGGATGGGTGCTTGAATTAAATCCCACAGTAATATTTTAGCATGAGCTATGGCATTAAATAATGCGTGACATGTTGTAACGATCCACAATTACAGGACTTCATTTGCAAGAGCATCTCTTGAGCTGAGACTCTTAAACGAATTGTGAAATGTGCATTCATCATTTCCCAGAAATAAGGTAAAGATTGTCGTTATAAATAAACCAATGACTATTTAATTTCGTATGCACTGAGGTGGGTTGTTGTCCAGCTTTCCCTACAACTCCTTCGGCAAAATACCTGTTATATTTTCTCGGTATTATGAACAAGATTCAAGAAAAGTCTGGATTGTCAATGTTGTATTGAGATGGGTTACAATACGAATATAAGGCGAAAATAATCTCGATTTGTTTTCCAACATGTCTCTTTACATCACTCTTATCTGATTTCGTCTTCCTACTGGAATAGTATAATTTTCTCCACCCACTATTCTGCATTGCATAGCATTAAAATTTGCTTGTGAATCTGCATGATATTAAATAATGAATTACGTCAGCGATGCCAACTTGCAACATATTTGTTCTTTGCTTAATGCGGATATTTATTGATTTCTAATTATGTCCCAAAGATCTAAAGACATGCCAAGGCAGTAAGGAAAAATAATGTTTAATAATTATATTTGAAATTGGGAAGAGTGTTTGGCGGTATCATGGTAGCTGGGGAAAGAGAGATGAGGTTTTAGGGATTGATCTTTACAAAAGCTGACGACCTATAATTTGACGCCAATTGTTTTGATGTTGATAGCATGAGGAATATTTTGTCATTATAAATCCGCGCTGCATTGTTTTGTTTTTCAATATTCTGCTATTTTATTTTCACCCAAGTTTTGAACACGTCAACAATATTCTTTTTCTTGTTTCACATTATAGATCTTAGAAAGATTACAAATGGTGATTTTCAGATGGAATTTGCAGAATACAAACACAATAAAAGTTGGGAAGCTCAGTATTGGGGATGGGTTGTTTGTGGGACGCAATTTCAGTGAAGTTTCGGAAACTAAATATTGACAAGGACATACGGCATCATTTTTCTCTTTAGGCTTATAATCTTCTAAATAGTATTGTTCTTCTTAAATTTGTCCTTTGAATAAAATTGAAGGAAAAGAAGTGCAATTTTGCAAAGATTAGTAACGATTATTAAGTGAGACAAAAGTGTAAACAAAATTCTTAGCAAACAACAATTTTAAAAGTATGGATTCGAAACTTATCATAAAATGAACACTTGGAACCATAATAAGCCTGAATTTCGCAGTTCTTTATATATATATGTATATACATCAAGCATTACAGACTTGCTACAGTTAAAAAAAAAATCCAGTGTGTATGCCTTCTGTATTAACAGCATGGAAATGGAAAAACGGCTGGAGTACTGATTTTCTTTAACCTTCTTTCACTTTCGGATAACATATCTGCGGCAATGATTAGATCTATAGGAGGAGATATCCTCAAGTTCTGTTGACATGCATCGGTATACCTCCAAATAGATCGATTCTGCTGTAGTGGAACATTGGTTACTAATCTTCAAATTCACACAGAATCCGGAAAAAGAGCTTCTGGAATGCTATTTCAAACAATGCAACATTGTCATGAAGAATTAAAAAAAATAACTAAAATCTCAGTTGATAATGGTTCTGGGGGTGATATTATGGTGTGTGGGGGGTGGGGTGGGGGGCCACGGTTGGGTTATATCACGCTATTCAAGGAATGTGGGTGCAGATTCGATTATCCAAATAGCACCAATTTGTCTTTCAAAACTGCGATTTGAATAGGATAGTAAGCAGTTAACTGACAGCATAAATGTATGGATAAGAAGCATTGCCAATCAATCTTCAAACAATTAAATGCCTCAACAACTTTTACTTTGGCCACAATTACATGCAACCTGTATCATTTTTTTTTTTGTTTTTGCCATGACATACTTAAGCATTAGTGCATAAACTAAGCAAATCAAACAATGATAGATGAA
The DNA here is from genome assembly GCA_024679065.1 of Sphyrna mokarran. Taxonomy (NCBI): domain Eukaryota; kingdom Metazoa; phylum Chordata; class Chondrichthyes; order Carcharhiniformes; family Carcharhinidae; genus Sphyrna; species Sphyrna mokarran. The sequence goes on along the minus strand of JAGIQG010000016.1, from coordinate 9,430,098 downwards.
GGGTATATAAGCCGTCTTATTAGTGCTCACGATAAGTCAATTGACCCGGATATATTTGAAATATTCCCCATGATATCAATGGATAATTTTGATACAAGGATAATAATGGTAGCAATCCGCATAATTGGGCAAAATATGCCACAGACTCGAGCAACCGTATGGATTTAACCTTTCAAACACAGTATGTTTTGATTTTTTTTTCTTACTGTACAGTTAACATTTTTATGCTAATAAATGGACTCAGCGGTATTCATCGAAGTATGCGGCGCTAAAGAAAAGAGCAGCGTAGAAATGTGAAGTGTCCATTTGTTTTCTACCTCAAGTGTAGCAGTTTTCATGGCAATAAATTGAATTATTCAAGAAGCGGTATCGAAAGAAAACAGCTCACAGCTTGGAAGAGTAGTAGTAATACGCTTGAAACCGAGAGAGAGAGGGAGAAAGAGAAAGAGGGCAAAGCGGATATTCGTCAAGAACCAGGTGTGGTTTAATGTGTCCATTAACACCTGGCATGTGGAATGCGAACAGGGCGACGACAATACAAACTATGTTTAAAAACTCGATGCACAGTTTGTTCGGAGGCATATATGTGTATAATCCATTCAGCGGCTGGGAATGTACAAACAATTAAAAATCGAACAGGAACAAAACTACCGCACTTTGCATGGCAAGCTTGTATTCTCACAATGATAGTATCCATAATACAGGTTATTGATCTGCAAAATAGTTTGAAATACCGTCATGAAACTGACGGCATTTGCATTTTATTAACACGGGTCTGGCGTACAACGCCTGATTTCAAGGGCAACCATAAATTGGTATTGATGATAAAAACAATGATAAAGTTAGTTGGATCACGAATGTCTGTCCCGCAGGTGAATTCACTTGGGGGGAAAGGAAGAATAAAACTACACGATGTATAACTGTTAATGAAAATCAAACAGTGGATTCGAACGCAGAAGGTTTCAAATGAACCGAATACCAAGGAAAGAAAAATAAAAGAAAGGAGTATACTGGACATGTTATTAATGATGGTATTGAGGTTCAGAACAAAGGCACAGAAACGAACGGCAATTAATCTGAATGTTCGTAGCATTCGAAAAAAAGAAGGTAAATAATTTGACAGTACAACTCACTGTGAAAGAGTATGATTTTGTGGTTTTTACGGAGACGTAGTTACAGGCTGGTCAGGACTGTGTCTTAAATGTCAATGAGCATCAGATTGTTCAGAAGGACAAGTAAGAAGTGGTGAAACTCTGATATTTAAGGATGACATTGGGGTGGCTGTGAAGGATGACAAACGTTCTTTACCAAAAATGTGGAATCCATTCTGGTGAAATAAGAAATCAGAAGGTGAAAAAGTAAGTTATAGGAGTAGTCTATATGCCACCAAACAGAAAGATGGAACGAGAAATAATCAAATAAATAACTGATTTAAGTAAATATGATATATCAATTTTCATGGAGGATTGCAATCTAAATGTACATTGATCGAAACAGGTTGGCCAAGGGAAACTTGAGGAGGAGTTCATACAATTTCTCCACAATAGCTTCCTTGACAAGTAAATACTGGACCATACGAAGGAGCAAGCTAACCTAGATCTGGCACTATGTAATGTCTCAGTAAGAATTCAGCAACACCAATTTTAAATCCAACCGATTTATTTGATAGTAAATTTGCGAGCTTTCGACACTCTGTGCCTTTTTCAGAGTGTCGAAAGCTCGCAAATTTACTATCAAATAAATTGGTTGGATTTCAAGTTGGCATTGCTAAATTCTTGCTGAGTTCTTACTACCCCAGTCCAACGCCTGCATCTCTACACATTACTACTATTTAATGTGGTAGGAGTAATTAGTGTGCTCGGGATTCGGGATTCTCTCGCAGGATCAAAATATGGCTGAATTAAAAATGCAGATGGAGAGTGAGAATGTAAATGTAACATCACTGTCTTGTGCTTAACGAGAAGACGACAATGGAATGAAGGAGGAGTTGGCTACTGTAGAATGCGAGGCAAAAACGTTATAGTAGATAATGGCAGAACAGCGGAAGACTTCCAAAAAGATTGTTCACAATGCTCAGCAAAAGTAAACACCAGTTATTGGAAAGGACTGCAGAAGTAGACATCTCATCCAAGGATGACTACAGAATTAAAAGAGGGTATCAATTTGTAAGAAATGCATACAAGGTTGCAAAAATTAATGGGAAATAAATGATTGGGACAATTTTAAAGACCACCTGACAGCCAGAAAAAGAAGACAAAGACAAGTAATATAGATTATAAGGGAACACCAGCTCGGAATATGAAAACGGACAGCTAAATGCTCTGCAAGTGCATAACATGAAAACGAATGGATAGAGTAAACACTTGGCTTTGGAAAATGAGAAGTGGGATGTGGCAACTGGAAATGAGGAAATAGCCAAGGCTGTGAATAACTATTCTGTGTCCGTCTGCATAATGAAAAACACAAATAATGTACCTAAAATTGGTGACAAGAAAGCAATGGAAGTTGCGGATCTAGCAACCACCATTACTACTGAAGAGGTATTGTTAAGCAAACTAATGTGGCTAAAGGTGGACAGGTCTTTCGCCCAGAGGGAATACATTCCTGGATAATAAATAGATGACAGAGGAAATGGTAAATACGCTATTAGTAATCTGGAATGGTTCCCGAAGATTGCCAAACAGCAAATGTGAAATCACTTTTTGAGAAAAGAGGAAGGCAAAGGTGGGAAATTATAAACCAGTTAGCTTCGCTTCAGTAATAGGGAATTCCTCGAAACTACCATCAAGGAGGCAACAGCACGACACCTGCAGATACAATTTCCTGTTAAGAAGACACGAAGCAGTGAAAGGCAGGTCATGATTGACTAATTTGGTGGTGATCTCAGAGGACATTACTTGTGCGTTGCACAAGTGGAACCTGCACCTAAATTTCCAGAAGACATTTGACAACATACCGCACAAAAGTGTATTGCATGAGGTAAACGTGTACGGAGCTGCTGGTGATGTATTAACGTGGATAGATGATAGTTTAACGAACAGAATGCAAAATGAACGAGTAAACGGACGTTTTCTGGTTGGTGATCAGTGAATAGTGTTATGCCTCAGGGATCCGTGGTGGTGCAATAATTATTTACAACTTACATAAATGATCTGGAGTTGGAAACACGTGTAGCATGTCAAAATCCGCAGAAGTCACCGTGGTGAGTAGTACAACAAATTGCGCAGAGGACACGGAAAACAAGCGCTGGGATATAAGTCGTCAAAAGGAATGTGCAAGAGCTTGACATGTAAATCAGTTTTAGTAAAAAAAAAGCTCATCCATGTTAGTATAATTGCTACAAAATGGACTATTATGAATAGTTTTTAAAAAAAGGTAGGAGGACTACTGTGAGGCGGAACTTGGTATCCTTTTGCACACATCACAAAACGTCGATTTGCAAGTAAAATAGGTAATTAAGGAGGAAAATGTAATTTTGTCCCTCGTTGATAGTGAGGAAGTCGGGGTCATGGCCTCAAATTAAGTTGCCGGATTGTGTTGTAGAGAGACGGCTTCATCCATTCTTTTTGAATCAATAGAATTTCCTGCTCATTGAAGCAGTCCAAGCCACCACTTTGAATCTTTTATATCACCGAAAGATAGTGAAGGAGGTCAGAGCAAATGTTAAAATGTATGTTTATCCTATGTCATGAGCACCTCAGACTATAATCTCTCAGCATCGTTTTTAAACAACTGATGTCATCTCCATTATTATCCATGTGGGCTTCCGATGATATGTCACTGCATTATATTATTTGATCTTTAGGTCATTCATGACGTCCTTAAACAAAACTGATTTTTTTTTTCCCTTTGGTCTTTTAGTATTTTTAATTCGACCCCAACTGTTAACAAGACATAAAATTCTTCCACAACAGTCTTCAGCGCAATTCCGCTTAAAGACGTGTATTCAGTTGTAATGAATGCACCAATGCGAAGAAACAGTTTTTGCTCTTCTTGTTGTTGTTTCTTTGTCAGAAGTGGTGAACCGTTCTTGAAATGTTCGTGAGAAGCTAGACCAAGACGTAGAAGTGCATGCCTCGTTACATTGTTTGGTTTTATTGACATGTGCAAACATGTGTCTGGACAAAATTGCATATGTGTGAGAACGAGCAATGGGACTGTTTCTGTATTCGTATTTCTAAATGTGCACCTTATTGACTTCCAGGTGCTTTTCCTCGAAGTAATTCATCAATCGTCTACAACATAATGCATTTCTGCGCATTGCCACCCAAATGCACATACGTCGACCGTGATTGGCCATGCAAGATATTAAGGAATACATCGATATGCAAATTTGAAATCCACTGGTACACTGGTTTCCAATTTTGCTTCATGTTTCATTACCTTATTGAAATACAGCCTCGTTCTTTGAGCGAAATACATCAGTTTCATTATTTCCTTCCACTTCAGCTTCATCTATCTCACTAAAGATGGAACAAATTAATTGTTTTTCATTGCTCCTAACCTGTGTTACATGCGTCTCCCCGTCCACCTGCTTCATCTTACTCACATTGTTAACATTAAGAAAAAATCAAAGAACAGTCCAGGATTGTGCAACTGCATTTTTTCTATGATCTGATTCTTAAAAAAAAAATACTGGTAAACTACAGGCGGCATCACTGCAATCTTGAATACGCTGTCACATTGCATTAAGCTAATTTGAACACCTATGTTATCAATACGCCTAGCTATCAGTTAACGTCTTCTGATGCTTTCAGTTCGTTAAATTTTACTTTCGCCCGATAAATACTGTTATATTCTCTATGAATAGCAATAATTGAAAATCGTTTCCGTAAGATTCGATCTGGACAACAAATGTATACTTTTTTTAGGGAAATTAGAAATTAATTGTTACATTGTCTATAATAATAAGGCCATGCTCAAACATTCCGTTCCAGAAATATGAAAAAAAAATGTTTCCTTCACAGTGCATAAGTATATCAGCCACCATAGGCCCAATCTGCCGCTGAACAGGTTGTGCACTCAGTTCCATAACTCTTTCCAATCTTAATATATTTTAGTTTTCCATTCTGTGGAATGATCGCACTGTTTTCATATTCCACCGTATTTAATTTAATATTCGATTTCTTATGCTTCACCACTCCAGGGAGATTGCATTTCATTTCCCCGGAAACAGACTTTGCCTCGCCAAATTCATTACAAAAGAAGGATATAACATTCATCATATAGCGTGTGCATTATTTTGTATGCGTCTGTATTGTAAGCATAATACTCTTTCGAACTTTAAGTGCCACCTTCTCTTCCATTCCTTCCCTTTTGTCCAAGAATCATGTTCTCTGACTTTGAATCTTATGTTATTTAGGGAAACATTTTCTTCACTGAAATAATTTGTTTTGTTCAGCGAATTCTGCTCGCTGCCTGAGTTCTACAATGTTCCTCTTGCACATGGCTCATTACTACTAACAGAAGTTATTGCATTTTCTTATGTTTTCAGCGAAATATCTCAACTAAGTGTCTTGGATATTTCTTCTACTGTTGTTATACTTATCTGCTTTGTAAAATCATTCTGTTTTAATTATTTTCATTCAATACAAATCACTTCAGAAGATTTTGAACTGGAAGCTGGAGGTGGTTTCAATTTTCGGAATACTCAATCATTCAGCTGTTTTCCAAACAATTCACGAATACTTCAAAGGCACATAGTTTTTTTTTTCATTGACATTATACATCCATCAAATGTACTTCGATTCAACTTCTCAAACTTGACACATGCCTTTGTTTATGGCTTCTTATGCATGCGTGAGCCCTTTAGGCAAGCGTTCTTAATTCTTTTTTTATGCTGGTATACATTACGAGGTACATTGAAATGGAAATCCTACGATTTGCCTGACGGCCACCACTTACACAGAGAGTGCAGAGGAGGTTTATGAGGATGCTGCCTGGTATGGGAGGTCTACGTTATAAGGAGAGGTTAGGCAAATTGGGGCTGTTTTCCTTCGAAATACGTAGACTTAGAGGAGATCTAATAGAGGTGTACAAGATTATGAGGGATATAGATAGAGTAAACAAAGAACAAAGAACAAAACAGCACGCGAAACAGACCCTTCGGCCCAACGAGCCCGCGCCGCCACCCTGATGTTCCCGCCACTACCTGCGATCCCTATCCATGTTTATAGATCGATGGATTAAAAACTAAATTTGAGACAATTTAGGGAGAATTTGTTTTGCCAATTAGCCTAACAGCACATCTTTGGGATGTGGGAGGAAACCGGATCACCCGGAAAAAACCCACGCTAGCACGAGCAGAATGCGCAAACTCCCACAGACACAGGCCCAAATCCATGTATCTGCACAGCACAGCGATAGTCACTGAGCTGTCGTGTTGCCCATCAAATGGTCCAAGTCAAGCGTACACTAACGACGTGAAGCAGTAGGATACTCTCGAAAAAGATCCAAGAACAGTCCTCTCACGACCCATCGCCTGTATGCCCCTCGTTATACAATAAGGTGGACCAAAGCACCTGTAGGATAAAAACAAGTACATCAATATCATCATCTATTTACACACTTCCCAGGGACTCCCAAGGCTCATGATCCCTATTTTAAATCAGTTTTTTATACTCCTCCATTCCCATTCGATTCATGTGCCCATCTAAGTACTTCTTAAATAACTCCAGAGTACCTGCCTCCACCACTTCACTTGGCTCTGCATTCCATACCCCCACCACCCTCTGTGTGAAAAAACTCCCTCTAACCTCCAAATTATACCTTACCCCCCTCACCCTAAACCGTGACCCCTCATGCTATTTGAGTCCATCCTAGCAAAAAGCTTAACGCTGTTTACTCTATGTATCCCCTTCATAATGTTGAACACATCTATCAGATCTCCTCTAAGTCTACGTCTTTCTAAGGAAAATAGTCCCAATTTGCCTAATCTCTCCTCGTAACTCAGACCTTCCATACCAGGCAGCATCCTGGTAAACTTCGTCTGCACACTCTCCAGAGTTTCCACTCCTTCCTGTAGTAAGGCGACCAGAACTGGATGCAGTATTCCAAATGAGGTCCAACCAGCGTTTTATACAACTGCAACATTAAAGGCTAGCACTTGTACTCTATACCCCTTCCTATAAAGTCTAACATACTATATGCTTTCTTCACAACCTTATATGCTTTCTTCACAACAGGGTTAAGCTTTTTCCTAGGATGGAATCAAATACCACAAGGGGTCACGGGCTTAGGTAGAGGGGGGTAAGGTATAATTTGGATGCTGGAGTGAGTCTTTTCACACAGAGGGTGTTGGGGGTATGGAATGCGCTGCCAAGTAAGTGGTGGAGGCAAGCACTCTGGAGTTATTTAAGAGATGGGCTCCTAGATGGGCACATGAACACAGTGGGAATGGAGAGGCATAGAAAATTGATCTAAAATAGGGATCGTGAGCCTTGGGAGTCCCCGAAAGTGTGTAAATAGACGATGACATTGATGTACTCGTTTTTATCCAACAGGTGCTTTGCTCCACCTTGTTGTCTAACAAGGGGCGTACACGCGATGGGTCGTGAGAGGCTGTTCTTGGATTTTTCGAGAGTATCCTGGAGTTTCACGTGTAGCTTGACCTGGACCATTTGATGGGCAACAAGACAGCTCAGTGCCTATCGCTGTGCTGTGCATGTACATGGGTTTGGACCTGTGTCTGAGGGAATTTATGCATTCTCCCCTGCTTGCGTGGTTTTTTCCCCGGGTGCTCCGGTTTCCTCCCACACCCCAAAGATGTGCTCTTAGGCTAATTGGTAGAACAAATTATCTCAAAATTGTCTCAAATTTGGTTTCAATCCATAGGTCTATAAACATAGACAGGGATCACGGGTAGAAGTAGCAACATCGAGGTGACCGCGCGAGCCCGTTGGGCCGAAGGGCCTATTTCCCTTGCTGTTTTGATCTTTGTTCTGTCTTCATTGTACACATTTAGGAAAGGAACGTCGAGCTCGTTTTTCTATTTGTCAGGTTCCCTGAACTTATTTTCCACATTTGGCTATAATTATCCCATATCAAACTCTTGTAATCCAGAAGTAAACTGGTGGACGTCAGTGGTGCATGGTTCCTGGATGAAAATTATTGTTGCTGCGCCGGGTCCGATTATACCTGCACCACCGAAATTAGTGTCCAATTTGTCAAAATTCATATACTCATGTCACTCTTTCATAAGAACATAAGAAACAGAAGTAGGAGTAGATCAAATTTCTTCAGATATTCAATTATTAACTTATAAGGTTAAATGATAACTGTGAATAAAGACATTGGATTTTGTTTTTGCAATTCATTTCATCCCTGCAGAAACACTGTTTGATTTCTGCTATTTTTAATCGCCTGTGCGTTAACTTACATCATTGCATCATATCATGAGCCATTCCCATGAAATAAGCAAACATATCATGAAGATGCTGTGCATTTTTGAGCAATTGTGTTACATATTTCTTCTTGTTGAGATATCTTGTTATTGATTTCAATGCGAAACAACTCAGTATGCAGACGTTTTCATACTTCTGCAGCATATCATTCGATGATTCCATATGTGCTCCCGCTGATGTTTTCCATTGATTTAAAAGTTGTTATTGTTCGCATCTGCATCTTGTTGCTAACAAAATGCAAAGTGTGCATAATAACTATTAATCTGCTGTCATGTCCACAGAAAAGAAGAAATTGCAAGAAGGTAAGAAAATAATTAACTTTTTTATGGATCTCTGTCTGGGTTCATGACAGTGTGACGAACGATGACGACTGTTACGTCTTTAGCGGCATATTTTTCTGCAGTAAACGAAAATCTTGATGTCAATATAATCAAGGTTCAGGACTGAAGCTGACTATTTTCTCTTTTGTCCATATCGATTTATGAACATTTTTGAGGGAAGCTTATATTTCACATAATCGTTAGAGGACATCAGTTTTGCTAACGCTTAATTTCCCATTTCATATTGAGAGAATAATGGTGACGAATTAAACACGTATGGAGTAAGAAAGCACGATTATCTTGCTAAGGTTGACTAATGATGAGAAACGGCTCGGTTGTATCGAATATTTCTGCTAATAAACGGATTAATATTTTAGCTTTGAAAATGTGTGTTTGTTCCTTCGTTTGGTGTCTTCTGGTTGCCACAGCTTCATCCATCAGGATTCAAAATAGGTACTTTTTGTCTGAACAAAGCGTCAAATCCTGCAGTTAACGAGGACCTTAGTAAAACGGGGTCATCAATCCGTAGGTCCCTCTGATGTTCCTCTGAAAAAGGAATTCGAAATTCAGTGGAATCAGGAAACATAGAGAATTCAATGATGAAACTGAGATTTATGTTTTTACTCGAGACATTGAATTCTACTTGTGGTTGGAATCTGGCGTTTCTTAAAAGTATATAGTTTGAAAGTATATATAGTATTAAAGGATTCACAATCAAATTTACTTTTGTGAAGTTTGCAATTACCAATTGAAATCACTTGCAAACATTTATACTTGATGCACAAATGAGTCTGCCTTTGAAGGAAGGTCACCCATGAGTTCTGCTGTTCTGATTGCTATCCCTTGGTAATATGTTGGCGAAAATGCTGTGTCATTACATTCATGGGAAAAAAAACAAACACAGGTCTCCATACATGACGCAAGGAGTAAGAATGAGTTTTTGTGTGTTTTGATATCTTATCCAAGGTCTATGTTGACTGACCTGGAAAGCCACAAAGTTCCATGTTATTTGGTAATGAAGACCTTGGATTTAAGACGGGTTCCAAATCAAGTTATGGGCGGAATTTACGAGATTAATTCTAAGTATGTAGCTGGCCTGAAAATGGGAGACTTTCTGATTTTTTTTTTTTGCTAGAGTTTTTGCTGCCATTCTTATGCAGTTTGCCACTGAATACTTCGGGAAGACTTCGAGATGTTGAAGGCAGTTGGGCTGGCTGTAAATCGCCACGCAGCCAATAGGGGGAGCTAATTTGAATGTGCAAATATCTAATTCTGCAAATTTTCCATAGAAACCGCAAAGGTCAGACAGAGAGAGAGCTGTCAGATCCCTGCTACTGCAGGCAGCTTCAACCTGTTCTCTTTCAAAGTCCAAATGTTCTATTTCTGATGTTTATCAATGACTTGGAAGAGAGACTGAGAGCTGGATTAGTAACGTTGTTGATGACACCAAGATTGGTGTAGTAATGAATGAGGGTGGAGAGTTCTTGTACGCTGCAAAGCGACATTGATGGGATGCAGAGGTGGGCCGAAAATTGGCAGAGGGAGTTTAACCCTGGTAAGTGTGAAGTGACTCATTTTGGTCGAACAAACTTGTTTGCAGATCGCGGGGTCATCTTCAGGGTTCTGAAGAATGTGCAGGTTTAGAAAGATCTTGGGGTTCACATACACATATCTCTGAAGGGTCCCACTCAAGATAGAGCTTTGAAGAAGGCTTATTGTGTGTGAACGTTTATTAAGTGGGTGTCTGAGATTAAGAGTCACGAGATTATGCTACAGCTGTACAGGACCTTGGTGAGAACACATTGAAGATAATGAAAAGGAGATTTTCCTGGACGCTGCCTGGTTTTGGAGAGTTGGTCCTATGTGGGAAGAATGAGGGAACTGGGACTTTTGCCTTTGGGGCGGAGGAGAATGGAAGGTGAATTAACAGAAGTTTATAAGATGATGAGGGGAGAGATAAAGTCGACGTTCAGAGACTGTTTCCTCGGGTAAATGCATTTGTTACTAGGGAACATAAATATAAGGTTCATGTTGGGAGATATAGATAGATATTTTACTCAGAGAGCGGTTGATGTGTGGAATGCACAGCCTGCTGTGATAGTGGAGACGGACAGTTTAGAATCTTTCAAGTGGTTATGGATCAGCACATAGAACACCCCAGAATAATAGTGGGATAGCTTGATCTTGCGTTCGAACAAGAGTCGGCACAACATCAAGGGCCAAAGGGTATGCACTGTGCTATTCGGTTGTATGTTCTATATTCTATGTTCTCACCACACCCCCACCCCCCCCCCCATAATTACAATGACCTACGGCCTAGAGCGAGCCACAAAATCCATGGACATCTAGCATTAGCATCCCTACCCACTGCCATGGCTTCACGGGCTCCACCTCCGCTGATCCTTTGACAACTGTGGAACGTCAGAGGCGCACACGCTATCCCAATATGATCCTGTTGCAGAGCGTGCATTGCCTCCCCCCCCCCCCCCACCACAAAGACAAATCCTTCATACGTAACCTACATAGGCCCTGCCATCGTTACTGCCTCATACATCCCCACTTCGCTATAAGGCCCAACCCCAGCACTGCCAACTCGGCAGTGCTAAGTTGCTCGCTGTAAATTGTGCGAAGCTGCCACAGGGGAATACCGCACGGACCAGTACAGAATAAAAACGCGGAACATGACTGACGGAGTATCCTTCGTCGTCAAGTTCTTCCTTGGAGCAGAACAATTAAGATGTCTTCTTCAAACTCTTCAGCATATAATCGACAAACATGAGCATTTCCCACGGTCATTATCGCACCCTCACTACTTTTCTTCAAACAATCGCAGAAAGTCAAATAGTTCATTCTTCTGAACAAATTGGTCAACTTTCAGGAGAGCAGCAAGCTCACACTGCACTACACTGTCACGGCAACCTCTCCAAGACAGGGATACCAATATCACACGTGTGAACACCACCCGCCCAGTATGTGATGCATGATTATGTGACTGCCAATGTTGTCGATTACACACGCAGGACGGCAATATGTGGTACATCGTCTACACCAAACAGATGCTAGGACAATGGAAGAACGGCGCCACGTGACAGTCGTCTACGGGTGTATTCCCTTCCAGTCGGGAAACACTTCAACGGTCGAGTACATTCAGCCTCGGGTCTGCAGGTAAGTGTCCCCTAAGGCGGCCTTCAGGACACATGATAATGCAAATCGTCAAGCAGTAATCGATACTTAAATTTTGCGTGCGTGAGGATGGCTTCAACCGGTATCTCGAGTTCTTATCATACTACTTCTTATCCCGACCATTTGGCCTAGGCATACAGAATCTTAGTAACTGCCGTGGCTTCAGCTAATTCATACTTGTTTAATATGCTCGCCATGTGCACTGTCTGTAAATGTAAGGGAATTATTACCTGTTAGAACATGCATTTCAACAATTATCTTGCAAATGTGTATTTGTCCACATATTCCATGATCATGAAACCTACTTCTCCACTGAGCTAATGAAAAAGCAACTTTCCAAAAACTTATAATTCCAGAAAAGAATCCTGTTGGACTCTAATTGGGTGCTGAGTGAGTTAGTAATGTTACCGGCTCAGTCCAACATAGGCATTATTGCACCATCACTAATGTGAAAATGTTTGGTTTGCTTGCAGACATTTTTATAAATTATTTTATGGATTTAGTTTTGTTATTGTTCTATTTTCGTTTTGGCTCGAAATGAGATAGAACATGTCCACGATTTTAATTAATCTTCCCACTCTCTCGAGAGTTGAAGTTTTGGCTATATTATAATGACTTTCTTAATTGTATATCTCTGCCGGATACAGAACCATAGAAACATAAAAAATTACAGTTCAGAAACAGGTCTTTTGGCCAATTGGTCTGTGCGAAATCATTTTTTATTTAGTCTCACTGGCCTGCACTTGAACCATATCCCTCCATACCCCTCTCATCCATGAACCCGCCCAAATGTTTTTTTTATTAAATGTTGAAAGTGACCCCCCCACCACCACCACCACCACCATTAACCAATTTATCCGGCTGCTCATTCCACACTCCCACCATTCTCTCCGTGAAGAAGCCCTCGCCCCAACATTCCGCACCTCGCCCCCCCCCCCCCAATATTCCCCTTAAACTTTCTCCTTTCACTCTTAACCAAAGTCCTATGTTTTTTTTTTCTCTCTCTTCCCTAGCCTCAGTGAAAAAAAAAGCGTACTTGCATTCATTCTATCTCTATCCATCAAAGTCCTATATACCTCTATTAAATCTCCCCTCTTCTACGTTCCAGAGAATGAAGACCTAACCTATTCAATTTATCTCTGTAACTCAGCTTCTGAAGTCTGGGCAATAGTCTTGTGAATCTGTTCTGCATTCATTGACACATATTTACATTCTTCCTGTGACTAGTTGACACAAACTATACACAATACTCTAAATTCGGCCTCACCGATACGTTATATCACCTTACCATAACACTCCAACTTTTATACTCGATACTCTGATTTATAAAGGATATTGGTAGAGTGACAAAAAAATATCGTATTTTCTGTCATGATTGCACAACATATTTCTGCACAGCTCGAGGCAAATTGATGAAGTTCACTGTTTGCTTAAGGTTAATTGTTCGTTGCTAGGCTGGTTTGCTGAAGCTTTCAATGTAATAATGCAATGGCAGTTGTGTGGGCTGATAGGGTAGGGGAGGGTGGAGTGGTTGATGGGCGGGAAAGTTTGCACAAAACACATACATGAGAACAGCATTGCCACTTGCTCCCTAGCCCTTTGATTTGAATGTAAAAAATGGGCAATGCAACTAAACAATAGCATCAAAAGACTCCACAAATGGAGATATGTATTCACTTGAGTATACAGAGTTGAATCAAACACTGGGGTAGTAATCATTCATGTAGGACAGTTGGATAAATGAGAAGACAGGTCGGTTACATTTCCATAAGGGCTGGCTTCCACATTTAAAAATGCGTCCATACCAAAATTAGTTTTATATTCCGAGTTAAAAACAAGTTCTGAATGCAAATCTCCCATAGTTTTCAATTTTGGTATTAGGCTCAGTTTTGCAGTTGTTCCTGATACATTTATATAAATCTATATGTTGGATTGCAGTGGTGAATGTTCACAGAAATGTATCAGAATCACTGATACCTACCTTAGTTTAAGAATGGACTAGTCTTAGAGGTACATCGTGTTTAAAATGCTTTCACTAATCACTTCATTAAATCACTAAACGAGTTGTGGAGTCATCTCGCAAATTTTCGTTGCTGCCTATATACTTTAATTTTATAAAAGAAATTTGTATGTGAGACCTTGCCAAAATCTTTGCTAACACGCATAAAAATTGGAACAACTGAACTTCTCTCAATCGCACGTTCATCTGTAAAATTCTAACATTCTGTAAAATTCTAACAAATTTGTTCGTTAGAGCCTTCTTCTCAGAAAGGCATGCCGTCTGTGCTTACTAAACTCACTGGAACTTCCAAATGGAAGTTTATCATCCCATGTAGAATTGACCCCTATATTCTCCCTGTCACTGGTATTGGCATAAAATGTCAATAAATGCCTTATTCATCTTTACAAACATTTTGAGAAGTAGGCGCACATGGAACGTCCTCCAGTTGCCTGGAACTTCCTGTCTGGCCAAAGAGCAACTGGAAAGACCTGATATACCTCCTGAAATTTCCCGTCTCACTAAGTGATATATGATGCAGTTAATCTGGGGCCTGAGCTATTCATTTTTAAATCCGTCAGGGTCCTCAAAACTTCCACATTCCCTCTGTGAGGTTCCTCATAATTAATTTTCCTGAATTCTGTATCTACATCGTTCTTGTCCAGTGTGATGACTAATGAGAAATGTTCATTTCACACGTACAGATGCCTTGCTGCTTGACACACAAATTGTTTCCGTTGCTCCTAATGGGTCTGCCACTTTACCGGGTTTATCTATTCAATTTAATGTTCATCGTTGTTTTCCCGAGTCCTTCTTCATGCCATTTTTTTTTAACTTTTCTACTTTTTTTTTGAATGGTCCCTCTTGCGCTTCTATTATTTATTTGGGTCATAGCAAACTTGCTCCCTACGGACATGCAAAAGCTTTTTATCCTGTTTTTACAACAACGTTCAATTTTCCACTTTATCCAGCGTACCCTGAAATGTTTATTACTATAAGGAGTATATTTTTGGCCTGTAATATACACAGATCAGTCTTGAATGTACCCATTGCACCGCTGTGGACATAGCCAGAATTAACTGTCCTAAGTCACTTTTGGAAAGATCTTCCCGGACAGTCATGGAGAGCAGGAATGATTCCTCTGCCATATTATAATAACATACCCCTTCCCTTAATTCAAAACTTTATTGTGGAGATACTTTCTCGCTGCCCATACCAAAGGTGAATCGTACCATGCTGTTGTTGCAACAACTGAACTGCTTTCAAACTGACACTTTAATAATTGGCCGTCTCCTTTCCTCAGAAACAGGTCGAGATGTGCACCATCGTATTGCCTTTCACATGCTGGTGCAAAACTCTGTGACAAATCCTAAGATCATTCTCTCCCAATTTATTTTCGGAATGTTTCAATTCACCGTTGCATTTTTATTTCTCGTCAACACCTCTGTGAAATGTTCTCCTTATTTGATCCTCTATTGCTGATAGACACGTTGAGAGCAAAGAATTCACTCCAGTGTGGCATTCCATTTTCTATTTTTTGATTTCTACCCCCCAAAAAAGATGTTTGATGATCCATCTAAGATACTATTCTCTTTGTCGTTATAATTGAATGTTAATTCATAGCTAAATGGCACTTACTTTTTAACACACTTCTGTGCGCTGCCTAAAGATTATGTACCTCAGTTCCCATTTCTGCACCGCCCTCAACATGTTTTCTGTGACGGCAACAATAAATGCACTCATGTACCGAGCTGCACCTTTAATTACGCAGTCTTGCGTATGAACACCTAGCATTAATTTGAAGACCACCTAGCCTTGATTTGCACTCTCCTTTGCAGTTGTCTGATTATCAACAATCTATCATTTAGATATGTCAGAATACAGTGCAGTCTAATTTCTCCGAGCAGGCTGGCAAGGTTTGATCAAATGTATGTAGACATCTTGTCATTATAGTTGAAAGGGATATTCCAGAGATAAAAAGCATGCTCGCGTCAACACACAGTCACCCCCCTGGATGTTTGCATGCATGCATGTCCGAATATGATTGTTCTTTCAGGCATAGCCATTGACGGAGTCAGTCGTTTTAAATTCTCAGTTAAGTTGCTATCATTTACACAGTAGCCGTTTGTCTCAATCTTAAGTGGGAAGAGAACACGAAGAAGATCTGAATTCCCCAATGCCGCATCCTCACATCAATGCCAATTAGCCAGTCACACGAGGAAAGGGGACAATGGAAAATGAATGTTCTTTTATGATTTAAGCCTGAGCCAGTGCATCAGCGGTGATGTTATCTGTTCCGGGAACTTAAATACTTAGTTCAGTTTGGAATGTTTAAACAATATATATCGTTAGATTGCATCATAGTAGAAAACCTCTCGAGCCTGTTATTTTGGTATTGATATAAGCAAAACGATAGTTACTACGATCACAAGGAAAACGGCATAGATGGTTTTGTTTGCACGATGCAGCTGATTTTAGAAGAGCTGTTGTAATTCGTTCCCATGCGAAAGTAAGTGTGCTTATGCGAAACTAGCGAACACCTGCAAATTTCTAAATTCCTGGCGGCATGGAAATACAAAATGCCAACTCGTGAACTCAATGGCGCTGTGAACACGAAATTGATGGGTCATTGGTTTAGTTACTGCTATTGGTAATGTGCTAAATTTGTTCGCCAGTATGTTGTCGTTGTAAGCTTGTAAAAAACCACGAACTATTATCAAAATGCCAGCTTTGTGTTACCATCGGATAATCATGTTCAAAAATCTTATTCTATACACTGACCTACCGAAGTAGGTTCTGAATGAAGGGAGGCCAGTAGATGCTAATTAGAACATTTTTAAAACAAATGCCACTTATATTCATTTGTTTATACAAGCTCGTGATGTCGGAGGCAACAATTTAATCGATAGAAACTTTTGGTTGACTAGCAGCATGCATAATATATGCAGAAATACGACTTTGTCTGATGGCCAACAGTTTACAGGGGGAGACTCAACATGCTTTACAGCTTGTTTACGACCTGAATCATTGAAACGCATAAGAACAGAATTCACTTCAGCTACACAGGAAGCGGGAGAAAACAATAGTGGCAGGAAAGCCTTTACTGAAGTGGACAATATGCGCTGAGTGACATTCAGACTTTGCTTAAGTGAATGAGTGTGTAAAACCTGGAACTAGAGTATGTTGCGGTAAAATGGGAAATAGTGAAAATTTCCAGCAGGAATGTAACATATGCATTGCTTACATTATGACAAGCCTAGAAGGTAGAGGTGCAGTGAGATCCACGTTTTCCCGTGCATAAACGAAGACATGACTGAATATACACATCTTATGAAGTAGTAGATTTAGTTGAAGTAAGTCAAGGCACAATATGATCGCAGGACGTGCTCCTCTTCAGGCCAACAAGCAAAACTGAAACAGGAGAATCCATCAAAGAAAGTCCTGCAATGTTGGTCGGGGGAATGGGTGATCTCCTACGGGACCACTTGGAGCCTGTGAACTGGTCAGTATTTAAATAAAAACTAAGCTATGAGCCTGACCAAGTACTCTATTACATTAATTGATTTCATTTTTTTTTGTCGGAAGAAGCAAATCCACGTGTTCCCAACTGAAAACTATGGATAGACAGGGATATCCATAGCTTGCTGAAATCCAGGTCTGAGGTTTTCAAGTGAGGCGTCCAGTCCTATGCAAGAAAGCCAGATATGAACAAAGAATGTCCATCAAAGATATCAAAACACTGTGCCGCGCCAAACTACAGCCCCATGCTAGCTAGACCAGCCCCGCTGAATGTGACAACGTTTTCAAGACATAAAAGGCTGCAAGGTGAAGGCATACAAAATCATTGGCTGCAGAACACGCCACCCTGATAAGCTCAATGCACTCTAAGCCCATTTTTGAGCAAGAGGGATATGAGAACCTGCCCTCCAATCTGGAAGGCAGGTTGAACTTGTGAACCTGTGTCTGGGGTCACCACTCTAGATGCCAGAGAAGCTTTCTTGAAGATTAACCCATGAAAAGCGATTGGTCCAGATGAGGTATCTCGACCAGCTCTCAGATCCTGCAAGGATCAGCTTGCCGGTTTATTCGCAGACAACTTTAATCTGTTTTTACAACAACCTGAGGCACTTATCTACTTCAAGTAGATGATCATCATCCCTTTATCTAAGAAAAGCCAAGCAACGTACTTTAATCACTATGGATCGGTGACTGTCATTTATCATTATGAAGTGCTTCGAAAGATCAGTCATGGTATGAATCAATTCCAGCCTCCTGCACTGTATGGATTCAGTACATATTACTTACTGCTGCAACAGGTGCACAGCAGGTGCTATCTCATTGGCATGTACTTAACCCTGGAATGCCTAGAAATCAAAGGCACCAATGTCAGCCTCCGAATTCTTGAATATCATTCAGCCTTTAACACCATTGTTCCCATGAAGTTAATCTCTAAACTCCGTATCTTGGGCCTCGAATCCTCCCTCTGCGACTGGAGTTTGTATTTCCTAACTCATCACCATTAAGGATAGGTAAAAAACACCTCCTGCACGATCATTCTCAACACCGATGCTCGCAAGGTAATGTTCTCAGCCCCCTAATATACTGGTTTTACACCTGTAACTGTGTGGCCAATCTTTCCACTACCTCGATTTTCAAGTTCGCTGATGACACCCAAGGTTTTGGATCGGATTTCAAACAATGTGAGACAGTTCAAGAATGAGACCGAGAATCAGTGGCGACAAAAAAAAACTCTCCCGCAATGTCAATAAAACGAAGATGATCGTCGGTTTCTGGATGTGTAGAGGAGAATAGACGCCTCGGTAAATCAACTGGGATGAAATGGAAGATTCGAGAGCATCAAGTTTTTAGGTGTCCAGATCACCAATAACCAGTCCCAGACAGCACCACCCCTCCCCCCAAAAAAACCTTCATTCCTACACTACGACTAAGAAAGCCCACCAACGTCTCGACTTTCTCAGAAAGTGAAAGAAGTCTGGCATGTCAGCTAAGACTCTCACCAACGTTTACAGGTGCATCAACAAAAACATTATTTCTGGTGATATCACAGCTAGATATGGCTCCTGTTTTGACCAAGACTGGAAAAAATACAAAAGTTCGTGTACGTAGCCCAATGTTTTACGCAAAACAGCCTCGCATCCATCAACTCTGCCTACTCTCCCCATTGCCACGGCAAAACAGCCAACATAAGTAAGGACGCCATGCACGTCTTTATTGACTCTTTCACTTCAATCCATCGGGTAAATGACACAAAATTTTGAGGCCAAGTTTCAAGTGACTCAAGAGGGGTTTATTCCTCTTGCCGTCAGATATCGAATGGACATACTTTGCATGACGTTGATCTTTCCCTCCAACCCAACTGTAACTAACATTACAGTCTGCACGTTCACGCTTCCTTCTCTGTGAACGGTATGGTATGTCTGTATAGCGCGCAAGAAAATCGTTTTGCAGATATTGACAACAGTGATTCAACTTAAATCAACATCCAATTGCGTTTGGTAATTTTTAAATGGGAAAGCTTGTTCTTGGGAGTCTAGGGATTAGTCTTATTGCACGTTATAGGGAACACCTTTCTGTGCGGAATATTGAACTATATATTGATCCATTATCTTTCTGAAGATGTCAGTCAATCCATGGTGTCGTATTTGCAATGTCTACATTATTTCATACCTTTTTGTTTCCATTCTTCTTTGTAAAGAAATTTGCAACGCATTCAAGTAGCTTGGAATTTCTTACAAAAGCAATTGTTAAATTTCATGAACAAAAGCTAGTTCAGTGATTTTAGTCGACATATATTTTCTCGTGGTGGCCGAACTTCGTGTGTTTTGAACAGCCATTCGGCGGCACGCATTAAAGTTCATGGGGACGATATCGTGTTCCATCAATCAACCGGATTAAATGCATAGTGTGTGCTTTTGGTTTATTTTTGTGTTGGGTCAGAGAACACATAGCCACTGATGTTTGTTATGTTTGAACTAAATTCGGTTAATTTCTAAGTAATACTTCTATTCCTCAGGGACTCTCAGCTTGAATGCCTACGTGGATTTTAGCGTTTTTTTTTAAAGAAAATCCCATAAAATTGCTTGGCGAAGTCAAGAAAGGAAATATTATATGAGAGGATAACTCATTACTTAAATATTAAAGTAAATTTATTTGTGTAACAATTCGGCTTGCTTCAACATTGCAGTTAAATTACTATGAACAAATCCTTAGTCGCTACATGTAGATGTCTGTTTGGGACACGAAACCCATGGGTAATGCACCTAACCAATATACCATTCGGGCGATGGAAGGAAGCCAGAACACACAGTGCAAACCAACGCATACATGGGAGAATATGCAGACACTTGCACAACAGTGAGCCAAGCCAGGAATCGAATCCAAATGTCTGGCACTGTGAGGCAGCAGTCGTAACAGCTGTGTCGCCTGTTCTATATGTGTTTGAATGACAGAGGCAGTACACGTTGGCTGAATCTGCAACTCTTAAAAAAAAACCTTAAGCCAGTTGAAATCTGGTCTGATGAAAATCGCCAAAACAACGGGTCAATTAAGTAGTCCAATCGAGTGCGAAAACAAAGTACGAAAACGCAGCACCTATTCAAGGAATAACTTGGTCACAGACTTGAATTATGTGTTACTCCTCCGGGAGGCGGAGGAGAGGGTGGGGGAGGGGGAGTTTTACTCATGCTTTGATAATAATAAAATGAATGAAGGAACGACAAACTTTTTTTTCTTGATTCATATATATCGTGCATAGATATTCCACTGATGCCTGCAAATCGTCTCTTTGACCTGAGAGTGGTACTTGTTGAAACAGCAAACAGGAGAAAAGCGGCACCCAGACACATTGGAATTGCGGCCAGACAAATGCACATGATTTTCACTGCATTTTATTATAAATGGTATCAGTTAAGCACTAGATACTCTCCTATTATTTTACGAAATCCCATATATGCTACAAATGCGCAAATACACTGAAAAAAATGAAATTGCGTGTTGCAGATCGACGGATCCAAACTCATTTAATTTAAAGTCCTAAGCAGGGATTGAAATCACGTGCGATATTATGAGATAACAAGTTTTCAACATCCCGTAGATGCTAGAAAAAAGTGGCATCCGACGTTATTGTAGCAAATGGAACACCAGTGGTGCAAAAAGAACCACAACTCAGGAAACTGATAACTAGAAACTGTAGTTAGTTTCCTTTAGAAGAACGAAACAACAACGCTGCTGACATCGGCCATTAAGGTGATTTCCAAAACTATGGAAACAAAATTACCAGCAGTTCCAACAAAATTTAACAACCGTTGTTGTACAACGTGGGTTATAGCTCTTTAGATGAAATTCCAGCAAACTTTGTTTTTACTGCGATGCCAATTTACGGTGCAGAGTTAGAAACACAGGAGCCCATAGCTCTTTGGCTGACCAAAATAAGTTTTCTAAAGTCCTACAGCATAATTTCCATTATGAGGTAATTCGAGTTATGTCCATATTGAAATGGATGCCTAAGCTGGAAGAAATAAATCGTAAAATTGTGTGACATTTGTGGAAAACATCTGGGCATTCGCTCAGAATAATATTGTCCTTGTTGAAGCATACTGACGATGCATACAACTTTCCAACTGTGACCAAAGCAAATTTGTCTCAATATTTGAATCTCTGCTTCTGTGTTCAATAACTCGTCAAATTAATGAATAACTGAATATGCATTCTTTACAATCTTCTGCATGTAACCTTCGAATTCTTGTGGGCTTGCAAGCTAAATCCTCCGGCTTCCTCGACGTATTTCAATATTTTCCGGTTCATGGAGTGGACAGTTTTTCGAGCCGATTATTAAAGAGAATCGAGCAGAAGCCTGGGAAAAATAATGAAGTGATGGGCTACAATCTTCATGGAAGTGAAAGGAAATTCTTGTTTAATGGATTTATTAGCGTTAATTTAAAGAGAACATTGTTATGATAGTTAAGGGGAGACAGATGCATTGCAGATGGGTTGTCTAGTAAGCGACTCATAAGATGATATTAACTCCAAACAGTGGCAAAGAAAATGCTTCATCAAAATTTAATATGATCATCTAGACATAGGGTAGGCTAAATGTCAGAATACCGAGTGTATGAATTAACGGTTCGCATGTCTTATGTTGACTAGTGGAATCCATCACTGCTTGGGCCTCGACCTTTTTTTAGAATTTTCATCACTGAATCTGTTAAGGGGAGTGTAGACCTCGGTCAGCTAAATTTACAGAGGACGAAGTATAGCTAGAATATTTTTTTCTTGTCAAGGACAAGAGTAGCTTGTAATTAGATGGAAATGGTTAAGTCAATAAATAAGATATACGCCGGATGGAATATGTTTGCGGAAATATTTGACTTGTTCCCGTTCGCAGGAACAATATTTCGGCAATTTGTTCTTAAACTGCGAACGACAGTCGGATCCCGATGTGCAGGAACATATTAGCTTTCTTGCGTATGATTCAAATGGCAATGCGTTTTGCAGACATATCATGCAATTGAAATGGGAAACATATTTTTCGTAATGAACTTTTTAAAAAAGCAAATAATAATGCTTTCTCCAGCGTAGATGACATCTATGAAACCGCATATCCAATGCCATCCAAAATCTTGATCTTTATTTTTAATGATTGATATTGAGGAAACATACAGATCTTTTAATTTAATCTTTAAGAAATCGTTCATGCCTGGAATGAACGATTGTGCCTTATGGACATTGTGATTGGAATAGAGTTAGCTTTATTTGAATGCGGAAGAGTGGGGGTTGATTTAACAGAAGTATATTTAACACTAAGAAAATAGCTTAACACTGGAGGGGACACTATTGCGCTATTTAAGTTGGAAGAATATATTCACGTTTTAGCCATGTCAAATGAATGCTGTCTTGCATAGACAGAAACGTGCAACTGGAAACGCACACACACAAAATCCTTGCATCATGTACGAATGGTCCCGTAGGCTCGCTCTGTTTGACGGCTTCATCCTTTTCCCATTGTCGATCTGCGACATGCTTAGCATGTCCGTTATTGAATGTTCGCCTAGCACTTTCAATTCATTTTGCGGCTGTAAGCGCCTCACATAAATCCCTCGTGTTTGTTTTTATGTACCGGAAACACAAGAAGAAGCAATCATTTCGTTGACGACATCCTGTCTAATATTTGACTCAAAATGGTAGAATAGTTGAACATGAATGACTGCGCCTTCTAATCGCAATCCTGGAGTAACGCATGGAAATAGGATTTTTAATGGTGATATAGCGTCAATCAACAGAAGCTCCAAAATCAACGCACCAAGCAGACAACTGAGATCGTAGAAAGCACCACTGGAATCATTCACAGAATCGTCAATTGGAGTTCTTTAAATTTTACTTCCGTTTTAGCGTAATAACCAGATAGCAATACAAACATAATATATTTGGAAGGAATTATTATTTTTGTTGTTGTTATTTTTATTTTATTATTAGCATATTCAAAGCATGGGATCATTTTCAACTCCCACCTAAACTTTGAGTATTCGTACTTAAGGAAGGATAAATAAAATAAACCGGAACAGCTAACGAGCACGATGCTATTATTTTTCTTAGTCCAGAACACAGAATCATCAATCCGAGATTATATTATATCGCATGGTACCTGATGCTGGAATATCCACATCAATATTCAACATACCACTAACAACGTGATCGGTATGAACAGACTATTTGAATTTGCACCCCAAATTCCATAAGGTTATGCTTTACCTCAAAGCAGCCAGGCATTCATGCTTGACAAATGTTCAAGAACTATTGTTAAGTTTAAGGAAGATAGCAACTAATGCTTTTCAGCCGCACAGTATTTCAGCAAGGTATTCAATTTAAAGAGAAGAGATTGGAGTGCATGGTGAAGCCCGCTGACTTTATTTTTGCCCAGTCATGCAAGGATGGCGATGCAATGATATATACACATACGCAAAGGTGTGAAATATGCTTGAACTGAACCTTTAATTTTTGAAAACACTTGTTAAATTGGACAACTTTCACTTTATGAATCTATTTCATATCATCTCTCCATATACCTGTTCGGGCATTTTTTTTCACTTGATATTCACTGCCTTACCTCTGTTCTGGAGTAAGCAAGAGTTTTGTTCTCACACCTTTGATTTAAAAGATGCATTGCTTTGCTCAACACCTCTGTATACTTTTCCGACTCTACAAACTCCGAGACATAGAGCAATTCTTATACCGTTGTGAGGCTGTGGCAACGCTGTTGTGACGGCAAACTGAATATTGAGGCCCGTTGATTCAGTTTCTTAGAATCGAACCTCTTACATGCTCCCGTGAAACATCTCTAAGTCTCCACCATGGTTTCGTAACTTACGAGAAGAAAGTGACTATTATTGCAGCGTCAGGCAATCTACCTTATTATCTACCCAAATGTGTCCTTCTTTAACTGATCACTGCTATTATTCCACGGAGGTCATCAGCAATGCTTGCAGTTAAGTGATGTCAATAAGAATACTCTTCATTTTCCAACCCGCGAAAAACCTTGTTTCAGTCATGACCTTTTTTTGAAACTCTTTCAGGCAAATGGGAACCTCAACAAAAAATTCGAATTTAAAGGAATGCTGCTCTGGAAAAAAAAAGTCAAACAATCCCGATTAATATACTTTCATTGTACTCTTGTAATAATTGGAATAAATTCGGCGAAATCCTGCAAAAAAATATTCTTTTACATGTCATCTGGGGCATTATAATTCTAGAAAAAGAGACTTGAAATGGGGGCAGTATTTTTCAGGAGCTTTCGTCAAAGTTCAACTTTCAATTTGAATTGGCTGTCCTTTATCACAATCTGCTATGGACAGTAAAACCGATGTTTGGCAAAATGGTCTGTAGCCTGCTCTTCTAATCCACAGAACTAACGAAGAAAACCAATGGTAGGAAGCATTGTGTATACCTATATAAAGATGGAATAAAAGGTGTTTCGATTCTTACTTCGGTCGTTTGAAATAAAATCATCTCATCAGAATTTGGTCGGAATAACCGAGCTCATTATTTGATAGGCCGAATTGGAAACAGTAAGTAATTCCGAATGAGTGCGAACAGACTCAGCTCGTTAAGTGTGTCTCTCAATTTCAGTCTCTGTGGAATAAAACGGGAATGATTTCATGACAAATGGAACCGAAAAAAAAAATAGACTTAAACGCATTCTGTGAACTGAATGAGAGTACGACAGAAATTGCAATCACATGTCGCGATTTGAAACACATGCTTTCATGCACAATTTTCGGAACATACCTTAGTAAATGCAATGATTTGCCACAAAGAAAAACATTGATTATGAGCTTGAGTAACACATGACTTCCTAATCTATCCATTGCGGTTCAGACATATATTTATTCATTTGAAAGAAAACAGAATTATTTTTACTATCAAGCTTCAAAATAATGTCCCAGGTGAATCGCAAAATGTAGGAATAATGCCATTTTGGTCAGTGAAATGTAAGTCCATATAATTGTGATAGATATGTAGAATGATGTCAGATAGAACCATGACAAATAGATGATTTATTTCTGATCTGTTCACATCTCTTCCCGTCTCCATTATTATCAGAATTCATGACTGCTTGTCTAATACTACAAGACGTTCGTCTCCCTGACCCTCTACGCAACCCTGTAATACATGGATAACACGGACACTTACGTGGCATTCACATTGGTAGTTTTGCGTTCACAATGACCCGTTTTCACTCGCAATGCTAGGAAGTCTCGAAAAGTGTTACGATAATTTTATTTCATTGTGATGTGATCAGCAAGGTTGCGCGATACACATCGAGACATAGAATTCTTGAATGCAGAAACGTACATTCGGTTCTTCGAGTATGATTCGGCTGAGAAGTATATGAGTTCCCAAATAATCCAATTTCCCTGAACTTGGCCCATATTTTTCAATGTTATGACTTGCCAAGTATTCATCCAGAAAAAAAATCAAAGGTTGTGTTGCAACTCCTCTCACTACAACCCACCCAGACAATGCATCCCACACCATCATAACGATCCCAACATCTCCCCCAAATTCTCTGGCCCTCGCCTGAATTCCGTGGCTCCTCGTGACTGACCCTTCAAGTTAAATGCACAACTGCTTCATATTCAGTCACTCCCTGGCCCTTATAATCATGTGCACTGCCATCAGCTCGATACCCCGTCTTCTACACTCAAACACAAAACTGTTCGAGCATTTACAGATTCTCCTCATAACTGAAACGTTTCATTCCAGACGGATTCCTGGTGAACCGCCACTGCACTCTCCCGTGCAACCACATCATTTCTATAACATGCCGACGAGAACTATGCAAAGTAAATTAACCGTGGCTTCATCAAAGTAGTATACATCTGGAAAAAATGATAAAATAATATATCACAGTCATTCAACAATTCACTGTTAAGTCTTTGTGCAGAATGTACCACTAACTTTTCGTTCAGTATTACTCTTACGTCCTCTAGAATTACAATATGAACTTATTTTAATCTGTCCAGGGTTCCCTCTCCCTAAAAAAAAAACTGAAGTTGATGACATAACTGACCTAACTTATCAATAAATGGCAGCTTTTCGGCCATCGTCAGTAACAACTGAAGAGAAGATGCACGCCGTGTTAGAACATAGAACATAGAACATTACAGCACAGAACAGGTCCTTCGCCCTTCGATGTTGCGCCGACCAATATAAAAAGCAATGCCCCTCCAAACTAAACCATTCCCTTCTCTTCCATATACTTATCAACTAACCTCTTAAACGCCACCAAACTTGGCGCATCTACAACTGCTGCAGGCAGGGCATTCCACTCCCGAACCACCCTTTGGGTAAAGAACCTACCTCTGATATCCGTTCTATAACTATCACCCCTTAATTTAAAGCTGTGTCCCCTCGTGCTAGCTTTCCCCATCCTAGGAAAAAGGCTATTTTCGGTACTGCAGCATTTTTATTTTCACTTCAATTAGCGCGACAGGAACAAGGGCAAAAAAAGAATCCAATGGAAGGGGGACACATTGCCTGCCTGAAAGGTTTCCGCCAATGACCTTTTCCCTATTGATGTCTACTTCGTTTGATTCTCCTGAAAATGTGAGATATATTTCATTTGTCACCATTCCCTCCGTGGGAAAATTTCTGGTTCTTTCCTGTCCAGTCATTGTCAACTGTTTGTTATATGTCCTTGTTATATATGGACGCAGTTTCCCATCATTAAATCTGAAATCACAGCCGATATTTCATGCTTCTGTTTCTCCTGCCCCTATCCTCCAAGCATTTTCTTCGGGCTCGAGGTCTTCTGAGCCATACACTTGCTCATTCACCTTGTTTTGTATTATTGTACCAGACTCACTCATTACTGTTTCTGTCAACAAATCTTTCATCCAAAATTTTAAAGCTGGATTACCTACAGACATACTCTACAACACCGCACGATGGTTCTGCAGACCGCCGCATAACACTTCCTTTTTCAGTTAATTATATGTTGCCTTTCTGTTTCTCGAACTATCTGTCGTTTTCTTTTTTTGTTCAAGACTGTCCCAGTCAAGAAATATCTGCATCTCAGCTTTCTGTCATCTTACTGGGCGCGGCTCTCGTTTTCCCCTAGAAACCTATTCCACCACCCCTCCTCCCGCGTAAGCCGCCTTCTCCAGGTACTTCTATAATCGAACCGTCCGCCGCTCAACTGAGTATGAATCCATTTGCCGACTGCAAACCTCTAATCACCGTACACACTGTTGCCGCTCAACCACGATTCTAAAATCCTGATGCTTCTTCCGAAAAGCCAGGTAAAGCAACATTTATTAGAAGTTGACCTCTAGCCTTTCTGGTGGAGTGCAGACTGCATTTTACGTCCCATATTTGCTTGACTGATGAGCGATTTCCAGTGCCCCACTTACAGGTTAGCTACGAAATTCCGTTATCACCACACCCCCACGCCGATCATCTCCGCCCCCTCCCCTCCTAGGTATCCGGATTTAAGTCTGGTCACTGTACTCAATGACACGGCTTTTGCAACCATAACGTTCCTTTTGATACTGGAAAAGTCTCACAACAGTAGCTTGAATTCCAGCAGTTTTACTGGTAGCACGAGGTTCTGTAGTGCTTAGCAGGAACAGCGCTTCGAAAGGAAGGAAGATAAAACGGACGGAGACAGTGTACTTCGAAAATGTATGAGAACGTGTGACGCAGACCGAGTCAAATAACCTTCCCTGGAGATATGAGCTACCGAAAAAAAAGACTGATTGGAATAACAAACATTGACTTACAATATCTACATCTGAGCTTTCTGTAATCATACTGGGCCCGGCTCCCGCTTTTTCCTGGAAAACTGCTTTTTTTCTCTCTCTCCATAAGCCGCCTTCATCAGGAACTTCTGTGATCGAGCTGTAAGCTGCTCAACTGAGTGTGAATCCCGTTGCCAACCGGAAACTTATAGTAAGCGGAGAGACGACTGTTCGTCACCAGCGATTCTAATCCCTTGATGTTACCGAAAGGCGCAGGACATTTATCAGAAGTTGTCGTCTCGCATTTTTGGTGAAGCGCACGCAGCACCTTACGTCCCACATGTCCTTGACAGATGTGTGTTTTCCTTTGCCCCACTGGGGATGCTGGGGACGAGTTAAAGACAGAAGCGCGAGGTAAGATTTTATATATATACGCGGAATGAGGAATGTGTGGAACACATTGCCTGGGTAGGTAGTACGAGCAGGTTCGAGAACGGCATTAAAGGCACAGTCAGACGACATGGTAAGATAAAAGATGGAAGGATACAGACTCCGCATGTTCATATGGTTTTAGTTTAGGCAGGCATTATTATGAGTGCAGGATTGGAAGGAAAGCCAAATAACTTCTTCCCGTGTTGTCACTGTCTTTGTTCTTGTATTTTTCTCTATACAGTTGGCCATAAAGTTAGTGAGCTTGGGTGCAATACGTCACGTGAAGTTTTTTTTTGTTGAAAACGAAATGTCAAAACAATTGACATTGTGTTGAGACTTCATGCCTTTGATGAATTCTTAGCTAAAAAAAGTAAAGGTTTCATGTAGGGTTGTTGGTTTCTCTTCGTTCACAGATATATAAAAAAGTTTCTAGAAACAAATGATGGAAGTCGGCAAACGTTTATTAAACATCAGCTCGAAAATCATATTGATAAGTTTCGAGGCTACATGCAATGCTGGTTTATATCCAGAAAATGTATAAGGAACTAACCTGTAATTAGATCAAATATTGCATCATCTATGAATGCATTTCCACGGCAGAACCTAAATAACGAGGTTAACCGTAGTCGGAATTTAACATGCATATGTTATTGCACAGATATACGAGTCACTTTTCCCTAGAATTTTGATTTCAGAAATCGAAACTTAAAAAAAACGTTTTTTTTTCGCTAACACATTACAGTCTCGCACATTAAAAGCCTACGCCCCTGCGTACTTGGCTTTTCTGCCTCAGGAAAGAGCGCCTGACTATCTACTCTGTCGATTGCATTCATAATCTTGTAGACCTCTGTCAGGTAACCCCTCAACCTCCGTCGTTCCAGTGAGATACAGAAAAAAGAAATAGTTTATCCAACCTCTCCACATAGCTTAAGCCCTCCAGGCCAGGCAACGTCCCTGTGAACATACTCTGCAACATCTCCAATGAATCCATCTCAACTGAACTTATCAAGTCGAAATTAGTTGCATGAACGAAACCACTCCCAAAATCTTTTCGAGTTGTCATCTCGAATTGCGCAGTGAAACTCTCCAGAGGCAGCATACATACTTCACGCAGTATACATATCATTCAAAATGCATTGTTTACGTTTTTGCTCCAGTGAGTCTCTTGCAAATCTTTCAATGTCACTACTATAATTGTCTGAGAAAAGAGTGGTAAGACATATGCACAAATGAAAGGCTGATTTAGCAAAGAGTAAGCATAAATGCATGAGGATATTAGTGGAGCAAAGAAAAGATGGGCAAAACAGAACTCCGTTTTCAGAGCTACCCAACTGCTCTATCAGTACAATAGGCGCCAACTTACTCGGCAGGTCATGGGCGCGCCTTCACAAATAATTTGTCCATTATCCATACTGGAACTGGAGGCCAGCTTTCGAGAGAAACTCTCCAGTCAGAATAACAAAGCCAACATAAGCAAATTTAAACCATACAGCGGGGAAAGAGATAACGGCGAGTTGATGAAGCCGATCACAGTGGAAGAAGTTACCCAGGCGATCAAGGGTATTCAGAAGGATAGCACGCCTGGACCGGATGGTCAAAACTTGGAGGACATACGGGATATTCACGGGGCACATGAGACCCGTATACCTCGCCTATTTACCCTGTGGTTGGCTTCAAAAACAATCCCGAGCTGTATGAAGCAGAGCCGAACAGTTCTGATCCCGAAGTGCGAGGATAAGGAACGCCTCAATAACATTGACAACTGGCTACCAATTACAATCTGTCGAATGCTGCTGCGCCTGTTTATTAAGATCCTGGCGAAGGGACAGAGGGAGAGTCGAGATAAACCCACGTCAGAAAGGTTTTTTTTAGCAGCTACTCCTGGATGCAACCAAAACATTGCCGTGTTGCAAAACATCATGAAGGAAGCAAAGAAAAATTACAAGGTCCTCGCAGTTGTGTTTGTTGATTTGCCGAAACCGTTCGACTCTGTTGGTCGCAAGCTGCTCATCAAGTCATTACAAAGGGTAAACCTCCCCAGCGCCCTTGTAGAGCTCATTCAGGATCTCTATACTGGTAACACAACAGTGGTGTAGGCCAGAAGTCTAAAACCGCCCCAATAAACATCGAGAGGGGTGTCAAAGAGGATGACCCGCTCTTACCAATACTATTCAATATTGGAATGGATCTGCTGTTATGTAGTCTCAAAGAGGCTGGATCCTGTATCAGCATGACTAAGGACGGAGCAAGAGTCAATTGCTCAGCCCTTGTATTCACGAATGACATCGCCCCGCTCTGTGATTCATACACCGGGATGACACGAAATCTGAAGATTCTCCTGTCTTTTTTTGCAAAATGACTGGTCTTACTGTCAACACCAGCAAGATCAAAGGCTTCCACTTTACCTATAAGAGGAAGACCTTCTTATACATCAATGCAAGGACTGGCAGATTCAGAAGGAAGATATTGCATACATCTCTCCAGGAAAGACTGAGAAATATATGGTAGCCCGGATAGATCCGTGGGCTGGTGTAGAAGAAGATGCATGGGAGGAGAGACTGACGACCTGGATCTCCAGCCTATAGGCAGCAGCTCTTCGCCCAAGACAACACGTTGAGTTGCTTATAGTGCATGCCATCCCGAGACTATATTATCCTGTCAGAAGCGTATCAGAACACGCTTATCAAACTGGACCAAATCATCCGCAATGCTGTCAAACAATCCCTGCACCCTCCACCCCATATAACCGATGGCATCCTCTATTCACGGGCTTGGAATTCCCAAGCTCGAGATCCAAATTCCATCTGCGGTAATCCGAAAATGGGAATCACTGTCTGCTTTCAATGACCGAGTCATTCGCGTCTCTTTCCAGTTCGGTGAGCAGAACATTGGCAAAAGCATTGAAGAAGTGAGATCTCTCAAGGCATTGAGAGAAATCGAAGACTTCATGCCAAAAATCGAAGAGGGCAGCAATAATGAGACGGAGTCATCGGCTATGAACAGAGACGCATTACAATGCTGGCTGCGAAGAGAGACGTCCCCGGAAGCCAGTGAACAAATACGTAGGTGGAGGAAATGGGCGTTCGACAAGTGGAGGCAGCTAACCTCTCAAGGAGTGGAAATCCACTACTCCCATAATGACAAATTATGCAACAGTTGGATGAACGTTTCATACCAGCTGAAATCCCATCGCCTTACAATAACATGTTGCTCAGACGCAACCTGTATCCTTCGAGGGTAACCCTGTGAAGAGGAAATCCCTTTGTACGAAAACCTGCCGAAGGTGTGAAACAGGTGTAGGAACTCTTGGACATATTTCTGGCTTTTGCCCATTTGTTAAGAACTGCCGGATTAAGCGCCCTAAAAAAAATATCCTGAACAGCTGCACAATTATCTTGGAAAGTATAGCTTTCTATCCTACCTCGATCCACGAATTATTGCCAAAGATGGCACTCTCTGGAAAACAGACATCATCGTCAAGATGGACAAAGATCAGCAGGTTGCAATGGTGGATTTGACAGTTCGCTTTGAAGACAATTGTGGCAGTTTGGAGAAGGCAGGAAAAGTGCCAGGTGTATCAAAACCTCGGACCGGAAATTGGGAAATTAACTGAATGCGCGAATCCCCAATTCTTTGGATTTGTTGTTGGCGCCAGGGGCAAGTGGCTGGAGAAGAATAACAGCCTCATGACCTTCCTGGGTGTAAAGAGATTCCGATCATTCGCCCAACAAATTTCAAGGCTCACCTTGTCACTTGAGTTGGAGTGACTGGGAATCTTCAATGACAGGTGAGAGACGACGGAGACCGCAAGACAAGCTGGCGACTTCTTAGACCACAGGGCTCATAGCCCATAAGGAGTCCAAATGAAGTCATATGGAGGACTCATTAATGTGTGCACTGTTTGTGTTTAATTCATGTTTACTATAGCCACCTATTCCATTTACCAGAGTCCACCTTGTCAAGTGACAAGGGGTATGCACTCGGTGGATCGTGCTTGGGTGGCTCTTGGGTGTCGATTTGAGAGTTGCCCAGTAATTCATGACCAATAGTTTGTGCGAACTCTGGACTGATCAATGGGCAACACGTCAGCTCAGTGACTAGCACTGTTCGCTGTACAGGTAGATAGACTCCCAGCTTTGGTCAATGTCTGTGGAAGTTTGCACATTCTCCCTGTGTTTGCGTGGGTTTTCTCCGGGCAGTCCGGTTTCCTCCCACATCCCAAAAACGTGCTTGCTAGGCTGAGTGGCAACGACAATTTGTCATTAATTGGATTCCCCTAAATTCAGCACGAAGGTTACCCTTTATATTTCCACCCTCTTAATACTAGAGTAAATCGTGCACTCGGTGCCAAAAAACTGGCTCATCAGTCGGTCCATAAAGATCTGGGATGACTTTACACAGCTAGCTATACCATCGTAGCTCTAACCCAATTCAAGTTCCTCAATCAAGATCAGTGGACCGTTGACTGGGATTCCGCTAGAGATATCCAAAACCGTCGACGAGCGACGTAAAGACTCGAATAAGGCACTCAATGATTGTATTAAAATAGCTCTACCTCGAAAGTATCAAGGCCGCAAGATTATTAGAATGTATGCAAGTATCTTTGCAAAAATCCAGATGATAGTCTTATTATCATTGTTAGAACTGGAGCTGTCTTGAATGCCTATCTCGATATTCTTAACATTGATTTAGGAGCACGTTTGTGTGCACATGCTACAATGTGTCTGCCGAAGTATGTTTTCGGACAAGTGAGGAAAACGAAAGAGAGAAAAAAGAATAGAGGTAGCCTGGATACAGATTAATATAGGAAGATGCGTGATTTTAACGAATGGGAAACTTTGGAATATAAGCCACAACGTTTAGCAACATAAAGCTGGAACCAGTGTCTCCAGCCGAATACCTGCTTATAAGGTGATACAATTCATTAATCTTTAAAAAAAAATGTAAAATTCAATAGTATGCATTCATCTTATAAAGAAATATCAGAGCAAAGGAGTTGGCAAAAACGAGTACAAAAGTGGTGAGATGTTGCAAACAATGGATTATATAATTATGGACTGACAAATAGACGGTTAGGCGTCAAAATGTGAATTTGTCAGATAATGTCTAAATGTAAATAAAACTGATGATTGACTGTATTCTAGAATTCAGTAATTAAAAAGAATATGTACGTAAGGTAAAGGGCAAAAATAAAACTGATTCTAAACTACTTACGTATGATAATGATGGAAGACAATCAAATGTGTTACACAGTCAAATACAGGAAGTCCTTAACGGGGAGATATGAACAAGTCTCAGGTAACTAATTTGTGTTTTGTTCCGTTTTGGAAATTGGTGCATAAATAATATATCCAAGTCCTGGAAAAAAAAACGTTTGTACTGCGGAACTTATTTAAATCTCTGTGATTTTTTTTGGGGGGGAGGAGAAATTGAATGGACGGAACGTGAGCGAATCCCCAGCGCCTCATAATCTTCATCCCCGAATAATTAAGAAAATTGTCCTGGAAATAATCGATCCAAATTTGTTAATATTGCAAGATTCATAGAATTCTGGAACAGTACCTGCATGTTGGGATTTTGCTAATGTCAGCTCGCTACATAAAAAAGTGGAATAGTTAGAAAAAAACTACATAGATCAGCAAACCTAGCGAATATTCTGTGGAACTTGTAGGAGTTCAGAATTAAAGATCCTTTAGCTCAACATTTGGAAAGAATGAGGATATTAATAATAAAAAAAATCTGAGCATGAGTTCACAAAGGGTAAAAAAAATATTGTTGACAACTGTATTGCATTTGCTTGAGGGTGGAGTTAATAGTGTTAACTATGGATAACGGGTGGATGTATTTTTTCTAGATGATTAAAGCTCTTTCCTCAAGGCCTCACGTAACAGAGCATGATATAATGTGAACTCGCTTCTGATTGGTGGTAGTTTACTATAATGGTTTTAACACTGCTTGGCAGATTGGAAGCTAAGTATTGGTATAAACGCTCTAATTTTCGATTGAAAGACAGTGAGAAGTGAGTACCGCTGATCTGTACCCCAACTATTCACATTATTTATAACGATTTGGAAGATGGATCATTAAGTATTATCTCCAAATGTGTACAGGATACCAAGTTGTGTGTGTGTGTGTGTGTGTGTGTATGTGTGTGTGTGTGTGTGTGTGTGTGTGTGTGTGTTGGGGGGTGGGAAGGGGGGGAGGTGAGCCATGAGACCGTTGTAGCAATGCATCGCCGTGATTCTGATACGTTGTGTCAGTGGGAAAATGCCGGGTAAGTGCAGAACGTTGTGGAAACATGCTAGAATATCCACATTGGCAACGATAGAAATGCAGAGTCATATATGATTGTGTGCATCTTGAGAGAGATGGTTACAGGGCGAGATCTTCGCGTTGACCTCTTGAATCATTCACTGAATGCAACTCGTAGGCCCAGCAGGTTCCAAAGATGCCCATGTCATTTATACTCTTCATACTGCGACAAGGTTTTAACAGGGGACTAGCAATACTTTGGTACGATTACACGGACATACTTCAGTCCAAATCTGGAGAATGTTTTCCAGTCCCTTTTGCCTTACCTGCGGCAAGATTTTGTTGTTACTGAACGCTGTCTGCGAAGGCTTACGAGTCTGATTCATGGGAGGCAGGTTAAAACACAAAATAAGTTTGTTACTGTAGTACTAATTTGAGTATAGAGGAGTAAGGAAAGATCCCTGAAAACTTACAGAATCCAACCTGGAGCAGGCAGAGTAGATCCATAATGAATGATCCTACTGATGGGAGTCCAGAACTGCAGGTGTCAGGTTGAGGATGAAGGCTAAAGATTTTCCAGACGCAGGCATTTAGGGCGGAGATAAAGAAAGTAAATTATTCACCGGCAGATAGGTGAATTGAAGCCAGAACGCTTTGCGATTAGAGAAAATAAAACGATTCAGCTTTGGGGTTAAATACATCATAGGACATGGGTAAGGACCGTATGGAACCTGGGGAAATGTGGAAGCAGGATGCTGCTATTAAATTGTGGATCAGGCATGAAGTAAATAAATTATGCAGCAAGCTTGGTGGTGTGATTTGCCTATTCCTGCTTTTTTGTGTGTGTGTATATGCTTACTTTATGATAAATTTCTTTCTGTCAATCTTGTTTGCACTAGGCAATCAATTCTGCTTTTTTTGCCACTCTGCTTCTTGATGTCGACAGCCAGAATAGGTGTATGATGTTTGTGTGCAATAAACTTCAGCAAGGAGTATGAGGAAGTCAAATGTAGCTCACAATTTGTCGAACAAACGATTTGCTTGTTCAACGAAATTAACTGTGCACTCGAAATTCATAGAGAGCTTCAAAATTGCGTGACTCAATACCACATAGAGATTGACGTATATCTAAACATTGCAAAAGACGCATGTTGTACAATCTCAGCGACATTTGGAAACTGCCACTTTGGCCCACATTAAATGACTTGTCATTGTCCACGATTACTAGTTTTAAATCCTGGCGCAACAGTTAGCTCCAAGACGAGCGCAGATCCCCACTTTCGTTTTGTAAAACTGGACAAAAATAATGATAGTCTTGTTGAGTCCGCTACTGATTGTCCTTATATGGAAGCATTTCCCGTGAACCTGAATGTTAGTCCACAAAATTTTGCAAATATTTATGCATGCATTCATTATTTTTAAGAGTAAGATAAACGTAATACTTAACTTTCATGCAATTTTACACTACTGACACAATAAACAATGATTGGTATAGTTCCTCGAATTTATATAACAACGTAATGAATGCAATATTTCAATCTAATTCCCTGGCTCGTTGATAATCGCCCAACAACTTAAATTATTACTCCAGTTGAAATGCACTTTTCTGTTACTTCACTGTAAAAATGATCGATTTCAAAGTCTCGATTGGACTGGGCAATATTGGATTTTATTCCATCTCGCGCTCTTGATATTCTCAACGATTTTACAGACACACCGTCAAAGTTGACTCTTAATTTTCGATTTGCTCTCACTGGACTCTGCACATCATTTATAGCAAAAGAAAATGCAAGTAAAATAATAACTAAATTGTTCTTATGGCCCGCAGAACTTACAAAGTGCAAAAACGGTATGCTGGAATAGAGATTCTGTGTATTTGTGCATTAAATTCGCAGAGACTGTTCTTTTTTTAGCTATTGTTCTGCCAAAAAATGTCCAAAGTTTTTTTTTAATATATCACCATCTATCTGAATATTAGAGTCCAACAGCTGTCTGGCCAATGAAAAACATATGACAGCCGTTATTTATCATTTCAAAAATAAAGTGTTCAGCATTATATGAAGGGTAGATGACACTCACAATGAGAGAACCACAGGATGAAGTCGTTCGCTCAGTTCACATTTCCAGACTGTGCTGACGGGTAGTGAGATCAGCACGTCAATGTACGAGTGCAAATCGAGAGATTGCAAAGTAATAAGCAGGGGACGAATACAATCATGGAATGAATTTTATGATTTTGCTTGCTACAGGAAACAGAGCGGACGAGGGAGGGAGGGACGTGGGTTTGAGGCGGGTGGCGGGAGGGGTGGGGGTGGAACGAGGGATGGAAATTGAATTTCCCTCGGATGGAATTCTCCAACCGCGGAGAAAAAAGAAACACCACTAGAAAAAAAAACACCACTAGAATTAGGAAAGTCTCAGACAGAACTGAGAGAAATTGGTACACGTTCAAAAAGGTGAGCTAACAAATAAGCTAAATTTAACAATTAAAACATTGAATCGAAGAAAGGGATAAATTTGACTGTAAATATAGACAGAAAAGTGCAGCGTTCCGGGACTTGCAGGAGATGAGTGAAGGCGGAGGTGAGTTATGGTGCTGCTCGGAACGATGGAACCTCAAGTTTGCAGGGAAATTTGTGCACATTGATTCGGAAATATATGAGGCCGTCATGCATACATTTGACGAGTCTGGAGGTTGGAAAGCGCGAATGCTTTTATTTGCTTTCAAAAAACAGATAGACTTAGAGACGGATGCATTTGCCAGAGACAGACACAAGCAACAATAATGATCGACTGGGATAAGGGAATGTATCAGGAATCAAGAAAAAAACAAGGAGGAACTATATTTTTAACTGTTTAACCACTTAACTGTGTGATCAATGGAGAGACAACGTGTGAACAGAGAGCCCTCGTCATCGGCGACGAAGCGTTTTCTTGCTTTAGTTGACCCAATTGCAAAACAAAATGCCCGGAACGCTAAATATGTGAATACATTTTAAATAATGCTTTCATTTAAGTATAAACTGATAAATAAAGCGAATAGCAATTAATAAAATATGTATTTTTGAAGCCATTTAAAACAAAACAAAAATCCGATAATATGACGGAGGAAATAGATTTTTTTGCGCATTGAGCGTTCCAAAATCTCAAATTGTTTTAATACATTGAGCGACATAAAGTGGTATATTGATGACTGGTTTCCGAAACACAAAGTAATTGCACTCAACTTCAATATCAATGGCATAAAGAACCATGTCTATTAAAAGACGGCAGAATGTCGTTTCTCTTTGGTTAAGCATTTAAGCGAGTGAAGTTGTGTCGAGGCATGCTTAAATGAGTGCCGTAGAGAGTTGCTGGCATGTTTAAATTGTCTTATATTATGGAGTGTTCCATTACCATTGATTGATTTCTATTCATTGTCCATATCCAACATTTCATGGCAAATTGTTGAAATTCCATGGCGAAAGATTTATTTCACATGTGCAGCATATGGTTTGAAACTGTGGCTCCTCCTGTCAGGGACCATCAACATATTTCAGACCTGCATTTAGACGTGTTATTTTCGAGGTAAGATTGTTATGCATGGCATAACCGTAAAAAAAAAACAGCTTACAATGTATTCACTGACCTTTGTTGACGGCCGCAGAACTGAAAGCAATCAAAGATGGTAAGTATAAAAAAAATGCCCTGACATCACCGGACAAATTTGCGAGTTAATGTCCCTTCTTAAATTTATGTTATAAACAAATAGTATTTAAGACACCTGTGTTCCAAAATGTTCTGCTTCACGATTTATTCCAGGCCAACCAGAAATAGCAGAACTTTGTGATGGGGAATATCCTTAAGGATTAATCTTGCTTTCACTTGGCTTGAGACTGTCGTTTATTTTTAAAGTACATTTTACGTATAGAATGAGACAGACAAATATGATCATTTTAAATATAAATACTCATCCGATGATATAACTAACATTGCGACACAAACACATGGAACAAATGATGGAGCTGCAGGCAATGCCGGAATTTGGTTCATGGAAATGTGTGACAGAGAAACGAACAGAGAAAAAAAAAGAAAGAAAAAGAATCAGATCAAAATGCGGCAATCAATTGCACACAAACGTTAACATGTTCTTTAAATAGAGAGAAAAAAATGTGTTTTGGCAACATTCTCCAAAAAATAGCGAAACATAATTGACTTCAGATAAAAGTTGGCGTGACATGAACAACATAGGGATTTTAAAGTCAATTAGACAGACACTTGCAAGATAAGAAATCGTAAAAAAAAAGTCGTACATTCCACAATAGCTGCAATACCTGAGAATGTGGTACAATCACATAACTGGATTAAAAAAAAAATACAACCTAGTCAAATGGAAGGAACAATGTACACATGTCGGGCAACAGGGAACACATGAACATATTCAGAAAAAATCAGCTTTTATCATTGGCTACATTTTGAATTGTTACGTTCTGTTTTCGTGTATGACCTGATGAAAATGCGCAATTCCGTGGCCTGAGGATCACTTTTGTTGTCAGAGACTTGGGCCAAAAATGTGACTCCTTCATTTGGATTTTCCATGACTATGCGCAAAGTTGATTCTTGAATTTCATTCAGCCTTTATAGTATGTTTTATATTCAGAAGAAGATGGATTGTGTGTTAAAGCTTTACAGGGAATTTGTGTTCTGCCAATAAGAACGGACAATGTGTCAAGAAAAGCCACTAATTGTCTGCGTTAACAAAACTGTCATTGATTATTTGGTAGATATGGACACAAATCATCACAAAGCAGAATTAAAAACTTTCCATACTGAATCCAACTAAACGAGTGGTAAATGAGGCAGTCCAAAATGGTTGGTTATTCAGTCTTCAGATACGGTTAACTGGGGAATTAAAACAGAGAGGAAGCTGCATTAATTAGAACATAATCAATTTGTGTTGTGAAAAGAATGAGATATTGAATGGGTCAATAAACGGGGCTCTTTTGTTTGAGTTTCGACGTAGAAAGAGGGCAATCACAGTACTCGATGAATACTACAAACGCAAAATAGTGAAAGTGGAAAAGCATGCAACATTTGCAGGTAAATTTCTAACTGCAGCTACAAAGGACAATGCTATAAATAAACATTAACTGTCCCAATATCAATTGACATTTGAAAAATTGAGAAGCTTGGAAAGAGAAATACATTTGGGGAGTCCACAATATGTTTTCAAACAGTTGATACCAAAAAGAAAGTAAATAGATGCAGTAGTAGACAAAGTCTTGGACCAAGGAAGGACAACTGTGTGAAATGATAATTGGTGACCATATTGGTCACCGTAATAACAATTAGTTAGTTTCATAATTATCAGTGGAAGAGGGCAGGCACAAAAAAAAAAAAATGAACATTGGTGAAACCAATTTCACCAGGGAATGAAAATAGACGTGCAAATGCTCGTTTTGGACATTACAGTTAAAGTGGAATAGACAATCCTTGCCAATGGATAAATTAGAAGGAATCCAGTGGAAAGCTGTTCAAAAGCGGTTTCCTTTGTAATCTGCTCCAAATATAAGTTCGATACTGCCAAGCCTAGACGACAAACATTTGAATGATTGTGAAAGCTTCAAATCACAGAAAAAAAAACAATAAATTAATTTGCATTTTGTAGTCCAATCATTGGTAACGGCAACCAAGACAATACAAAACAAAAATAGTGGATATTTGACGAAAACATGTCCACACATTGTACAGGCAGCCATATGACATTTGATTATAGGTCTCATGTGTTTGATTACCCTTGTTCTGTTGTGCCCACACGGAGAGTTTACTTACTAAAATATTACAGTCCAAAATCAATTTTTAGTTCCTGCACTTCTTACGCATATGTGTACATCTGTATATCCCGTCAGCATCTACATTCAAATGATTATGCTGCACCATTCCTGCCACACTAGCACGATAGCACACTTTCCACTTAATCTACCTGTCGACATTTAGTAGGGAACGTTCTCTCCAAGACATCCTTGTGCACTCCTCCTCCACATCCAACACCCGATCTTCTGCTCACAACACTTCTACATGCTATGCTTGAAGGTGCACAATCTATCCTTTACCTCCTCCATGTTCACAATCCGAGGGCAAAAGCACACTTTTCCGGTGAAGCGAGACTTCATGGGTACCTGTAAACATGTACATCGATGAAATTGTGGTGAATTATAGATGAGTTTCCCTTCATTCATAAATATAGAAGGAGACAAATGGGCTCCGATTCGTCGACGGTGCTCTGAGGTTTATTATTATATAGTGAGATATGTAAGTCGCTGGACGACAAATAGAACATCAGATGTACTGTGGTACTGCACATCGTTACTTGAGTTGATTTGAGGAATGTCCTACAGGTTGAAAGAGAAAATGTCGTTGTAAGTTGATAACGCATTTACGAAGATGGATGTTGTCAACAGGTCAGAATCATATAAAATAGGACAAATCTACCTCGTGTAGTTACAGGTAAATAGTCGATGTAATATAGCAGCAGTAAACTACAGGTGTCAACATGGGCACCAGCTTTGCAAAATACAATATACTTGAGTTTGTTGCAATGCAGATATAGATTAAACCAATTTTACTTTTGGAGGGAAAAAGAGTGAACATGATCAAAACGTTTTGAATTGGAGGGGAAGAGCAAAACAAAAACCCCAAGACGAGTCAACATGAAGAGGGAAGAAAGGAGAGGAAATTTTGAAGTGAAATTGTGAAGTTAGCAAACGAGGGAAGAGAAATGTAGTGGTGCAGAGAAATGCAGCTTTAAATGTTGGCAATGAAAATAATAGTTCCTCTCTCGCCCCACACCAGCATTACCACCTTCAACATTTCCCAACGCACCACTCACAAAAACATCTACCTCTGGGCGAGAAAACAATTTGTAGCCGGTTTAAACCAAGCAGTCACTTTCAACATCCGACGAGGAAGACATGTCTGCATTTGTGTCTTTCCCATTCTAATTATTGTGATACGACAGCTTAACAGATTAAGTGGATAATCAGGGCTTTGCTATTTCAATTTAGTTTGTTAAGTCTAGTTAGTATTTCCATAGCTGAGTTGGTTCCCTAGAATAATAACTACTGATTCAAACAATCCTCAGGATATGTTAATTGGTTTCTAAGGCAGACAAGCATACATAGTTAAACGCAAATCACAATTTGAATATGAGATATTTAGATCAATTTAGCTTGTAAGATGGATAATGCGTGTAAAGTGAAATTAGTCTATGAAACCTACAAAAAAAACATTTGTAGAAACATAAATGCCAATGCGTTCAGGGAAAATAAATATCTTTTGGAGAATATATAGCGAAACCTGCCTGTGAGACCCAAGGCATGAGGCACATACTGAAGGGACGAATGAACTCAAATGCTTCCAATCATGAGAAATTAAAGATCGCATTCCAAAGTAGAAGATGCACAGCACATATTCGAGGAAGTG
This sequence comes from Sphyrna mokarran, assembly GCA_024679065.1. Taxonomy (NCBI): domain Eukaryota; kingdom Metazoa; phylum Chordata; class Chondrichthyes; order Carcharhiniformes; family Carcharhinidae; genus Sphyrna; species Sphyrna mokarran. The sequence continues at coordinate 9,387,794 of JAGIQG010000016.1, read as the reverse complement.
AGTTAACAGGTGGCCAAGAACTGCCTTGTGCAATCACAAAGGAAAGAGTGAAAAAATAATTGAAAAGTCAAACTAATTTCAAAATAACATGTTGTGAAATATTTGGCCAAGTTGATGCAAAATAAATGTCAGGTCAGAAAAAAAAATGGCATGAAAATAATGTATCTTTCTGGTTTTATTCTTGCGGTTTTTCTGGCGAAATGTGGTCTTCATAACATATGAGAAACATTAACATATTTTAAAATATATAGGAAAATAACCTGAGTGATGCTAGGGAGATTCATGGTATTCGAGATACGGAATATATTTTTCAAATGTAGAATTGTTCTGTTCTTCCATCAACAAAATAGGAAAACAAAGCAGATTCCAGAGAGAAAAGGACAGCGAAAAGACTGACGGTGCGTATTGGTTCTTTTGTGTGTGTGTGTGTGTGTGTGTGTGTGTGTGTATGTGTGTGTGTTTTAAGGAAAACACATTGATCATTGGCATCAGTTCTAGGCAAGAACCAATTTTCTGCTTGAAGTTAAATTGAAGTCTGACTTTCCAAATGAAAGTCAGTGATGGTTATTCCATTATCAGATACTGGGGAGATGCATTTGACTTTTGCCTTCATTTTGTAAATAATCAAGTACTTTACTGATAAGTGTACTAAACTAAAGTTGATCATGTTGCCATCCACCGAAATTTGAATAAAAAAGGACACACATGAGCTATTTCTTCCAAATGACAGCAAGGTAGAAACTAAATGAATTGGCGGAGATACGCAGGTTGCATGGATTTAAAAAAAACAAGCGATTGTCCGTTGAAATAAAGGAAATTGTCGAGAAAAAATTCAGAATTAATCGGACAAAATTGAATACACAGCTGAGAACTTTAAATGCCAACATCAAAGAAGTAGGCATTATTAGATGGATAGGGACGCACTTCGCGGGGACGCAATTAAAAATTAACAAAATTAATGAAGGACCGATCGAAATTACATTTTTTATATATTTCTAAATGAATGAACAACGATTGTAATATGCTTACAGCTGTGAACAAATGAAAGAAAACACTTAGTTACAAGGATATGAATATTTTTCAGAAACGTTACGGGACTGCATTGGGCTAATTCCTGATTTTGCAAAACAGAAGGATATAATCAAACAAATAAAATAGCATAGATTAGTTATTTGTTTCAAGTAAGCTAAGTCGTGTTCCTGCAATGAAGATGAACACTTGCAGCGTCAAAGCAAAATACAGTGATGCTAAACCGGAACAGAAAATGGTGGAAAATTTCAGCAAGTGTGACATACGCTGGGAAGAGCGAACAGAACTAATATTCTGAGTCTGGATTATATGTTGTTAGAGCTGAAAGCAAAACAAGCTAGCGTTATCCCTCAGTTTTCTGTCCAGATGTTTCAAACGTTTTATTTCCCAAACCAGAGCAAGCGGATTCTACCTGCTCCCTAAAATCCTCTCGCAGGGCTGCCCCGATTGGCCCATCCTAACTGAATGTTTCTGATCACTGAATTAATTTCCGCCTGCTTTGGCTGCAGTCTATCTCCTATTGTCTGTAATTTGTCAACTACACGTTGATTCCTCGAATCTCCTAAGCCATAGCAACAACTTCGATTCAAGTGATCCAAATGGGCTTCTTCTCAACATGGCTGACCAATTCCTCTGAACGCAAATTACCCGCCAGGATGGCCTCTCAACTCTTCGCTTGTTCAGGAAAAAAACGTTCTGAACAATCTCCATCCATCTCCACTCTCCTCTATCTGGCAGAAATTGTTCACTTACTTCATTGTTTCATTTTTAACTTAACTCATATCCTCCAAATGAAATGCATGACAATGCCTCACCCGCATGGATCGCAGTTATACCTGTCTCTTTTTTTGTGATACAAGGGAAATTCCATGTCCCGGTACCACTTAAGCTTCCTCCGTCTTGACCTTCAACGATACAGCGACGAGTATTGTGGTGCCACTTCATGCTCTAGTCTGGTACTGGGGAAAAAAAAAAAATGACAGTTTCAATTCCAATTCCAATGCCCCTATCAACTTGGTGTATTTCTGACATTTCTCTTCTCTACCTTGAAATGTCTGCGACATTAATGGTGACAGACTGCCTACCATACACATTGCATGCTTACATAGTCCAACATCTTCTCAAAACAGATCTTCACACGCCAAATCCTGTAAGGAGTCCATGCCATTTTCTCAGTTGCTTCGTCGTTGGAATATTTGTTCTAATTATGTCAATTTCCACATTATTATGGCCAATATTTCATCCTTTTTCTCAATGTTGTTTTATTCCCACCAACTATGGTTTATAGAGCTCTCAAGCAAGCTTGACCAATTCCATGGGCCACTGCTTTCATCCTTCCCTTCCATCACAGAATCAGAACAGCATCATGCACGATCCTTACTTTTATCCAAGTAGTATCCACAATCAAATGATCATGCTGTGCCACTTCTGCCAGTACGAGTATAATACCATGGCAGAATACATCTTGCACTTACTGCGCCTATCAGCATTTAGTAGATATCGTTCACTCCAAGACACCTGGGTGCACTCTTCCGTCACACCCAACAAATGATCCCCTGCTCACGATTCTTTTTTCAATATTTGTAGGTACACAACCTATCCCTTTACCTCCTCTATTTTCACGATCCGACCGCACAAACACTCTTTTAGATGAAAGAGGAGTTCAAGTGCACCTGCTTCAGTCTGATTTATTGCATTAACTGCTCCCAATGTGATCTGCTCTACAACGATCAGGCTAAGCCTATGTTAGGTGTTTTTTTTTTTTTGCCATTGCGAATCTGTATCCCTGCAAACCAGACCCAGATCTTATTGGCACTTACACTTCAGCTCACCTGTTTATCAGTCCACATCTGTCCATGTGCGTTTACCATGCCCTACTCCACTCCAAATACAAATGACAGAACAACATCCAAGCATCTAATTTTTCGTTTGGACGCTTTGCATCCTTCCAGACTGGACATAAACTCAACAACTTCAGAGCATTACCTCTTCTCTCTATGTTCGCACAATTTCCATTAATGTTAATGGAGTTATTCTTTTCATCGTATTCGTTCCATACTATGTCATTTTGCATGCTTAATTCAGTGTTTCCAATTAACAACCTTATTTTCCATCTTGTCTCCACTCCATGCTTCCTCCGCCTGACGCGTTCCATCTACAAGGCAAATAGCCCATCCTCTGGTAGGACCATGACAATTTGTGACTTTGTTGTACCATTCAAAAATTGCGAGCACTCAATGGAAAACTTACTAATATCTGACAGCCTCCATAATTCCCACGTTCATTTACTTTGTCAAATTATGGAATACATCCTCTCAACACCCTCCTAATATGAATATATGCATCTTGTCCTATTTTCCTTGTTTCCAGCCCTGACAACAAGTCATGCAATCTTGAAACGTTGGCATTCCTCTATACTGAGGGTGTAAAATTTTGCCGAATGCTAAGAGGTAACAACATTTTCTGTGTTTTTTTTTCAAATTAAATCATCAGCATAAATTTACTTGTCACTGAGAGCAAAACTGAAGTTTTTTTTTTCCAAATGGCGTTCTAAATCTTTTATTGTTTTACATAAATGCCATGGTTAGAGGGCGCTGAAACATTTTATATTAATTTTGCGGAGTTAGTTGCATTCTTTCGTGCTTTCGGAGTCGAAGATTCGCTTGAATAGATGGAATTTCTGATCTGGAATCTTACGCACATCTGCCTTAACCATATTATAGTACACGAGTTTCAAGACCTACTTCACCTCAGTCCTCATAACTTCGCTGATCAGAGAGCAACAGAGCCTTGCAGCATTTAAACAGGCCCTTCGGCCCAAATTGACAACACCACCCTTCTTTTGTTTAACAAAGAACTAATGCCAATTACCCACATTTGACCCATATCCCTCACTATCCATCGTACGCATGTACATATATTTTTTTTTAAAGATAAAATTGCACCAGCCTCTACTACTACCTCTGACAGCTTGTTGCACACAGTCACCATCATCTGTGTGAGAAAATTGACTTACTGACACGTTTGCATCTCTCCCTTCTCATCTTAAACTGATGCCCTCTAGTTTTAGGCTCTCCTACCTTTAGGAATTAAAAGAAAATGACTATCTATCGTTCTATGTCCCTCATTATTTTATACACATCTATAAGGCCACTCCTCAGCCTCCTTCACTCCAAAGAAAGAAATTTTCCAGTGTCTTCAGCCTCTCTTTATAATTCAATCCATCAAGCATCCTAGTAAACGTTTTCTGCACTCTTTCTAGTTCAGTAGTATACCTTCTAAAATTGGGTGTCAATAATCGCACATATTATTCTAAGTTTGGCCTTACCATTGTCTTGTACAACTTTAACTAGACGTCTCAGCTTATGTATTCAACGTTCTGACCGATGAAACAAAGCAAGGTGAACAACTTCTTCGCCATATTGTCCAACTGTGACTCCACTTTCAGGCAGCTATTAAAATGTACCACGAGATCTTGTTGTTTTGCAACTCTCCTCAGTGCCCTACCATTAACTGACTAAATCCTTCTCTGGCTCAACCTTCCAAAATGCATTACCTCGTATTTGTCTCAATTAAACTCTATCTACCATTCGTCAGCCCACTGGTTGAATTGCCCAAGACCCCACTGCAACTTGAGATAACATTCCCCACTGTCCGCCATACCACCAATCTTGATGTCATCCGCAAACTTATGAATCATGACCCCTATATTCTCATCCAAATCATTAATAGTAATGACAAATATCACTGGGTGCAACATATCCCTGAGGCACACGATCGGTCACAGACCTCCAGTTTGAAAAACAATTATTTACAACCAACCACTGGTTTATGTCAGAAAGCCAATTTTATATCAATTTAAATACTTCACGCCGGATCCCTAATATTTAACTTTATGCAACAAACTACCTTGTGACCTCTTATCAAAGGCGTGGCTCATGTACATGGAGACAACGTAACTGCACTGCCATCATCTACCTTCTTGGTTACCCCATTCAAAAAAAAACAATTCAATTAAATTTGTGAGACATGATTTCCCACTTACAAAGCAATGCTGACTTTCCCCGATCAGTCCTTGCATCTCTAAATGCCTGAAGATCTTATATCTCAAAGTGTTTTCCAATAGTTTACCCACCATAGATGTGAGACTCAGTGGATTGTAGTTTCTAGCCTTTTGCCTGCAACCCTTTTGAAACAAAGGCACAACATTTACCAGCCTCCAATCTTCAGACACCTCACCTGTGACTATTGATGATGCAAATATCTCAGCTGGGGGGGCTGCAATTTCCTTCCTAGCCTCCCACAACATTCTGAGATATACATGAAGGATGTGGAAGCTATTGAGAGGGTGCAGAGGAGATTTACAAAGATGTTGCCTGGATTGGGGGGCATGCCTTATAAAGACGGGTTGAGAGAGCTAAATCTCTTCTCCCTGTAGAGACGAAGGTTGAGAGGCGACCTAATAGAGGTTTTTAAGATGCTGATAGAAATAGATAGAGTGGATTCTCAGAGGCTATTTCCCAGGGCTGAAATGGTCGCTACGAGAGGACACAGGTTTAAGTTGCTGGGGGTGGTGGTGGGGGGGGGGGGGGAAGACAAGTACAGAGGACATGTTAGAGGTAAGTTTTTCACTCAGAAGGTGGTGAGTGAATGGAATCGGTTGCCATCAGTGGTGGTAGACGCAAACTCGCTGGGGTCTTTTACAAGACTCCTGGATGAGTACATGGGATGTAATGGGATTGGAAGTTACAGATAGGTCTATGGCCTGGTAAGTGTAGATATGACTGGTGCAACTTGTGCACCGAAGGGCCTGTTTGTGCTGGAGTATTCCATGTTCTATGTTCTTTACTTCATCAGGTTCCGCACATTTATCTATCTTGATGCGCTTTAAGACTTCCAGCACCTCTTTCTCTGTAATATACACACTCCATCAGTTTTAGTCCCCTGAGTTCCCTAATTTTTATGCTTTTCTCAACAGCAAACATTGATGGGATATATTCATTAAGGATCTCAACCATCTCTCATGGATCCGCAGATACATTACCTTGTTGATCCTTAAGAGGCCCCAACTGTTCCTTCTAACTCTTTTGCCCTTTATATTTTTGGTGAAGATCTTTGGATTCTTCTTTTCTGCCAAAACAACTTCTTGCTTCCTTTCTGCCCTTCTGATTTCTCCCTTAACATTACTCCTACAACGCCTATACGCTTCAAGAAATAAACTTGATCCATCTGCCTATGCACGTCATATGCCTCATTCTTTTTTTCTTGACCAGATCCTTAATATCCCGAGTCACCCAGGATTCCGGACTTTGGACAGCCTCACCCTTCATTTTCAGAGGAATGTGTTTCTCTTAGAATTTGGAAAATACACTTCTTGTGTGAAATTTGACTGGACTTTTGAGCATGCAGACTCCATAAAACATTTTGAAACAACTATTTATTTCTTGTAAAGTAGATAGAATGATGAATCTGCCGTGCACCCATTTGTATCTGGATATAGCCTAAGCTTCAAATTGCAAATATTAGGTCAGTTGACAAGTTAGCTGGTCGGTATGACTGTGAACGCCATTGGTAACGCTATTTAAAAAAAAGGTTGTGATTATTCGTGAGAGTATCATTATTTTTCAATCAAACATACTATTGCTTTTTTTAAAAAACTGAGAATGAAAACCTTGAAATAAAACGGGCAGCATCATATAAAGAGAATGCGTCTGCATGGAAGATTTGTAGGCGACCATGGAGGAACGATAATATGGAAAAATAAAATTAATGGAAGGAAAAAAATAATTGATAATCAATAGACAATGAAAAAAAAAGTACACGGAAATAGATGAGAACAGAAGGATACGCTTGACAACCATTGAATAAATATGCAAAATGCCGATCAGAGAACAAATTCTTTTGTTTTTTTTTTATTTTATAATGATAACCTCACAGCAATTCAGGTAGTGTATATTTAGAGGGCCCATTTGTTTTACACACAGTGATTCAGCAGAATCGCTTCTTCCCAAGTGCTGCATCCACCCACATAAATATCGATAAGTAAAATAAATATGGACAGAGGAAACGCGGGTATCATGACAAAACATTGTATAACGGCTGTGCAATGTTGAGAACATCGATTCCAATGTATCGCTACTGCTGCAGCTTTATGAAACTGACTGTAAGCGATATCCTATAAAAAATGTTAACACTACGGTGGAAATGAAGAAATGTTTTTGCAACCCAGTTTCCAAAATGTCAGTGAAATAATGAGCAATCATCAACACCAAAGTTAGAAGTTTTTCGGCAGTGGTGTGGATGGATATCGGGGATGGGGTATTTGATGTAAAAGCTTGTGTTATTCCTTTCATTTGCAGAATGCACCGCTTAGATATGCTGGATGCAAAAAAAAAACAAACTACAACGCTTGGCATATACGCACTGCTCCATCGACAGATTTATATCTGCAACCCCATAAGTCAGCAATGCATTGAGAAAACAATGCCAGAAGCCAGATCTTTGTGTGCAGTTCTGGTCGCCACATTACAAGAAAGATGTGGAGGCATTGGAGAGGGTACAGAGGAGGTTTACTAGGATGTTGCCTGGTATGGAGGGCAGGTCCTATGAAGAGAGGTTGAAGGATTTGAGGTTGTTTTCGTTAGAAAGGAGGCGGCTAAGGGGGGATCTTATTGAAGCATATAAGATAATTAGAGGTTTGGATAGGGTGGACAGTGATAGCCTTTTTCCTAGGAGGGAGAAAGCTAGCACGAGGGGACACAACTTTAAATTAAGGGGTATGAGTTATAGGACGGATATCAGAGGTAGGTTCTTTACTCAAAGAGTGATTAGGGAGTGGAATGCCCTGCCTGCAGCTGTTGTAGATGCGCCAAGTTTGGTGGCGTTTAAGAGGTTAGTTGATAAGTATATGGATGAGAAGGGAATGGTTTAGTTAGGAGGGGCATTGCTTTTTATTTTGGTCGGCACAACATCGAAGGCCGAAGGGCCTGTTCTGTGCTGTATTGTTCTATGTTCTATGTTCTAAAAAGGCTCTCTCTTCAACGAATCCATTGCCGTCTTTCCAATCCATGTAAATTTATTATATTCTTAAAGCTGCCGAAGAGCATGAGATTTCTATAATTACTTATATACCGAGTCGAAACTTATTTCTGAACAAATATTAAAGTCCTGAGTCTCCCTATACTAGAAACGCAATTATTTGGATCAATCATAATGCTTTCAAAAGTAATATTTTTACACTTTAGAAGACGAAAATTGTTGTCGTTAAAATCAACCAGTGCACGACCGAATGTCTAAGATTGGTAGATTTTTCAAAGCTTTGCCCTGCACCACGTATCCAAAACCGAAAATATTGTCAATTTCAGTACTGAATTAGAATTTCTAACTTTGAGATGTGTTGCATATTTAGAATAAAATGAAAGGTATGCAAAGTATTAGCAAGCTTTCTCTTTGCGACATAGCACTATGTGCACAATCGCAATGATGTAATATCGGTTTGCTGCATCTTTGGATGCAACAAGGCGAATTGAAGAACTGTACCGCACGTTCTTCGATAAATGTTAAAGTTCCGTGTTTCAAAAAATCGGGTTCATAATTAGTTGAATGCTGCCTCCAAATACTCAATTATTACCGATGGGAACTGATCGATTTGAGTTATACTGAAAGATAAGAATCGCTGGCACTAAAATCGAGCATATGTACATTTTTTTATAATATAATCTACATATAGAATTAACTTATAGTGGACGAACAGCAGACTTTGAATACCCGTAAACATATATTTCTACATATTCATCAAGCAGATATGAAGTCAATAAGACAGAATCGTGAAAGTCTTTTTTTTCTATTGGTACTACAAAAGATGAGAAACAGATATTCAAGAAGAATATTCAAGAAGAATGGTTTAGTTTGGAGGGGCATTGCTTTTTATTTATTTTGGTCGGCACAACATCGAAGGCCGAAGGGCCTGTTCTGTGCTGTAATGTTCTATGTTCTATGTTCTAAAATGGATGTGTCTAGAATGGCTTGTCATCCATGTTTCATGAAATCAAGAAAATGTCGTATAAATGTGTAAACTAGAATATAACTGAGCAATTGGCATTTTTATTTGTTGGTGGAAGATAAATGGAAGCCAGATCTTTGTAAATTACAATGCGAAGAACATATTTCACAGTAAGGAAAAGGAAGGTTTTCAGTTCTAGGTGAGGATCACAGGAAGGAATTGCGAGGTCAAGTAATTTGTTTGTGTATCGGGTAGACTGTACATGCTAAACATACCAGTTGCAACGGATCAAATTGCCTTTTTTGGGGAAAATCCGTGTTCTGTGTATACTAATTCACATTGGGAAGCGTGAAACATGGACTGAATTTAAAAGTGTGGTCCGCGTCTTCAGAGAACCTGTATAACACTCTAGTCGTTTTCGACCGAATATACTCCACACCTCAAAAAAGAAACAAATCAACTTGTAATTAGGCTTGCAGTTTCTGACAACTTAATTGCCCAGTATGTCAATTAATGATACTCAATATGCCTTAAAGAAAACAACTGACATTTTTGTGTATAATTCTTTCAATTCATTTACTCCAATATTAAACTTTAGATGAACATGGAACATAGAACATAGAACATTACAGCACAGAACAGGCCCTTCGGCCTTCGATGTTGTGTCGACCAAAATAAAAAGCAATGCCCCTCCAAACTAAACCATTCCCTTCTCTTCCATATACTTATCAACTAACCTCTTAAACGCCACCAAACTTGGCGCATCTACAACAGCTGCAGTCAGGGCATTCCACTCCCTAATCACTCTTTGAGTAAAGAACCTACCTCTGATATCCGTCCTATAACTCATACCCCTTAATTTAAAGCTGTGTCCCCTCGTGCTAGCTTTCTCCATCCTAGGAAAAAGGCTATCACTGTCCATGAGATATATTTGCGTTGTTATTAAATATCTGACCCATCATAGTTCAGTTGCCGGAACGCGAAGTACAACGGTAATTCGTAGAATGTTCGTGCGTTGCTAGTAAATTCTCAATGTTCATGAAAAAAACAATAAAAGCTCTATAAATGGCTATATTTCTAAATAACCAAATTCTCAATCCATATCTTTATTTCAGTTTCGATCTTCTAAATGGATTGACTGATACATCATCATGTTTTCTGTTGAATACTGTCATATTCTGTTTCCCATGTGTGTGTACATACATATGAAACACTTCCTGTTCATGAGATACAGGCCAGTGATCTCACACACCGGTGCATCCCTCTAGCAACTGACTCTAGTTGAGTGGAATATTACACGACTGCTCTTAACCTGGCTCCATGTCGTTGGGCTAAGAATGCGGTTTGTGTTCCATCATTTTCCTCACAAAAATACGAAAGTTTAGTGAGAATTTCGACTCGGTACTCCATCTGTTCTTGCCTTATTTTCGCAACCTTTTCATCAAAAACATCTCCTCCAAACGAAACATCAGATTATTGATTTCACTGTTTGATTGCAAAATATGTCACTGATTTCCAGGGACGTAATTTCAATTCCTGTTTATGACCGTAATCCTTCAAAAAGATAGTTTGTTTGTTACAGTTTTATTTATTCCTCAGCAATATTTTGGTAGATACAAAATCGTATTAACTTATGGTATTGTGGAAGAAGGTAAACAATGGCGCAAAAACTGCCGAGTTAGTTTTTGCAGCCCAAGTTTCATATGTTTTGAACTGAAACAACTAAGTGGCCAATATGATCAGAGTCCCGTTCTTGAACAGCCTTTTTGCGGAACGAAGATAGCTTATTGAACTTTGTAGTTCTGACATAAATTTAGATATATCTAACAATTTGGAAGCTCAAGTAATGCAATTTCTTCGGTCTAGCATGTGGGGTGCGGGCAGAAATAGTTCTATTTAACATGTGATGACTGACAATTCTTTGGCAGCTTGTGTTTGAGGCATAATATTGAAGTAGTTTTTCTTTTATAAAAAAACAGTCTTTGCATTTTAAATGTAGCAGCCGTTGTTGACAGGCGCATTGCCAGCTTTGGCCAAACGCTGTGGACAGTTGCTGTGAATTTCCGGCCTCCTATCCCCGAGTTTCCCGCCTTTGTATGGTGGCACCATGTTTGCTAAGAATGAGATTTCTTGGTCACGCTGCTGACAATGTGAATTTCCATTGAAGTCACCCTATTCTGGCAGGAAACATAAGGGGGTGTGCATGATGCAATTCGGACTGGTGAATCCCACTGATGTAAACGGCCAAAGAATTCCTTGCATTATTTCCTAGACCCTCTGAAAAGATGGGGAACACGATTCTGATACCGCTTTAAATAATGTTGAAGAAAACGGATTCACAACGTTAGGGCAACAATATCTCAGCTTCCATCCAAATGTTGAGCCATATTCTGAGGCGGTATGGTGGCACAAGACTGAACACAACGACTTCACATTGCCAGGGACCTATATGCGATTTCCGGTTTGGGTCACTAACTATGCGCTAACTGCAGATTCAGACCGTTTCTGACTGGAGTTTCTCTAGGCGCTCGAGTTTGTTCGCACCGTCTGAAAGACGTGTTTAGTTGCAACATGTTATAATCTCGTTAAGTCTACGCGAAAATGAATCAGATGTCGTGATTTTCAGATTAGCCCCGTTGCAATGTTAATATCAGCCTACTTCTGACGAATAAATTTATTATACTTTGAATTTAAATATTGTGTATGTTAGTAACCCTCCAACTATTTATTTTGTGACTTTCCTAAGTCCGCTAATTTCAAGGTGTGATTTCTAAACCAATAATTGATTTCGAAATGTTTGCTGGTTTCTTTATGCAATCAGAAACACTGAATGTGACCTAGAGTGTATATTTTGCATAATATACTGTTTGTCTCATTTAAGCATTTCGATCATCTTATGTTAAGGTGATGAAATGTTATACTGTCAGACTGTTCCTGCATGTACAACCTACATCATTAGTTTGTGTTTGTCGGAAACGTTGCCAATGTTCAGTCTTGAATTTACATTTGATAACGTTGCCTTATTAGAATGTTCATACATATGCAAAGTGTGCGACGCATTCACCAGCCTGTTTTCATGCCACATATCGTTTGCTAAATGCACCGACGGTAAGGAAATACTTTTTTTTTCTATCTTTGGATGCAATGGCGGGAAACAGAAAGATTGCAGTGTGTCTTTTTTAGAAGTCAAATAATTTGCGTGGGTATTATTTGTTCGAAGTATCATAGTCAATATTAGAACAAAGGACAAAACGGCACGGGAAACAGGCCCTTCGGCACAAGGAGCCCAGCAATTTGTAATTAGCATCGGTAGCAAGTGATATATTTTGATGATATGCCTTGCTTTCATTTGTTGAGAATGTGAATTGTTATTTGGATGCAGAATGAAAAGTGATCAAGCACTTTATCAGGCAGAAAATTTATCAGATTCAATGCTTTCAATTTAAATGGCGATTGGTACAACATTGCGGCAGAGAGAGGAAAAGAAAAAAACATGGAACTCTTGTGGAATCTTGCGAAACAGTGCACTGTTGATACGTTGCCTAAGTGCAGAAATGTCCACCACACGAATATAATGATATATGGCTCGATCGGAACAGAATTAAAATAGGCTTGTAGCTGACTATCAAACTTCAGCCGTTATTATTATTTGGTGCCTTCGCAATCATGTGACTGGCCGTTGCCTGTTGGCAAGGCAGTTTATTTCTCTCTCTCTCTCTTTATTTTCATTTAATTCTTCAAGTAAGGCTTCTAAATTCGTCCTCAAACTGCAGACGTTCTCCATCCTATGGTTTGGCAATAACATTCGGATGAAAATAATAAACTTCAAACAGATCTAGTTATTCGAAAGTATGCATGCATGAAACGTTGTGAGCCATAACAGAACATTTGAAATAATTCACAACATGTAATAACATAGCGCAGTATCCATACTTGCCAGCTAAGCCAGCGTATCAACAGTGGTTTGTCGTGCAGGATGACACACAAATAATACTATCAGTCAAACGTGGAAATTATGTTGGTGAATGGAACCCTTCCACAACTATTTAACCCCTCTTTGACCAACGAACTGTTTCAACGATCAGCAACATATACAATTTAGGGAATCAATAACTCCTCTTTGACAGCAAAGTATAAAATGCAATCACTATGCAATGCCTAGATTGGGGCAACTGAAATCTGGGGCAAAGAACAGATCCGACCACAGCCACGTCGTCCCCCCACTATACCCCTTCAGACTCACATCAACCCTGCTTGTTCCAGAGGTTTCCAGTCCAAGTCACTCCAGGCCACACATTCTAATATCAATTTGCGAGTACATGCACAACATTTTGATGTGGGCAATAAGTCTGGCATAGAAGGAAACACCCTTAAAATAATGACAATAAAAATGCTGTCTTTACAATAACAGTATACAACATAACTGATTTGACAAGGTCCATAAATGAACACTGAACGTCCTTGTGCACTACAATGAACATAAATAAATACTGCAGTATTCAAGAGTGTTTACATATGACTGTTTCCGAAACAATGCAGCTCCAAAGAAGTTCTTTCCGGCCAGCAAGTGAGCATTCCCTCTGAAAAGCTGCTTTTTAAAATATACCACTCTGGCGAGTTACTCGCTAAAGCTTACAATAAAATGGACAGTTGTAAAAATGTGATACCTAATGCATGATGCAGATTGATTCATGTTAATGCAGTTAATTCAAAACTGACAATGTTGTGAGAAATCCCTGCTCCTTCTTTACAATCAAAATCTTATCTTCATGCAGCGCAATGCAAGACGTGATTTACAACTCGGTATCAAAGACGCATTATCTCATAATTGATCTGCGAAAGCTGTATCTACTCAGCACGTTCTCAGAGACACCTGAAATCGTAAATTCTTATATCAGATTGTACGTGTCATTTCTGCGGATCAAAGCTTCAGTTACTGGGACGTGAAAGCTAAATTTCGGTGTCAAACATAACTAAATACAATGTCTGCTTTGAAAACGTGGGAGAATCGCGATTAGTATATTAGATAAAATTATAGTCATCCTATGGTCTTCACATCTTCGCTGTGTCCAGTTCAATGCCTGTGTTCCAAAGTTCCACAATTGACGTCGAGTGATCAAGTAGGTAGAACTGGAAACACAGAGAGACAAATCGTGATTTTATAGACAATGTGAAGATGAAGAGAGGTAAGCTAGCCTTCCTCTGCTACTGTATTGTTTCTAGTCCCTTCACATTATCTGGGAAAGATCGATGCATGTACAAATTTCAAATCCCCTCTTTAATTTGGTTAAAACTTTTCTTTTTTTATATTTTGTAAAAACACATACGATCACGTTATGGCTGTGCACTTAAATGTGGCCAAAAGGAAATATTGTTTATATATATATATATATATATATATATATATATATATATAAATACTTTAAAATACGCATTCGTATAAAATAGCTCCCCTGACATTGATGGTTCACGTTATTCCGAAATCAATCTTTGCCTGCTCATTTTTTTCCGTCAATGTAAGTAAAACTCAGACGATTTGATTTGATTTCATTTTGGTTCTTGGCTTTACAATTGCCACATGTATTAATATATAGTGAAGTGTATAGCTCATTACGCGTTACTGACACAAAACATACTTTACGTCGAGAAGTAAAACATATGTTGCAGGATTACTGAGGCTGAGATTAGAAACAGGAGAGGAGAGGTCACCCTGTTGGGAGTCTTTTATAGACCTCCTAAAAGTTCTAGAGAGGTAGAGGAAAGGATTGCAAAGTCAATCCTGGACAGGAGTGAAAGTAAGAGGGTAATTGTTATGGGGGACTTTAACTTTACTAATATTGATTGGAATAGCTATAGCTCTAGCTCGTTAGAGGGGTCAGTTTTTGTACAAAGTGTGCAGGAAGGTTTTTTGACTCAGTATGTAGATAGCCAACTAGAGGTGAGGCTACATTGGATTTGGTGCTGGGCAATGAGCCAGACCAGGTGTTAGGCTTGGAAGTTGGTGAACATTTTGGTGATAGTGAACACAATTCGGTTACGTTCACCTTAGTGATGGATAGGGATAGGCATGAAGCTGGGGGCAGTAGTTATAGCTGGGGGAATGGTAATTATGAGGCCATAAGGAGAGAATTAGGGTGCATTGGTTGGACTAGGAAACTACAGGGACTGGGAACATCTGAAATGTGGAGCTTATTCAAGGAGCAGCTGCTGTGAGTCCTTGATAAGTATGTCCCTGTCAGGCAAGGAGGAAATGGTCGAGTAAGGGAACCTTGGTGTATGAAAAAAGTTAATTCGCTGGTTAAAAGGAAAAAAGGAGGCTTATGTCAGGATGAGGCTTGAAGGCTCGGTTAGTGCAATGGATAGCTATAGATTAGCCAGGAGGGAGCTAAAGTGTGAGTTGAGGAGAGCTAAGAGGGGACACGAGAAGACTTTAGCTGATAGGATTAAGGAGAATCCTAAAGCTTTCTTTAGATATGTTAAGAATAGAAGATTGGTTAGGGCAAGATTAGGGCCAGTCATAGACAGCAGTGGGAAGTTGTGCGTGGAGCCTGAAGAGATGGGAGAGGCACTGAATAAATATTTCTCTTCGGTATTCACGCAGGGTGATGTAAATGTAGTTATGGAGAACACTGAGGTACAGGGTAGCAAGCTGGAAGGTATCGAAGTAAATAGGGAGGATGTGCTAGATATTCTCGAGGGTTTGAAGTTGGATAAGTCCCCTGGGCCGAACGGGATTTACCCTAGGATTCTCTGGGAGGCAAGAGAGGAGATTGCAGAGCCTCTGGCTCTGATCTTCAGGTCGTTGTTGGTTACGGGTGTGGTTCTGGAGGACTGGAGGATAGCGAATGTGGTCCCGTTGTTCAAGAAGGGGAAGAGAGACTTCCAGGGAATTATAGGCCAGTGAGTCTTACTTCTGTTGTGGGCAAAGTATTGGAGAGAATTATTAGGGATAGGATTTATAGTTATTTAGAGAGAAATGAATTGATTGGGGATAGTTAGCATGGTTTTGTGAAGGGTAGGTCGTGCCTTACTAACCTTATTGAGTTCTTTGAAAAAGTGACCAAAGAGGTGGATGGGGTAAGGCCGTTGATGTGGTATATATGGACTTTAGTAAGGCGTTCAATAAGGTGTCCCATGAAGGCTTCTGCAGAAAATGCAGATGTATGGGATAGAAGGTGATTTAGCTAATTGGATTAGGAATTGGCTAGTGGATAGAAGACAGAGGATGGTGATTGATGGGAGATATTCATCGTGGAGTTCGGTTACAAGTGGTGTACCTCAGGGGTCTGTTTTGGAGCCCCTGCTGTTTGTAATTTTTATAAATGACCTGGATGAGGTTATTGAAGGATGGATTAGTAAGTTTGCGGATGACACTAAAGTCAGTGGAGTGGTAGGTAGTGAAGAGGGGTGTTACAGTTTGCAGAGAGACTTGGACAAGTTGCAGAGCTGGGCTGAGAGGTGGCAAATTGAGTTTAATGTGGAAAAGTGTGAGGTAATGCACTTTGGCAGGAATAATAAATGTGAAGAGTATAGGGCTAATGGTAGGATTCTTAATAGTGTTGATGAACAGAGAGATCTTGGTGTAGTTGTGCATAGATCCCAGAAAGTAAGCAGTCAAGTCGATAAGGTTGTTAAGAAGGCATACAGAGTCTCCGCTTTTATTGGTAGGGGGATTGAATTTCGGAACCGCAACGTCATGTTGCAACTGTACAAAACTCTAGTGCGGCCGCACTTGGAGTATTGTGTGCAGTTCTGGTCCCCACATTATAAGAAAGATGTGGAGGCATTGGAGGGGGTACAGAGGAGGTTTACCAGGAGGTTGCCTGGTATGGAGGGCAGGTCTTATGAAGAGAGGCTGAGGGATTTGAGGTTGTTTTCGTTAGAAAGGAGGCGGCTAAAAGGAGACCTTATCGAAACATCTAAGATGATTAGAGGTTTAGATAGGGTGGACAGTGATAGCCTTTTTCCTAGGATGGAGAAAGCTAGCACGAGGGGACACAGCTTTAAATTAATGGGTGATAGTTATAGGACGGATATCAGAGGTAGGTTCTTTACCCAAAGGGTGGTTAGGGAGTGGAATGCCCTGTCTGCGGCAGTTGTAGATGCGCCAAGTTTGGTGGCGTTTAAGAGGTTAGTTGATAAGTTTATGGAAGAGAAGGGAATGGTTTAGTTTGGAGGGTCATTGCTTTTTTCATAATTGGTCGGCGCAACATCGAAGGCCGAAGGGCCTGTTCTGCGCTGTAATGTTCTATGTTCTATGTTCTACTGTTGCTGTAATAGCGAGGATGTACAGAAAGATCAACTAATGACACACAGTACAGAAAAGAGGTAACTTGAGATCCGACCTGAACGGTGGCGTCATCAGGAAACTTGAAAAGCGGGTTGGAGGGAAAGTTATACAAAGTGATAGAATAAGAGGACGAGGACTCATCTTGGGGAGCACCAATGTTGAGGATTACTCTGGAGGAAATGCTATTGCCTAGACTCACTGACTGCAGTCACTGGGTTAGGATGGCTAGAGTACAATTGCACTGGGAGGCCCAGGCCACGAATTTTGTAGATCAGTTTTGAAGGAATAATCTGTGTTGAAGTCCGAATTGTGAGTTATGACTGAGAGTCTGATATAGGTATTTATCTTTGCTAGGTGTTCCACGTTTGAGTATAGGTCAAAGAAGGTGCCATTTGTGGACCTATTGTGGCGATAGAAGAACTGTAATGGCTCCACACAATTTGGGAGGCGGAAGTGTATTTGTGCCATCTTTGTGCTAATTTTTCGAAGCATTTCAGACTTTTCTACTTCAGGAAAGATATTGACGGACATGCCCTTCTCTAGATCAATATTGATAAAGTGGAAATTGTGAAAAAGTTCAAAATACTAGTTGTTCAGATCAACAAGAATCTGTCCTGTCCATCAATTCCGACGTTATGATTCAGAAAGCCCTTCAACGGCTCTAATTGTTCTGGCTAATTTAATTCAGTCCATAACGCAAATCCACTTTTCAAACATTGGCTCCGTCTACTCTTCCGGCTGCCTCACAAAATCAATCAGCATAATCAAGATCACGACAGACCCGCAATACGACCTCGCTCGGGTGAGGCTCATAAAACCACACCAGAGACTAATGGAGATTCCCATGCTCAAAGCCGATAAAATTCCAGCAATTATCTTTAAACATCTTTGCGCGACAAAAAAAGACCTACAATCGTCTGGTAGCATACATCAACCGACTCATGAGCAGCTTCTTCTTTGCTGCCATCAGACTTTTGAATTGTTTAAGGTGGTGTTTCTCTGCGCGCTACATGCTACGGTAACAATACATTTTTTATTGTCTCGTTTCATTCGCCGCGTTGCACACTCCAAAATATTTTATCTATATGGCACGTAAGACAAAGTATTTTCCATTATATCCACTGCATATGTCAATAGTAAATTCAATTAAAAAAAACTTTGAATGAGCGTTCTTCGGTTCAGACAGTAAAAAGATTTGCAACATGCAAATTGCTGAGATGCATACGGACACCTTTGATACCAATTCACTGCATGCTTCTATTGCCGGTAGGATAATATTAAAACTCTGCACCATGAATAAATCCAAACTGAATCTCGAATTTCGAGACATTTCGAGGCCCGATTAGTTTCTTTCACACAGAGTGCAAAAGATTTTCAAACGCATCTCCACAGCCATTTAGTTCACTCAATAAGAATGGATAAAGGGGGAAAAAATAAACATCAGAGGAGCAAACAAAGATATAAATGTTTTGTTTGAAACCTATACCAAAACCAGAAACTGCAGACCAAAATCTTACCACTTCAGGCGCTACTGAGGACAATGAGAGACTTATTATATTTAATTGCAACAATGTAATGGACATGCAGTGTGACATGTTGTGATCTTGTAGCCCATTTTTTCGTATATTGAAAAATTAACAATCGAACCTTCATATTTGAACATAGACTTGCTCCGGACCTGATTTTTCGAATGGAGTTTTGCAGCTGCACAAGGCAGATCATTGTTGCACCACCTTTGTGAGTAGGAAGGTTTCACTCTCTGGGGAATTGGATGCGAGGAATTTTACTGAATTTACGAATCATGTAGATCAAGTATGATGCACATTCAATTCAACAGATTGAAGGTATTTAGTGCATTCCATGCCACGGGTTGATCGCTACATTTTTGATGAAAGCCTTCTTTTGTGTTCCCTGACTTACTTACGGGTCCAAATATTTAATTACTGATTTCAAATGTCTACGCCTCGTTTTCTAGGAAGCATTACCCGGCTCAAGAATCTGTAAACTCGTTATTTTTATTTTTTTAATACAGCGCCTGAGGCGTTGAAAGCATAGCTAATAGTCTATTGTGCTCAGACAATTTAACATGTCCACATATTAACGTCCCGGGTCTTCGGACAGAAAAAAGACATTAACTCGGATCGCTTTGTATATTTCAAATAACTCTACCTTCTTTTCACACTTGAGAACAGATGTCACTGTTTTTATGTAAAAACAATCTGACACTCTCTAAACAACGAGTGAGAAGTGTTGATGTAAAATGATGAATGATATCAATGTAGATATAATTTTGAAAATAATTATACTTCTTGATGACGTCAGTAGCAGTTCATGCACGATGCGGCTCTGGAATATATACTCAGTATGTTCAAACATGCCCATCGCACTAAATTTATACCAACGTTGTTCATGAGGCATGAATAATTGCCAATGAATGTTGGAATTTAATTTACCAGCCTATGAAAATTGCTAACGAAGATTTTACTTCAATACGACTTGTTGCAATGCTTTCAACCGTTTGGAAAAATTCTTATTGAAATAATTTATTTTTATACCTCTAGATTTATTGCCCTTGTGAATTACGTTTCTTGAACGTGTGCTATCTGCGTTCCGAATAATTGACAATGTTCGGCCTTGTATATTCAATATTATTATCTATAAGGTGCTTGTCATGTTGGTATTAGATAGAAAATACTGAAAGTATTTACAAACCTGTTCTTATGCCTCACAGATCTTAGAATGCACAACGATGATAAGGAGGTTATCACCTGGATATAATGCATTTGGGTGAAAATGCGGGAAAAAAAGAAACAAACTAGAAAGACAGCGAGTGCTTTTGATAGATGTAAAATAACGCACATTGACCGGAATGTGTTACAATAATTGAGTTTTCGATATGACCAAGGCTAACTGTAAATCCCCAGTAATTTGTGTTAGGATTCCGTGAAGAAATAACTATCTATCGGAGAGGGAGAAAATCAGCAAAATTTTTGCTGTAAGAGAGCACCGACATATGGACTGAACTATACAACTGAAAAGGTGAAGATATGTGATTGCAATAATATATTGGTACAGAAACAGTGATATGCGACGACTGTACGCACAACAATTTGCTGATGAACAGGTTGGCAGACCGAATCGTGAATTATTTCTGAAGAAATACGCTGGCTGATGGTATTTCGTGACGGAAAGTAAGGCAAAAAAAACACAGAAAACGATAGTCGTGGGGGAATGGAAATCTGGAGAGACTCTGTAGAGATTGTATATCACTTTGAAGGACATATGTAAATCAGTAGCGTAACAGAGAGCAGATGAATGTAAGCATGCAGAGTTTGGGTCTCACATGTAACATTGGAGCCTCTGCAACTTCATCTGGAATTTCGTCCAAAAACCCAAAGCATTTTGTTCAAAACCATCTCCTCTCTGTAGTTATGGAATCGTTCCCTGCTTATCTCATAACTATGAACTCTTTAATGAGATTTCCTTGCCGTTGGAAATAAAGACTGACTATTCACTTTGTCAATGCCCGTTTTATTTTATAGTTCGCTATAAGCTCAGCCCAATTCTTAGATACTCCAGAAAACAAAAACAAAACAAAAAAAAATCCCAGCCTTTGCAGCTTCTATTTATAACTCAAACCAAGCAGTCCTGTACCTCCTTGAAAAACTTTTCCAACAATCCAAAGTCTCGATCCAAGTGTCTTGTTAGACATCCGTTCCTGATTCAGACCGCCAGTCTTGCTGAGCTGCGTTATGTTACTCGACCTACTTTGACTCTGCGCTATGTTCATACCAATGTCATCTTCTTCGATATACCCTACACTTCGTGGCTTACTGTTCAGTTTCTCACCTTCTAGCTGTAGTTGTTCAAAACCTCCCGAAAAACACTCTAAATCCCAGGATATTCGTGGCCCTCTGGATCAGGTGTAAAGCATTCAACTGGTTTCGGTGTCTGTTCCACAGAACACAGCACTATGATCCATACATGTAATGCTATCCCTCCTACATAAGGTCTTTCCCCATGTGTTTAACCCTACTACCTTTCCATTCGAAGCCTGGCCAACACGTGGAAAGTTGGCAATCCTCTTTTTGCGACCACAGCGGTCTGCTGTTTTAAGTTACCACCCTAATTAGCTGAATAGCCTTCAGAGGGATTCGTTCCTCTTTTTGCCTTTGTCATACTTTCTTAATGTGGCAATAACATCTCTCTGTTTATCCTCATTTTCCAATATGTCCTTTGTCGGTTTTCAGACTTACCAGATCCTGGCACCAGTGAGATACGGCCACGTAATTGTCTCGCTGTGCCCCTGTCAACCATTCTCTTACTGCAATCACTCGATTGTAGTTCGCTCGACTCTGATCTGAACGAATTGTGGTGCCATCGGCCTGACTTTTGCTGCCGATAATTTACTCTGAGTTGAAACCCTGCCCACTCTCCCATGGGTATCTGAAACTGTATAGCTGTTTGAGAGGGGAATGCAAACAGAAACGTTTTCAATTGCATACCGGCCTCTCTTGGTTGTCAACCATCAAGATGACTGTGCCAGAGATGGGAGGACTTTTGACATCAGCACATCACGTACTCTGCTCCCTATATGCCATACTTAGTGTCCAACTGCTGCTCCAACCGAACGACAAGATGTGATAAGTTCCAGCTGGTCAGATTTCCCGCAGACATAGGATCTATCACTTCTAGAATTCAACCATCAAGCCCGCCAGTTAAATAGATGGCAGGGACGAAGAGACGAGCGGTGTTGTAAAATCCCGCCCATGCATGTCGGAGATGAGGTGCAAACTCAATGGTTTCAATGACATAAATTGCCTTTTCAGGACACACGTTTATTTTCATAACCCAGACAATATTTCTGTACATCTCTACAAGTCACGCGCCCCTCCATAAACATTCCCCATCGTTGCAAAAAGTATAGTGTAAAATTTTAAGAGTAGTGAAGACATGTTGTACTTGAAACCTTATACGTTTGTAAGACACTTACTGACAGACAGAAACAGCAGCATTATTTCAAATGACTTTTAAAACAAGCTTATCAACAAACACTGAGCAACTTAAACTTTTAAGGTGTAGTAATCCATTTATAAACAAGGGATTCTGATTTTAAAACACAAATGTTGATTTACGAATTTATTAGTGTACTTGGGGTATATTGTTCATTTCATTCAGCAACAATTTGCTGAGAAACATCATGATAAAAGGTATTACGGAAACGCCATGTTCTAAGAGAATGTTAAGACCTGAAGAATATATGCGATTTATCCGTAAGTTCTTAGACGAAGAAAACATTTGCAAGATGTAAACCCGATTCCTGAATACTCTTTATTCACTGTCTAGATATCACGCATGCATGTCGAGTTGTGGAGTTATGTGTTAATCTGGTTTAGCCGTGACCTATAAAGGAACAGGTTTTTTTTTTAACCTTTGGGCTAACAACTGAACTTACTCGGAAACACGGGGAATAGAATCAGCTTAGACAGGATAAGCATCCTGATTATACGGACTAATGAAATGCCATTATGCCAGAGGTTATGATATGATTGGCTAAGTGACATGAAACATATAATTAAAAGCAAATTACTGCGGATTCTGGAATCTGAAACCAAAAAGAGAAAATGTGGGAACATCAATGCAAGTTTGACAGCACCTAAAGGGAGAGAAAATGAAAGGCATGCATAATTGATTAAATAATATATAAGTTACCTATCTTGGATTGTGTATTTTAGATTTCATCAGATATGTCTAATTGCTCTGTCGCAGAGCTGGCTCCGTACATTGATGCTCTCCAGCGGCCATTGCTCTAAAGAAAAGTATCTCTTTAATTCAAACACTGGCATTGGAAGCTTGTATTGTCGGATAATTAGGCAGTAAAAACGATCTCAGACTTTCCACTAACAGACTTTTAGTTAAATGTTAGAAAGAAGGTGTTGCCTCTTAAGCAACAGCTGAGGACTCTAACCCAGAGGAACTCCCAGAGAGGTTTCTGTGGAATTGACGGGAATGTCGGTCATATAAAATTGAAACAAACAAAAAAAGGCTAAAGCATTACCACCTCAGGCATCATTGAATTGCTACAGGTGAGGGTCTGACAATGGAAATTTGCATTGAACGCTTGAATGAATCTATGAGCTCGGTCGAACAACGGTGGAAAATCCAGCCTATTGTGTGAGACTGGAAGGTATAAACCGCTTTCATATTGTTTTCTTCTTCTTCTGGGGGATGGCCTAGGCCTAAATGAAAAGTGGGGACTAGACGATGAATAATACAACCAGTAGTAACAGAGCTGACACATTAATTGGGAAAATGACAAATAAAGAATATGAGATTTAGACTACCGAATCCGAGTAAAAATCCTGCTGAAAATTCCAGAATAAACAAAGACTTAAAACAGTCGAGGTAATTCTAGCTATGATAATGAAAAATCGTTTCAGGAGGAGGCTGTTAACAAACAGTCAGTTATAATAAAATCATTTCGGAAAGACTGTAAAGTATTGCCCAAAAGAGGATGACAACACATTTTTTGTATACTCCATCCCAAGCGGATTTCGACGACGGGCATTTACCTGGGAGCTTAACGTGGAGAGATGGAAATGTTCAGACGATAGTAAGGTGAGAACGCTCCGTCCATTGGTATCACTTCGTACGATTATAAATAAAGGGAGAAGATCGCCCGTTCTAATTATTGAGAAAACGCCATTATTGGTGACAAAGAAGCAGATGTTTATGACAAATGAGGCCCGTTGCATTATAACCACCAAAATTATTTTATGTTTCGGCTAGGAAAGTTCATCATTGGACTTCCGATGACATAATAATTTTAACAAAAGGGAAGTGAGCTGGAACTGCGTGCCACATATTTCCTGCGATCTTCAGGATCTTAAAAATATTTGATTGTCAGGACCAAAATATACAAGCAATTTAACGTTCGATAAAGTCAAGTGAATGACGCGCCAATTGCGTTAAGGCAACTTTAGTCAAAGAAAATGCCAAGGAATCCGTGGTGCAAGAAAAACCAGGACTTCTGTTGATAATGGAGACATTGAAAATACATTAGGGATGACAATGTGTGTTAGGCATGCTCAAAGAAGTGTTTATTGCAGTTCTGAATCGAAACATTGATATGATGATTCCAAATAAGAGACAATTATTGGGAAGTTATGCATTGGTCTATGAAATCAAAATACAATCAACAGAAACGTCCTCAAATTATTCCGAGCGAAGTGACCAGTCGCAAGATAAACTTAAGATGTGACAATACATATTTAAAAAAATGCTTTGTGTGAAACGCCAGGACATCTTGCGAGGGAATGCAGATCCACAGAAAATAATCAGGGTAACAAAAGGCAATGCATCAACTGACAAAAAGTAGGTGATGTTCCGAAAGAAATGGTGGGCAAGGAGAGGAGTAAGGGTGGGCAGGATTGGTCTGTGGGGGAAAGGGAGCCGAATGGAGAATAGGGTCCAATCGAGGAAGCTAATCCTTCGA
This sequence comes from Sphyrna mokarran, assembly GCA_024679065.1. Lineage (NCBI taxonomy): Eukaryota > Metazoa > Chordata > Chondrichthyes > Carcharhiniformes > Carcharhinidae > Sphyrna > Sphyrna mokarran. The sequence goes on along the minus strand of JAGIQG010000016.1, from coordinate 9,362,978 downwards.
GGTTCAAAATCAAAAACCCTGTATGACACAACAAGTAGCACAGTCAGTATTTCAGATGTCAGTAGTTAAGTTGGAGAACAAATTAGTCCAGAAATGAGAGTGAACAGTTCTAGAGACTACAGGCACAATTCACTGAATATATGTAGAAGCAATTTTAGTAGGCCAAGCCTGTAACATGTGGGTATAAACTGGGTAATTTCCATCTGGAACAGTTTATATTTGTTGACTACTGATCAGACCGCTCAGATGTACGGAGTACCTGGCTGAATTAAGACCGCATTAGTAAGTGGACCTATTATGCTGGAAATTGAGTGTAAAGGGGGGAGATCTAGATTTGGATATCCTAAACAGGAGAGGGCAGTATTTCAATGATAGAGTTGTCAGCCCAATAAGGAATTATACTTGATTTGAGGACAAGGAAGCATAATATGGTGTAAGTCGTATACGCTAAATCAACGTGTTCAGCAGAAAGGTTGCAATAGCTCTAGCATAGCGGCACCGAGACAATATTGGGCGAATGAAACAGTATGGGACTATTTGGATGCACATTATCATCAGGTTTGGAACGAAAACAAGCAAGATTTATATGCCACATTGATAACAAACCCTGGATATGTTCATCCTCACAATCGGGAACATCCTCTGAAGGAATGGAGGCAGTTAACCACATAATTGCAGATATAGAAAAAAAAAGTATTAACTAGACTAATTCACCAGTTTGGCCAGGAAGAAAGTCAGAGAACAGTTAGCGATTAATTATCTTTTACACAGCTCTGGATCACCATTCTTTTCGAGAACATTCCATGATGGCGAATCTTGCTAACATCCTGAACATCCATGGAAAATGAAAGACGATACTTCGCTAATATATTTTGGTCAATTTCTGTTTCTGATGAACACCAATATAAACATAAAATTGTGGGCGAGACACGTTGACCACAACTTTTCCATAACGGCTCAGCGATGTGTTTTTATCACAATTGCATGGTACGATAAGAAAAGCATTAGATTGCGCAGTTAGTTCAGCCGTCGACATTTTTATAGCATCAGGCAGATCAATAGAACATCGCTTAGACATACACCGAATGATTGAAGCAATCCAGAAAGCGGTTTTAACGTGAATGCCACTAACGTCCATTTGGACAGGTGAAGGTCACATACCGGGAAAAAAGTCATATTCAAAGGTTAAAAAAAAACAGAACTTCGAAAGAAGGTTATGTTGTCGTGCGCAGACAATTTTCCACAAACGAGCTGAGAGAAATGCTTGGACTGTTTTAAGTATTCAAGGAATATTGTTGAAGATTATGAAATATCTGCAAAACCTTAGTGGATCTGATCTAAGGTGGAAGGGCTAGCAGTGAAAACAAAACATAATAGATAGACAGAAAAAGAAACGTTGTTTTGCCTTAAGCAAAATACTTAAAAGAAAAATTCCTGCAGATTTCACGAAACAGATTCACTTTTTTTTCCCAAGAAAATCATGGATGCAAGCTGCAGTGATAACTCAACAACACGGTGGCATTTTAATGCCAGAGGTACCCTAAAATGCCCAACTAGATTCAGTTGCTAAAAATATGCCTCAATGTGTGAGAGCATTGGCTTGTGCCTTATGGGCAGTATGAGTTCAGAGACACTACCATAATGGGGAGGGGAGGGTTGGGGATGGGGTAGGGAGTCTCCATAATCTTCACAAGTCGGACAACATTTGAACGCAACGAGATTGAAATACATATGCATTTTCGACAATAGACGTTCAACATGGAAGCTAATCACTTACCAAGCGACAGGCATTTAAAAGTCAGCAGAGATATGAGAGAAAATCCTGCAGGATCGTCAGCAAAAGGAACAGAGCATGGGCGTATTGCAGAAGTGAATGAGGGAGTAAATGAAGGTTCCGCAGAAGAGCGGCCCACTGTGGAAGGGTCGATTAACTTCCACGTTGATGGGAATGGGGTATAATCCACTACTAGACCCTGCACTGCGTGGAAGTTGTAAATGACGAACGCGAACAAATCCCAGGGAATAATTCAGCACAAGTAGCAGAGCTGTTTACTTTAAATTAAGCTTCAAAATGGAATACAGAAAGGCGTGTCAATATCTATGAAGCTAATTGAAATGCGTTTTGGATAAATGCCGACATTATGACGGCATGGAGCAGCCGAGGTTTCATTGCTTGACGCTCTGGACATGAGCACCATAACAAGGCGGTTGAAGATGTAATCCAACACCCCATAGTCCCTTCGAAACACATTGCACATACATAAGAAATTAAGATTCAAGCCCAGAAATATCACGGGCTGGAATGGGCTAATAAAACACAACGATAGATTTTGGAAACTAACTCAATACTGACTTTGAAAAGAATTAGATTAGGCGACTGGGTATTAAGCCAACCATGGATGTGGCCATAGAAGATATCTCTATTATTCATAAAATTTGTCAATTGAACACTTATTTTCAACTAAAAAGATAGATGTGCTCTGCTTTTGGTTGCAACTGAAGAATTCCAGTTAATGGCAAAATACAAGACACCCTAGCCAGAAAGTGAAGGGACAGTAGGCCTCCTGGAAAGAAGTAATGTTATCAGCCATGTTCGAAAAAAACAATGACAACAAATTTTCGTGCGATGAATAGGGTCATAAAAATCCAAGAAATAATTCAAGTGGCGAGAAGACATGAAGAAATTCTCAGAGTCGGACGAGAGTGACGTGGATTCAATTTGGTTGAAATCATCCTCCCGTTTACGTCCAGCGTCTCATGGTACGAGATAACCGGAGGACGGCATTGTCCACAATTAATACCAAATGAAAACACGTTAGATCATTATGCACATTTTCTATTGGCTGGAATTAATTCCAGGATGATTATTGACTGGTTTGTTTTAATAATTATTGGAATATTTCTACAGGAGAGCAGACTTGAAAATCAAGATGGGGGGACATTTGGACACAGAGACAAAAAAGGGCATAACGAGTGTAGAAGGGAGCTGAGGACACAACCATATGGAAACTGAAGTTGGGGATGATCATGGAGGATGTTGTTGCCAATCTTGACTGTTTCTGGTCTGTGGATTAGGAAGTATACGGAGGTGCCGCAGACGGAGGTGCAAAGGCCTAGTCTCGGAATTTGGAAATGAGTTTGGTAGAAATAATGGTGTTAGAGGCTGAATAAATAAGTACTCAATAAACAGGAGTCCGTTGTAGGTGTTTTTGATTCCCATGTGTTCCAAAGTTGACTGCAGTATCAGGGTTCTGCTGTGGACCCGTTGCGGCAATGCACAAATTGTCGTGGATCCAGGCAGTCCGGGTGACCGGAATTGAAACGTGCCTTGACTAGCCTTTCTAAACATTTCACAATGATGTATGTCAGAGACACCGGACATTAAGGCACGCTACTTTCCTTTTCTTAGCCACAGGGATGATCGTCGTTTTCTTCAAGCATATTGAGGCCGCAGATTGCGGAAAGGAGATATTGAAGGTATCTGTGAACACCCCTGCTGATCCGTGCAGCACCTGTGTGTCGTCGGTGTACACCATTTGGGCCGGCTGTTGCTTGACCTTTAATAAAGCTGCTCTGACATCTGCAATGGTGATCCAAATACAGGTTCAGCCAGGGCTTCCAGGGTGAGGGTGTGTTATTGCTGATAGTTTGGGCAATATGAACATATAATGCATTGAGCTTGAGGGCTACTGGTGCGTTAGAGCCAGCGATTGTCCATGCCTGTTAATGACATAGTTGCCTGTCCTTGACATAGTTGGCGGATGTCTGGATAGCTGGCTAGGAATCTAACTTGGTATATCACTTTGTTTTGGCATCTTTGATGGATCAACTTCGATCTCGTCTTGTTTCTTCCACAAGTCAGGATCGACTGACACAAACGTCTCAAGACTTCTGCAAACAGTGGACATCCGTGTTCACTCACGTTTTCTCGTTTGAAAATAAAACACGGAATTGGTTCTTTGCCACACTGTCTTCGACAGAATTACGAATGAATTCAGTTACTCTCGTGACCTAATCATTCAATTGGTTGCAGAGTTTTTAAATACTACCAATCCATTGACTTCAAATAATCCCGTCGGAGATGTCCCGATTTTTCAGACCAATATTACACGACTTTTTTCGATGAATTTTCCCGCTTCAGTTCTGTATGCCGGGAGCCTCTGATATGCCAATGTGTAGGCGGGCGATGGAGCTCTAGGCATGTTTGTTATTTATGTACTAGTCGTTATAGGATGTTTGGGTGTCTGGTGGAACTGGGACGTATTGGTGATAACTTGGTAGTACGTTCTTTGAGCTTGGCATAGTTGAAGTTCAGTTACGATGAGCCAGTCCAAGGTATGACTTGTCTCAAGGTTATTTATAGTGCTATATATTTTATCAAGAACCACATTGGTTCGAGTGTAAACTGTCATCAGGGGAACGGAGGCCATTTCCCATGGAAGGTAAGAGGGGCAGCAGTTCTGCGTCAGGTATTCGAGGTGTGGGGAGCAGATACTTGTTAATGTTGCTATGTCGATGCATGGCGAGATGTTGATAGAGAAGCTGGCCGCACATCCCCGAATCTTTCCTGAAGCCGCTGTACGGCCCATTCTTTGGATTGAGAAGCCCGCTGGCTGTGGGGCAGAGTCTGGTGAAGCAGGAGTGAGCCACATTTTCCGTAGTTCAAACAAAACTTGCAGCTGACCGAGAATAGTGTTTCAATATATGAGATAATTCACAGATCGTTTACATTCTTTCAAGAAGTAGGCAATCATTCAAGAAAAGAGTGTGACATGAAATTGGCAGAGGGTAACACTGTTAGCATTGTACACCAGGGAATATGATATATCGGTATAAGACATGTGATTATGCTGGAATTGCCAATATGTCTTAACCTTGGGTTCATTCGCACATTCCTACAAATGATAAAGGAGGAATGTTTTGCACCCAATGTCTCTGCAATGACCAGGGATTGAGCTTAATCAGTCCTTTCAGGAGCAAAGGCAACAACGTCAGGTTCCCAAAAGCTTGTAATTGAGCAGATGTTTATACAATATATAATGTGGAGGTGGGACACATCACATTAATAGAAACTAATTTTACCTGTCATTTGTGTTTTTTAAACCAATGCAGCACTCATTCTTATCTTAAATGTAGCAAAATAAAAATCTGAAAGGAATGTTGTTTGTTGAAACTAAAATATACTGAAGGAGATTAGGGCGCAAGTACGTGTCAATACCCAATGCATTGATCAGCCAGGTACGTAAGGTGATCGATTCTATAATATTTCATAGTATTTAAAGAGGAAATACACTTCCTCAATTCTGAATCGCACATGTTGGATTTGTGAAAATATAGCTATACAGTAGAAGTGATACCGTATAGCATTCTTTAGCATTTAGCATTCTTGCCAACATTTTTCTGGGAGAGATCGGCATGCCTTTGTGGGAATAAACAACTTGCTTGTCATGCTGTTATCGGCGAACTTGTATATGAGATCAGTAAGAAAAGCTGACTCCATAGTGCAATTGGTAACTCAGACGGTGAATGACTGGACTGTAGGATAGTTTCGCGATGAAAACGAGACCCTATTATTGAAATTATTTAATCAGATGCCCGGGTCATTGGTACTAATGATGACGAATATGATGTGTGAAGGTTTTTATGTGGTTAGTTAAATTAGACAGCATATTTATTGTCAGCATACTTATACAGTGCAAGAATATTACATGGGTGGATCTGAGGCTAATACTTCATTCACTTTGTCACGGCTCAGGAGCCGTTATCCAACTCACCTTTGCCCTGTTCCTGTGACTCATCAAGTGCTTTACAGATGACAGCGTACTAGTATTTACTCGGTGTAATATTGTGTTCTGCAATATAATATCGTATGGTACCTTTTAAATTATGTGTGGAACAGAAGGAAACTTTTGAAATTCATTTATATTCTTTGATGTATAAAAAAAAAGATATCAAACGAGTGCACCGATTAAACGATCTTTTCCTCTTAAAAGTCGGTGTTTCCCCAGCCCTATCCAATTGCACTTTTGTTGTGACGTGCTATAACGTTCAGCTAAAACTTTCTAGAAATTACCCGCTGACAATTCCCTCAGTATCCTTTCTTGTCTTCCTGTTTTCAAGTCTCTCCACTTCCATTAATGTTGTGTTGAATTGGATCTGTTCAGTTTGACTGGGAAGGTTCGATATAGCAATGAGTTTGCAATATTACAATGATTCATATCAAAACAGTCACAACATCTCCTTTTCAGTCTGAACGAAAGACACTCGTAAGTCCTGGCGATTGGTTAGCTTTTAGATGTCACTCTTTCCGATGGATGGCTCCGGAGGGTGGCTATATCTTGTAAGCTGTACCCATCACAGTTTCTTGTTGTTTCATTTACTCTCGTTCTAAGCTTCCAAACCTTCATTCTAACGCTTAGAGAGTTTAAACTCTCTCATACTTCAATAATTCAGTCCCTTAATATGGACGATTCTTGGGACCCTGGAGACATCCAACCAGAATCTAACGCAGGACAACCACCCAACTGAGTCCAGTAGCCGGACCTGAAATCCAACTTCTGGGGATTTCACGGCACTGGCTCTGAAAGACCAATAAAACTCTCTGAAAGCTCTGGCCTTCACTCTGAAGAGTGCCAGAGATCAGGAAAAAGCAGCTCAAACAGGACCTTCAATCTGTTCGCCTCACCATTGTAGGGCGCCGAATCTCAAACAATGAAGAGACTGTGTAGAAGGATGCAATGAGGTGAAATGTACAGAAACAATAATTTTTCCCCAATATCAATAAAACAAATGAGTTAGTCATCGACTTCAGGAATCCGAATGAAGAAAATAATGAAAACATTTCTTCATCATCCCCATCGACAAAAACGGGGATGACGACGAAATGGTCGCGAGATTTTTTTTTTTAATTAAACATGTCCTAGTCCCCCTATACCCAGACTAAAGCTTTTTTTTGGAAGCCCAACAATGTTTCCAATTTCTGAGAGACTAAGGTGCTTCTGCATGTCAGCTACGACTCTCACCAACTTTGCACACGCACAGTAGAAATCATTCTTTCTGGTAGTGTCACATTTTGGTATGACCCCAGCTCTGCCAAGACCGCAAGAAAAGACAAAAAATCCTGAATGAGTTGCAGTCCTTCACTCAAGCCAACCTTCCACCCAATGACTCTTTCTGCACTTTCTGCTGCATCAGCGAAGCAACTATCTAATTAAGGACTCCACACACGTTTGATATACGTTCTACAATCTTCCGTCGGGAAAATGATAGAATGTTTGAGGTCACTTATCCACCAAAGCAAAAAAAAAACCTTCACTCTGAGCATCAGACTTTTGAATGGATCCTGTCGTATACAGTTGAATTTTCCATCTCGCTATGGCAGTCACACTACATTCTGCTCGCTCTCCTTTCCTTCTCCATGAAAGTTATGTTGTGTCTGTATAGCCTGCAAAAACAATGCTATTGAACTATATATGAATACATTTGACAATACTAAATCAATTCAAATCAGTTTGCTGAGTTTTCTTTCTGTTATCGTTAATGCTGATTTCATTTGTTTTCATCCTTCTTGTCGTATTGATTTTGTACTAGCACTGCACAATATTTTCATTCTGCAATGAACATTTTCACAAAATACATTAGAATAATCTCTGTCTGTATTGGGTTTAATTTTCAATTTTCTAGAAACATTTTCAGTTCAATTAGTACTAGCTTCATTTACGGTATAATTTGCAGCAGGTTTAAATCTTACAGTCAGATTACACATGGCTAGTTTACTTAACGTATTTTAGTTATTATTCGGGAATTCTTAGGCAATGCCCGTTACTGTGACATAACTTATCGATCATATGCACGCATCTGTAAAGCTCTATTGAAAACCTGATAGTATGTTTAAATTTATTTTTGATTTGTGGTAGTTTTCCCAAAATGATGCTCTTTAAGGAGAGTGAAAATGCGATGTCGCAACAATTTTCTTTGCTTTTTGATCTATTACCTCATTTCACTATCCTGTCTCCCTCGTTAATACAACGAGGGAGATCAAATTTCAGAAGTTGAACATTACACTCCTTTATCCTTAAATTGATTTTCATAGTTGTACCATACCTACTATGGTAATTGATTAGAAAATTAATCCATATTATGCTGGCATTTGCGAATCTATTCCTCTTTCTTGAGGTTCTTATTTAATCATACGTCATTGTTCGTGAATACGTCATATTAGTGTGCTCCCTTTGTGGGCCTAATTCGCACTGCACTGGTAAATTCTAGGAATTCATTTTATGAACTGCTTGTAAGGCTACGTTTTCCACATTTGATTTGATAGCTGTCAAATAAATTCTTACCATGTCTTTCTTGTATATATCGTTCCTGTATATATCATTTGCACTGACAAATCTCATGCATATCCTTGTCAAACACATTAATTATTTCCATTGGAGATAACTTACATGTACAATTTCAAAACAATAATTAACCATATTCATTTTCAAGCCAATGCCAGATTCACAACAGCGAAAGTTCCAACATGCAGTCAAAGGGTTAACCTAACCGCTTGGATCTAATTTTATTTGTTGTCAGTGCAAAATGTCATTTGTTATTGCCTTCTGCGCCCTGAATTGTTTTTCATAAAGGTGCTGGACTGGCTATCGGGAAATATGTGACCATTTCATATGTGGAGAAACAACTTAACTTGTTAAAGCTGAGACATGCATATAGAGAACGAGACATGATCTCTGATGTCGAACCATTAAGCCACGAGCTTTATCTGCTAACGTACTCTTATTTTGTTTTCCTGAATGCTGAATTTCTTGAATGAGACTTTAATTATCTTTGATACACCAAGTCTGTCCTCACGTGCAAAGTTTTCAAAAGAACTTCATATTTTTCCTCTCTCAATGCTATTTACGAGGCTGGCTAGAAGATTATTCCACAATATTGGGATTAAAATAAACGCCAATACATTTCTGCGAAATTTCCAATTGTTGTTGTCCGAGACAAATGAATCGCCCAAGTGTTTAGTAACTACGCCAAATGCTCAAATGCTCATTGCATTCGGCTGAGTGTTTCCAACAATGCAGCCTCAATTTCGTTCATTAGTTTATAATGTGTCCACTCATTGCTCGAATCCTAAATGCGGAATCTCATTTCCAGCACGACGTTTGCAATTGGTCGCAAATGTAAACAACATCATTACGACCCTTCGCCTGTCAGTGAAAATCCAAACATATGCAAAAAACAGAGACACGAGAATTTGCTTCATACATTTGTGAGCAACAGTCTTGCTGTACTGACTTCTTTCAGAACAAGCAATCTTGTTAGTACCGCTTACTTTAATGGCAACCGCAGGAAAAGTTCAAAAAATAATGTCTGGAAGCTTGTGTCCACCGCAAACGCAAGAACACAATTCTGTACTGACTACTACATAAATTAGATGGCTGTATTCCAAAGCATTCAAATAGATTTTGCAATATGATGTGGTCGTAGCTGCACAAGCACTGACTTCAGGTGAAACCTTCTGCAGATTCACTGTATCGTGCACTTTAATTGTCGCTTCCTCATCCGCACGAGTATTTGGAATCTACTTTGCTGAATAATACACCGAGATTATATCACACTGTCTTCTTAGGAATGATGTGCTCCAGAAATGACACTCTGATTTTGGCATTTATCAGTCCTGGACCACGACGAACATTCAATTTTCGATTTCTACTGAGACAGTCTTTTGCAGAGGCATGCCAGCAGGACATTACTGCTTCACAAGCAGACTCTGTATCAGCCATGTTGCGAGAATGCTGGATGTAAGTTCTCCGAAGTCTACATCATCAATTTTGCACATTCGAACACTGCTACGTTGCCATACATTAAATCCACTGAGCAAGAGCGCTTTTGGAATCTGAGTGAATGAAGCAATGTGACTCCAAAGGGAACCTGGAAGTCCATTTTCTATCAAAGCCTGTTTGCTGGCTATGTGTTATTTTAGCTTGAAAACTTCACTCCGAAGATCCACTTCATAGTTTTATTTTCTTTTATAATTTCTGTGAAAAAAGTGCGTATTCTGGAATGTTTATTTTAATATTGCACACGCGTTTCTGCAGTCTCCGTTATGCCCATTGTTACTCTTCAATAGCCGAGTGTTTCTTCAACTCGTACGTAATATAATGCTCGAAACATGAAATGTTTCCTCAAAATTTGATAAAAATTTGATTCAATCGAAACTTCCAACAACTATATGCTGGGGGCTTCATGTTATTCAATTCATCTCAGAGAATTGTTGATGCGCAAGTTAATAGGAAATTCTATATTTTTAAACTTATATTATTCTTCCAGCTTTTACCCAGTTCTGCATGTTTTGTACGTCCTGCTTACTTGCATCCATTAAGAAGAAGATCAGAGGAAGAGAAAATAAATCAGGTTCCTCAATTGTCCAATGGGATACATTGCGGAGGAAAGCTATATGTCTATAGATTAGATGAGGTGCCAACTTCTGCTGATAACTTAAATGGCTAAACCACAATGCACTCAGAAATTGGTTAAAGTCGATATTTTGTATATTGATCCGTTCAGTACCACTAATCTTTTGTTTCAGTGTCTTTGCAGCACGACTCGATTTTTTATGCTCGAGGGCACATGTTGCAACACTATCAACAATGTCAGTTAAAAAGAGATAATGTGGTGGATAGCGAAAATAATAATTTGAGTAGAATTAGTCGTATTTACATTAACAAATTGGGGAGGCAGTGTTTTAGTCTTCAATCTTCTGCAAAGAAGATGTTGATTAACTCTACATGGGGTAAAAAGATGTGCAATGGCATGAAACCATGGGATATTTCTGGGGAGATAATTATTGTACAGCCAAATTTATGTCGGGTTACAAATATCTGTAACATATAAAAGTCTACAGTATTGACTGGTATAGAGAGTTGTTACTCTTCTAGTTATACTTGTACTTATATTCCTGAGATTGCGTCGCTCATCAAAGCAAGGTCTTTAACACCATTTTGCATTATGAGCGATTCGCTTGGAAAATGAAGCCTTGAGATTAATGACGACACTTGACTGATTTGATTTATTATTGTCACATATATTAGCATGCAATAAAATGTATTATTTCTTGCGCACTACACCGAGAGAGCATATTATTCACAAAGAAAGAAACGAGAAAGTGCAGAACGTATTTTACAGTCAAAGCTCAGGTTTAGAAAAATATCAATTTAATGTAAGTAAGAGTATTCAAGCGTCTGATATTAGCAGAAAAAAAAAACTGTCCTTGAATCAGTGGTACGTGACCTTACACTTGTGTAACTTTTCTCGAGGAAGAACTGGGAAGAGATAATGCTTGGGGCGTGCGGATGCTAAATTGTGCTGGCTGCTTTGCCGTGACAACCGGAGGTGTTGTCCGAGTCAATGGATGGGAGAATGAATGAGTGGTGTATTGGACGTAATTCGCATCTTTTTTGTTGTTTTTTTTTTCTGCCTTGGGAAGAGCAGAATCCTGTGATACAACCAAAAAAAAAGCTTACTATTTTGCGTCTGTACAAGTCGGTGAGCGTCGTAGTTGATTTGCCAAATTTTCGCTGTTTTCTGAGAGAGGCATTGGTGGGCTTTCTTAATTATGGCGGCAGGATAGAACACTTCTGGCAGTGACGGTGGTGGTGGCGGGGTGCGGGGAGGTGGGGGGGCAAGTCAGTTTGTTGGTGATCTGGCCACCTGAAAAAAAGTTAAGCTTTCGACCTTTCAACTTCGTTCCCGTTGACGGAAACAACACATGCTCTCCTTATTCTATCTGAAGTCAATGCCAATCTTCTTTGTTTTGTTGACATTTCGGGATCAATAGTGTCGCCTCACCCCTTCTGTATTTCATTCCTGAACCCCTTTCGTTTTATTTTATTCTATGAGATTCTACCCACGACGTTGGCGTTGTCATCAAACTTAAAAATCTTGGCCACACAGTCACAGGCGTTTAAGAAGTATCTCAGGGGACTGAGAACATATCCGGGGTTGACGACGATCGCAGAAGAGGTCTTGTTGCCCATCGTTACTGACTGCAGTCTGTGGATTATGATGTTCCGAATCCAGTCGCAAAGAAAGGAGCCGAGGGTCAGGCCATAGTTGAGTTTGTAGTTGAGTTTTGTAGGAGTGATAATGTTGAAGACTGAGCTGTAATCAATAAATGAAGGTCTGACATAGTTATCTTTGTTATCTAGGTGTTCCAGGATTGAGTGCTGGGACAGGGAGATTGTGCCTTCTGTGAATCTGTTGCAGAGGCAGGGAAACTATCGTTGATCCAGGTAATTTGGGTGGCTGGACTTGATTCGCACCCTGATTAGCCTTTTGAAACACTTCATAATGATGGATATCAGAAAGACCGGACAATGTTCTTTAAGTCACGCTCCTTGGCTTTTCTTAGGTACTGAAAGATATTCGTCTTCTTGAAGCAGAGAGCGACCACAGATGGTTGTAAAGAGGTATTGAAGATTTCTGCGGAACTCCGATCCTCCATCTCCATCGATCACAGTAGAGTTGCAGCGAACCTTCTCACCCATTCGCCCAGTTCTTACATAGGTTCTTCGCTGCAGCCCCTACTGGCCTCTCCCATAACCCCAGAGGCCCCGTTCCCTAACTGACCGCCCCATCGCATTGTCTGTTTGCCATTGCCCTTGTAGAAACATTGTTGATCTCGTGCCAGGGTGGCATTGATAGTCTGGGACTGCTAAGGGGCACCCCTTGCCTTCGCACTCCTGAGGGCCTCAATAGCTCTTGTTCTACTGGAGAGTCATGTTGCCTGTTCCCCGTTCATACGTTCAAAGTCGATTCCTCGCCGGAGAAAATCTTTCCCACAGAGATCGTAAAGGTCATAACCGATTGAATGCCTTTTTTCACTAATGACAATAAATTATCTTGCCCCTTGCTGATTTGCGATGTGCGGCTGACTGCGCCACAAATCATTTTAATTGCACCTGTTACGCAAATCAGTTAGACGCTTGTTTACAACGGTATAGCATGATGAAAATGGATGCAAGCCAATGGTAAAACCTCAGCCCGACTCTTTATTCCATCCTAATTTTTGAAAGCACATGTACTTAACAGGACATCAAGTTTAATTAATTAACTGAAAAAATACTGTGTGTGTGGGGGGGGGGGAGATGGAATGGGGGCGGGGGGGGTGGTGAATAAGCGTGGGGAATAAATATCTTGGATGTAGAATCGATGTTTATCCCTGAGGGGAATTCCGTCTAGGTACGTCTTGCGATTGTAAATCTTGGTCAACTTGCCACTGGCTAACAAAGGTTACACATGTCTTTTATCCAAAAAAATGTTCCACTTCTTCCACAAGATTATTTGCTTCCAGACAACTGTGCAACCAGAAATCGATATCATGGCTCGAATGTCTCTGAAACTACACGAAACGGAATCATTTTTTTTTTGATTTTCCTCAACATGTTCTACAAAGAAATGTTATAATTCAAAGACGCAGGTCTGAGTTCAACTTAAACAACTTCCTTTACCCGATCAGCAGTGGAAAATTCAGATCACAGCTCACAGACGGAATCGACAATGTTCGAGTGTAAATTATATTTTGAACAAATATATCAGTTTACAGCGAAACAGAATCTCTATTTTAAAGCTTTTCTTGTCAGTTTTGCTCCCAACGTCTTATTGCAGCATTCCTTTCTCTATCTACAAATGAAACATGCATGGGACACCAAACGTCCCCATTGACCATAGCATATGCTAATCAGGACTTCCCTCAACACCATTGTATGTTTGATTCTTTCTGTCGCCAGAACTTCAGCACCTGATTGGTATTGTCCAGCGTCTGGTATTGCTCGTCCTCCTCATCTTCCTCTTCCTCTAACTCTTCCTCTTCCTGCTTTCGCTCCTGCTCCTTCTGCTAGGTGGCCTCCTGGCCAGCAATGCACTTGTTCAGCCTGAACATCCTTCTCCCCCACAAGCTTCCATCGCTGCTATGTGACTTCGAATCATAGAAAATAAAACAGTTGGACGGAAACCACTTGGCCCATCAAGGCCACATCCACTACAAATCCTTGCTACCACAGAAATTCACCCCGCTAATTGCTGAAACTTAATATCCTGGAACACTAAGAGGCAACTTAGCATTGTCAATGCACCGAACTGACACATTTTTGGACAAACGAAAGCGGAACATCTAGAGAAAATCCTCGCAGACACAGTGAGAACTTGCAAGCTACACACAGACAATGATTCAAGCCGGAAATCTAACCCACTTTCTTGTATCTCTGAGGCCGCCGTGCTAAACTCTCTCATCATTCCACCCACTAATACCGACTTACATTGGCGAAACTAACAAGCTCACAGTAGCCCATGCATATCGGTAATATTTCGCATTGTGAGGAAGATAACGTACCTGATTCCAAAGCCTAATTAATCCTAGCTTTTGGATCTCAAATTAAAACATTAAAATATTTAAAATCAGCGTACGAACGCTGAATGTATCATTGGGCAGATGCAGGTTGAATCAGTGGCTCATAGGTAGATATACGTCTGCGATTTTGAGCAGCTGGATATAAAGTGCACGAAATGTGTTCAGGTATGTAGCGAATTGTTTCTCTTAATATGTTTGTAATGTGCATTTCTTCTCAACAGAAATTACGAAGAAAGATATTGGTAATGTTAGAAGACAATGATTATATTTGCTAGTCAAATCACATATTTGCAATATGGACAGTTTGACATTCGAGATAAATTCAAATCGAAATCAGATACCCTGCGCTTAAGATCTTGAATCGAGGAGTAGCACTGTTGATAGTGTTTGATTTTGTTCTTCAAGTTAGTATTTAACAATAAATTTTAAAATCCTAGCAGAACCCATCAATGTAATGTATTTCTAATTCCAAGCGCAATTCTTGAAAAAGTGTAGACTTATTCTGTACATATGTACATTGGACACTTGCTCCATGATTTTGAGGCAAATCCTGTTGATGTACACTCAGTTTTGGAATGCATAAATGATTTGAATAATGCAACAACCCTCTGGCAGACAAACTCCAGTAAAAAGCCTCACAACAGCTGCTGTCCACAGAAATCCCTATTTTTAATGATGGAGGAGCTTAATATGCTGATGAAATAAAGGTTAGACTTGGAATGAATTCTTTCCCAACTAATCGTTTGGTAATTACACGTAATCTGGGAAATAACATTGGAAAGAAGAAATGCTGGCAGAAGTACTTTTTTTTTAATGATCTAGTGACAGGTTGATCTTCACATTATTAATTATATTCGACAGAAATGCTTACATTAGTCATTCAGTTGTATTTCAAACAACAAGTTACCACCTAACGAATGACCTGCATCAAGGAAAGAACAGCAGTTTTTTTTTTGTCTTTTGAACAATTGATACACACCATTACTATCGTCCCGAAATTATCCATGCTTCTCCAAATCTACATGTGGTCCATCAGTGATGTGAATCACTCGTTACTGAAATTTTGACGTACTGCTGCAGCACATGCCTCGAAGGACTACTTCCCAAATCTTTCGCCTCTTTAATTGACTTTCATTTCATTTAATTCCAAAGTCGCCTCCAGGCGTTCATCAACTTCGTCCTTTAAAAATATTGTTTTCGCCATTTACCATTAGCTTTTTCATGTACCGTTTCAACTTATTTTGTCCTGAAGCTGGATGCCTAGACTTATTCGTTGCACAGAACACGTTTATGTAAGAGAAACGGCTGCAGCACAACGGCTGCAGTAAAACTTTCTGAATCCCTCTTCCAGACAACTGGGCATCTTGACGCAGAGAGAGAAAAAGAACTTTCGTGGAAAGTAACCAGGCACCTGAATCCTTGCCAGAGCCGTCAAGGCCTTGACACTCCAGACGACGATTGCCAAGGGCATAACGGTATATGGGACACAGTAGGTACCTTGGCCACCTTCAACTCTGATGTTCATTCTGGATGGATACGGATACTTATTTGTAGGACAAGAAAAGTTAGGAAGTTGTAGCAACAATAAAATTGTACGAATGGAGGTCAGCATTAGATAGGTGATAAGTTGCTTCACATTTTCTTCTAAAATGAACATCCTTACTCCAGAGAAGCTGCAAATTTATGGCAGTGTAGGAAGTTCACAAACGGTGCTTCATTCAGAAATTGTAGGCGCTTAATAAATCATTGCCTACAGCAATGCATTGGCATTAGATTTATTTAACCATCTACCTCGGCATTTCTAGAACTCGTGCGGGATTATCTTCATTTCTCCATCCCACACGACCAACGGCACTTCATGCCGTTTTACTGAATCCTTACAAATATCAAGTCGTGTGTGTGTATCTGTGCGTACAGTTAACATCGCTAGTCTCGTTTGCGGCACGGCATGATGAACATTCTGCAGACAAAGTTGTCATTGCATCCTGTCTGTGATAGCAATATGCTCAGACAGCGTACCTAGGGGCAATGTTTCTTGTATAACAACGTTGCAGGAGATTGTAGGGCCGGGGGAGGGGTGGACAGTGTTGCGTTTTCTTTGGTTTGCGGAACCAATTTGTGACAACACAGGTTCTTTTTGGCTAAACTACATGTTGTTCGGGGTCTCCCTTTCTGTACTGGTATGCCTGACCCTTGCTGTCACTCGCTCTGAGGCTTCTGGGTGGTGTTCTTCTTCGTTGTCGTCCTCTTCCTTTTCATTTCTTCCGCTGACTGTCTCCTCTCCAACGACGCTCGGCCGGTCGTCCAACAAGTCTTCCTCCTCCCCCCAAACACCCCCTGGCTTCTGTGCCACGTCGTGTACGGTGTAGCATATCTCTATCAGGGAGAGAAATGCGAGGGCACTTCGAGAGCCGTCCATACAACTGAACCCCATCCTGAGAAGCGCTCTGCACAATTCTACTATTGAGCGGGTGGCAATGATTTCTTCATTAGTTTTTGCTTCAAATTCATCCGCCCGCACAAGCTCGTCAACCAACTCAGAAGCGGGTACATCAGATGGCCCAAAATAATGTCAATTCACCTTGGACTCCTCATCAAGAAACCTCTTCACAAGCCCTCAATTCATAAAAGCAACTCCCCCCCCCCCCCTCCAGGACGTCTGGGATATCGGAGCTGTGCAATATGAAGCTTTGATGCGCATTGCCAGTTATTTTGGTGCTAACAAACATGACCACAGAGCAATTGTACATTTATTGAACGGATATTCATTCTATTCGCAATTCTCGATGCATTTTTGACCGTGACCTTGAGCTTGATGTACAAGCAGTCGATATTTCTCTGCAAATTTGAAATACTGTGATGGTTGTGAATCCAGAAGCTCGAATTCCAACTGGAGCCATTCAACATGAAAATATGTACCCTGGGCAGCCCCGGAATAAAAAAAAAACTTTCAGAACCTCCTTGCACAATTGTAGACGAATGCTTCTAAGATGCCGAAAGATGATCTCCACTGAACCACTGGGATGACAAAGTCAGGAAAAAAATAATAAGACAGCCGTCAGGTTCACACGCACTATGAGTAGGTGCTGCAACATGCCGCGAGGTGATAGCTGCTTTAGCGAACGCCACGTGTTGCACTCTCTCTTTTCAGACTTATTACGATCAGTGGCATGCAATGTCCAACGGCTGTTTGAAGAGTATCAGTTTGTGGAACTGCGGGGGTCTCTCCTGCCGTATTTGATGCAATGGGGCGAATTGCAGCCACGCCCTGCTTCCAAAGGCCGACTCTGAATGGTAAGGTCTGAGCCTCCTCTGCACTTCCTCCAGGGCTCTGGAAGCTAAAAAATAGCATGGTTTTCATCGCAGAGATCATCTCATCAATCATGATGAAATGAAATATCTATCGAGAGAGACAAATGTACGGGTTAAAGAATATGTTCACCCCCAGACAGACCACAGTAGCCAAAACACTATGCTCACTCCCTACAGTACGACAATATCGCAATTTCTCCAGCGCCTCCGCACAGTCCCCAGCAGCACAACATTTAAAGAAGTATAACAGGGCCCCGCACTACACAGAGGCAGAAAGCAAAAAACCGTGCACTGGGGTCTACAGACGGAGTCCTCTTTAAAATACTGAGATTACATCACTATGAGTTTTCACATTTTCCAACAAGCCCCACAGGCAACTATGATTCTAGGTGCGTGCATTCGGACCATAAGCGATCTCGATTCGTTCTGAAAATCCGATGTTGGAAACAGTGTGAAGCCCTTCAAACTTCCACCCACACGCTCGCTAACACATCACACCCCATTTCGCCCTCCCCCTCCTCATGAACCAAAAGGCGACAGAGCCGGCATGAAATAGCCACTTCTGAACAGCACGGAACAGTTTGAAAGCAGAGACTGAACGCCTCACTGGTTCACAATAATGCAGAGCCAGTCTCGGTGTTACATACAGGAGGCGTGTTCTCCATCGATCCTGTTTAGCTGACTAAGCTGGTAAAGGAATGCAAGCTGCGTTGATTCTTTGGGAAAAAATGTAACTATATTCCGATGGAAGCAGAGACATACAAATTGACATCTTGCATGCATAGGACCTGAGTTCAGCATTGTGTCGCGCCCATTTTCGGGGGTGACAACTTGGTAAAATGGGACGTGAGGCGAGTATCGCGATACATACCCACGTCTGCGTTGATGCCTACTTTACCAAGGCTCGAAAATGGCCGCAATCCGAGCATTCCCCGAAACGGTGCAATGGCGATTTAAATGCATTCGTATGCATTAAAATTGAATTAATGTCCTCATAACATTACCAACATTTTTCCCTTTCCCATTGTTTCTGCGCGCCCAGATTTGGCATGAAATAGATATGCTCGGCCAAGTGTCAGGCGCTCCAGGTTCTGAAGAGGTGAATTCAAAGCTTCTAACGGCTTTCGAACTCAGATCGTTGTTGGGGTGATGGAAGGAGGCGGCCGAGATCACTCTGGTGAGGCAGGAATAGTGGAGAAATGACGCCAGATCGTTTTCTGGAAGGGATGGTGCATGGGAAGTGGGCAGGGGGATGGACGAGAGAGACGAAGTGGTTCAAAGTAAGGAGCAGGGGAGGAGGGAGGCCAGATGGTTCAAAACAGGGATCACGGAAGGAGAGAGTCATCTGATTCTCTGCTAGAGGGTGGGAGGGCCTGGTCGTTCGCGAGGAGGCGTGAGAGGCAAGCCAGGTGTATCCCTATTCGGCTAAGAGGGAGGGGAGGACCGTTTTCTATCTTGTCGGGGGGAGAAGGAGGGAGGCCAGATGGATATCTGGCGGAAGAGATGTGGGGGAGGCGTAGCAGCAAACGGACTTCTGCCACTCTGTGGACCGGTTGGTGGAGGTGGAAGCAGAGCAGAACGTTAGAATCATAGAAGTACTACAGTTTGGAAGGAATCAGTTAATTTCTGACCGCGCATAGGCAGTTCAAAACTTCCATCGGAGCTGAATTTCTTCGGGCACCATGTGCGCACCCACAGCGCAACACAAATCCGTGATTTTTTTTTTCAGCCCATGGTTCCTATCGGGCTTTCTGAGAATGGTTTTCCAAGTCAGATCTGAAACACTGTGTATTGCTTCGAATCAACATGGCAAAGTCGGGCCCTTAGGGTGGGTTCTGGCCTATTTTTTTTTTTTGCGTGATGAGGTGGGAACAAGCGTGCAAAGATCGCCATTGCCACTGGACGCTTCATGTCCGATTTTACATTGCCGGACGAGGCTGACCCAAACCCCAGCCCATCGCTGCATTAGGCAATATTGCTAATCAATATCCTGCCGGGCATCTACTCGGCAGCCCGTTGCTATTTTGGGACCCTATCTTGTGGCTACACATAAAGTGGCTGGAAACTTTCCATGAGATTGTTTAAGGTTGTTGTTTGCTAAATCTGAATCTTTATGTGTGTCTGCTGTCATACTGCAGATGATTCCCAGTATAACAATTATAGTTTCTACAAAATGTTTCATCACTTCTTTATTGTTCTCTAGAAATGAATGAGCTGAAAGCTGGTGAGTGCACAGACGAACAATCTGGGCCAAACTGGTTCCACATAAAAAAAAAAATGACGAAAATGCAAATAAAAATACGAAATGAATGTTTTATTCACTATTAAATAACTTTTTCAGAAGAACAGCTTTTCTCGGTTATGTGTTGTGCAGCACGTGTGAACAGATGTCCCCGAGCGAATTGGTGTCATATTAGTGGTAGGTTCGTTAGCAGCCAGCAGCGGTAACATTTCTATTAACGTAAACCTAAAGGTTCGGGGTCAGCATTTGTTCTGCCCATTCGACTAAGGAAATTGCAGTTCAACTCTTCACTTATCACAAAAGTTAAAAAAAAAACACGACCATTTAACCTGAATGATGGATGCAGCTCAGTAATACACAATAGGGCGTCAATTGAAGTGTTTCTCAACAAACATGAAGAAGCTTTAAGAGAAATAAATAAAATTGCAATTTCCATCCGATTCAAAAAAAATCAAACACACATTAAAGAAGAAATGTTGATGTCGTGAAAATTCCTAGTGACAATCGAGGAGTCCGATTGTTAGCAAGCGGATGGAGTGCATCAGAGCTCGAATAACTTGTAGAGGAGACATATTCTCCTTGCCGTTGATTCTGCAATTGAGTTGAAAACAATTATGCAACTGATTTATAAAAGAAGTAGGAAACTCGAGACGTGGACTATAACTGACACTGTTCAAAAGGAAGTGGAATCGATTTGCTCAAATTAGAATGTGGATAACGAATATTAATGCATACAGATCAACAATCAATCCAAGCGTGAACGTGAATACATTTTGGTTGAATGTAAGATGCATCCCACCAAGAAAATAAATCAACAAAAAAAAGTGAAATAAAATGATCATGTACCAACATGAAATTCTCAGTTCGTTGAATCGACGGGGTATTTGCCACAGTCAAGTTCCAAATATTAGCTTCAATGTGCAATTCATGTCGCATTTACCTTAAAAATGGTTGCGAACTTAAAGAACTAGTGTTTCTTGAATTAAACAAGGACCAAAGGTATGAATAAATCACGTGTTGATATTTAGTAATGTTTGATGTTCACCTTCTGCTATTCTGTTTTCTTTATGTTAAAATTTATTTCGCTAAACGCATTTGACTTCTAATTACTCCATGCATTGCTCGGAAATGAAGTGAAGGCTTGACTTGTCTATAACTTGTTATTATTTCTTGTTACGTCTTTGAAGTGCTAAATGTGTGTGAAGTTAAAGTAACGCAATTGTAAAGCGGTCTTCACTGCTCTAAAACGTTCTTTTATTGAACTGAAATGCATTTAGAAGACACATATATCTAAGTCATTGAAGTTCGCATTTTTCCCCCTTGGGCATACAGTATATGTTTCTCTTTAACGTTATTGATAATTATTATATAATTGTACACTCTTCTGAAAAGATAAGGTGTATTTTGCTTTCCCGTAAGAACGACTTGCATTTGAGTTCAGTTTTAAGACTTGAAGTCTGGAAAGCACATGCGTTTTCTTGCGTCAAGTGGCATACAGAGTTAAAGATATAAAGACGAAATAATAGTTTTATTCTAGTTTCTTGGAAGAAGGCGACCGAAAGGGAAAAGTTCTGTTGCACGTAGTCTGTCCTAAGTGAAAAGGTAATGGAAAGAAATATACAGCCCACCAATGAAAGAAAATGGTTCTAAAAAAGTTGATCATTTCAGCACAAATACGATCAAGAATGGCAGGGATTGAAACTCATCATTTTCAGTTAAGCCCAATTTGCACCAATAAAACAGTTCCACCAAGTTACAAGCTATAATTGCAGCAGCTGACTCAGACAAGATCGGTTAGGGCAAGATTAGGGCCAGTCAGAGATAGCAGTGGGAAGTTATGCGTGGAGCCTGAAGAGATTGGAGAGGCACTGAACACATATTTCTCCTCGGTATTCACGCAGGGAGACGTAAATGTAGTTGTGGAGAACACTGCGATACAGCGTTGTAAACTGGAAAGTATTGAAGTAGATAAAGAGGAGGAGTTAGATATTCTTGAGGGTTTGAAAATAGATAAGTCCTCTGGGCCGGACGGGATTTATCCTAGGATTCTCTGGGAGGCAAGAGAGGCGATTGCAGAGCCTTTGGCTCTGATCTTCAGGTCGTCGTTGGTTATAGGTATAGTGTCGGATGACTGGAGGATAGTGAATGTTGCCCCATTGTTCAAGAAGGGGAATAGAGACTTTCCTGGGAAGTATAGACCGGTGAGTCTTACTTCTGTTGTGGGCAAAGTGTTGGAAAGAATTATTAGGGATAGGATTTATAGTTATTTAGAGAGAAATGAATTGATTGGGGGTAGTCAGCATGGTTTTGTGAAGGGTAGGTCATGCCTTACTAAACTTATTGAGTTTTTTCGAAAAAAGTGACTAAAGAGGTGGATAAGGGTAAGGCAGTTGACGTGGTATATATGGACGTTAGTACAGTGTACGATAAGGTTCCCCATGGAAGGCTTCTGCAGAAAATGCAGATGTATGGGATTGAGGTTGATTTAGCTAATTGGATTAGGAATTGGCTAGCTGATAGAAGACAGAGGGTGGTGGTTGATGGAAATTATTCGTCTTGGAGTTCGGTAATAAGTGGTGTACATTAGGGATCTGTTTTCGGGTCACTGTTGTTTGTAATTTTTATGAATGATCTGGATGAGGGTATAGAAGGATGGATTACTAAATTTGCGGATCACACCGAAATTGGAGGAGTGGTAGATAGTGAAGAGGGGTGTTATAGTTTGCAGAGAGACTTGGACAAGCTGCAGAGCTGGGCCGAGAGGTGGCAAATGGAGTTTAATGCGGAAAAGTGTGAGGTAATTCACTTTGGCAGGAATAACAAATGTGTAGAGTATAGGGCTAATGGTAGAACTCTTAATAGTGTTGATGAACAAAGGGATCTAGGTGTATTTGTGCACAGATCCCTGAAAGTTGGCAATCAAGCCTTTAAGGTTGTTAAGAAAGCACACGGAGTCTTGGCTTTTATTGATAGGCGGATTGAATTTTGGAGCTGCAACGTCATGTTGCAATTGTACAAAACTCTGATGCAGCCGCACTTGGAGTACTGTGTACAGTTCTGGTGCCCACATTATAACAAAGATGTGGAGGTATTGGAAAGGGTGCAGAGCAGGTTTACCAGGATGTTGCCTGGTATGGAGGGAAGGTCTTATGAGGGGAGGCTGAGGGATTTGAGGTTGTTTTCGTTAGAAATAAGGCGGCTAAGAGGAGACCTTATTGAAACATATAAGATGATCAGCGGTTTAGATAGGTTGGACAGTGATAGCCTTTTTCCTAGGATGGAGAAAGCTAGCACGAGGGGACATAGCTTTAAATTAAGGTGTGGTAGTCATAGGACAGGTGTCAGAGATAGCTTCTTTACCCAGAGGGTGGTGAGGGTATGGAATGCCCTGCCTGCTGCAGTTGTAGATGCGCCAAGTTTGGGGGGCGTTTAAGAGGTCAGTGGATAGGTTTATGGATGAAAAGGGTTATGGTTTAGGTTAGGGGATCATTGCTGTTTCTTAATTGGTCGGCACAACATCTAGGGCCGAAGGGCCTATTCTGCGCTGTAATCTTCTATGTTCTATGTTTTATAACTTGTTTGTATTCTTTGAACGATTTCCATTTCAATTGAAA
The DNA here is from genome assembly GCA_024679065.1 of Sphyrna mokarran. Classification (NCBI taxonomy): domain Eukaryota; kingdom Metazoa; phylum Chordata; class Chondrichthyes; order Carcharhiniformes; family Carcharhinidae; genus Sphyrna; species Sphyrna mokarran. The sequence continues at coordinate 9,339,406 of JAGIQG010000016.1, read as the reverse complement.
TTGAATAAAAAATAAGAACCAACGTTTCAATAGAGGACATGCCTCAAAGCATAGTACGCCTCCACAATCACTACAGGTTTCTTATTCCATCCATGTAAATGGACTAATGGACTCTCCCTGAACGTCTCTGCACATAACTTTCCATTGAATTGTTTGTGGCGCCTTGTTTTCAGGATAATATTTGTGCGGTGCATTTGTAGATCAGTGAGACAGAATGGTGTGTTCAAATAATTATCAAGGATAATTCCACTGTCCCTTGATTCATCATTTATTAACATTAAACAAACTTTAATGTGAGCATTAACAACCTTTACGAAAACTAACATAAGCATTGTATATTGGCGGTGGTTTCTTAATTTATCTCCGTATATTAGCTAAACTCGTCTTCATTCTCACAGCGATTTTTGGAATAATCGCACAATTATGTTGTTTTATTTTAATTGACGCACACTTTCGATCTCAATAGAGATATTTCGAACATCATAGAATCACAAAGCCACAGCAGTGCTGGAGAAGGCAATTTGTACATTAACATGATCAAACTGTCCGGCACATCACCATATCCAGAACCGCATCAGCCCTATCGCTTTAACCGCACGAATCCTACACCACTTGGGTTAGTGCGAAGCAATTTTACATTGCCGATCTGCATAACTTTACACTGTAGGAAGAAACCGGAGCACCTGACACAGATACTTTAGACATATTGGCAGTTTGGAATCACAAAGTATTCACCCAAGCTTGAAATCCGAGACAGACCTCTGGCACGCTTAATCACTGCGTTCGTGTGTCACCGGCACCGGCATTAATTGAACTTGCTCGCTGTTGACTGTTCATGGAAATTGGCTGGGAATTGAAAAAAAAGTATATTTAGTAGTCACAAGCACTAGTATATTAACACGATCATTATGCTAGTGTGCAAATCCCCTAATCGCCACACAATTGCGCCTATTCAGTTACAATGAGGGAAAGTTCATCTGGCCAATTCACCAAACCTGCAAATCTTTGAAGCATGGGAGGATATCGGAGGACTCACGGAGACACGCGGTGAATGTGTAAACCACACACAGGCAGTGAACCAAGCGGGGAATCGCACCCATGTCCCAGGCACTGAAGGGCCGCAGTGCTAAACCTCTGTCAAAATGCTGCTCGTAATTTTCCTTAGTTAGAAAATCTATTGCAAAAAAAAAAAATAGTGTTTCTCCTGTCGTGGAAGTCATGTTTATAAAAGAGATATATTAACATTAGAAGGACTCGGATGCATTTGTGACTTTGAATAAAGAACAAGCACACTCTCCTAAGCAAGCAACGCATTTTGGGACAAGTTTTTCTCTGCCGGATGACATCTCAGAATGAATAACAAGCTGCCCACGTGAAATATATGTATTTAAACACAAATGTTTGCCACTTGTCGGATGTGGTTTCAACTATGTGTTTTTTTTTTACCGGGGATTGTTTCTTTCTCCAGCTGCTGCAATGTCTAACTGGCAGTAATGTCCTCGGATGACTGCGATCCTTAGCGATATTACTAAGTCATTCTTGATATTCGATTCTTCAGCCCTCAAATCAGTATAATCCGTGCCTTGACGTCCTCAATATTTCATAGAAATGGTGTTCAACTTGGAACATTTCTGACTAATGTGAGATAATTATTGAAATCTACAAGAGGTGTTCGTGCCCATTTTGGATCTAATTTCAAGCATCTCCATGGGTTCGACATTGACGACTGTCGAGCAACTCTATCCCGGCTGTATTCCAACTAGTTACGGCTCTGCTGCGTTTAAGACGAGATCGACCCAGAAATGAGATCAAGGGTTCTAGGGCGATGTCCGTCATGTAAGATTCTGCATCTGGACGCTGTCTATAATTTATGATTACATGTCGGTGTAGTTTTGCTATTCTGCACAAGCCTGCAAGTAGTCTCACGGGGTAATTAGCATGCTCGACAAGGCTGATTTTAAAGTTTCCACTGCCTGGAGAGGTTGGGTGATACTCTCTTGCTTGTGATGCAATATAACTGAGTGCTTGCTAGGATATTTGCGAACGCATTTAGGTATCAACTGTATTGCTTAGGGTCTGGAGCGTACCGCATATTGAAGATTGAACACGGTAAGGACGGCAGGTTTCCTTTTCTAAAGGCGGAAACTTAATGCAATTTTGACAATATTCGAACATAGACAATGATGACATGATATTTATCAGGCTATTAATTGCAGATAACTTTATTTTCTGGTGATTTTCGATCTGCCCTGAATTATCATTTGCCCTATGGTAATAAACATCAGCGACCTCCTCCTCTAATATATCACTGTACTTTCACTATCGCACATTCGAAGATCTCCAAACCTTCGTAATAGCACTAACAGCTCCCTCATAGCATAGTGGATGTGCCTTAACTGCAAGTATGGCAGCGTTTACCAAGACAATTCACTTAATCGTTCTGAAGTAAATTTGATAATGGCCAGCGAATGTTCTTGGAACAGAAACAGTTGCATCGTCTGAAGCGAATTATCTTTTTTTAACGAAATAATTTGACTGGTTAATTGGGAATTTACGACGAAATCATGCATCGTTGAATGCAGTACCAAGATGCCATTATTGTTTATATCAAGGTCCTTGTTTTCAGATGAACTCAAAAAATGCAATATAGCAGGCCCACATTATTCATTTTGTACCACAATGCAGCCATCTGAGTGGTAGTATAAAGGATATGCACTGTTATGGACAGTTGTATGCAAGTTGTACCCACTGTTCAGCGGTTTATCCGATTTACAGACGGTGTCAGCAGTAGAAAGGTGATTTTATGAAGAAACACACATTTTTCTGTCATATTTCTTGACATCGAGATACCTGCACCAATTTTGCAGCAGAAATAATTATTTGAGCATTTTGAATATCTGTGAATAATTTGAGGTATTTAGCTGTCAAGTCGAATGCAGGCGGAACAGCAATCTCTGCTCTGGCCTCTACACATCTCCAAGGCAGACAATGACTGCTTAATGTTTGATAAAACACGTTATTACTTTATTTTGAGCTGTGCTTCGAGTCTTGTGGAAATCATGCGGTGGGAAAATAGAGCATCATATTTTTTTCGTTCGTCTGTTAGTTCTAAATAAGAAATGAAAACAAAAAACAATTCAGAGAGCAAATATTACAATTGAGTCTGAACTCAAGGTTTCATACCGGGTATCCTTTTATCAAAGATTTTATCAGATATGAGGACGATTTAAGTTCACGTTCTGATGAAGATTAAGATCCATTTAAATTGAAAAGAGGCTACTTAAATAAGATTTCACTTAACATCTTTATTAAACTCGTGCAAATAGGAAAACGCAACAAAAGTATCCTCGAAAGTTTTCTTCAAACCACGTGGAATTGTGGACGATAGTGAGCTAAAGCAATACACAAATATTTTGAATTTGACTATGCAGTTTTCTGATATCGGAATTATAACCCACCAGAAGTTACAACGTCTAAATCAGGTCATATTTCATTGAATTCCATACACTGCATAGAACCCAATAGCAAGTCGGAAGCGGCGGCATGCATCAATAATTTATATAGTTTGTGTTTAGACACGGAGTAATAACATTGGAACAATCGTGACATCAGATTATCAAATTCGTTGAATCTTTCAACTGTTCTAGCATTCTTATTGCATTTTAATTTAATTGCAACTAGCTGAGGGCGGAAATGCAAGATTTGGAATTAGGTAGAAACAACATGATCAGTATATGGCATCCAAATATGAAGAAAATTGATGACTTTTGAGATGGCATGGATGATGGAATGAACTTTCTGGACCTGGCAAACATACTCCATTCAATGATCCTGGCATCTTAATAACAGTACACGAATTGGATGATCAGAGGCTTGCCACAATAATGTATTTCCGAACTAACCCATTGATTAATAACTGCAGTGAAATGATCGTTTTAAGTAGACTGAGGACTTTTGCACTGTGGCTTTGCACATCTTCCATAAGACTGCAATGGATGCAACTGCCATCAATACCGATTTGATTTACATACGTTTTTGATTAAAAAAAGAATTAAGTTATGAAACCTCGCTTCATCTCGATGAACACTGTAGCAGTAGAGATAGGGCTGTTTCTATCGCAAATTATTGAAACATTGTTTCAGCTGGTGCAGATTCAGATATGCACCATCAAACAAGGTTTTTGTTAATGGTCAAAAAATACTGATCTGAATGTGGATGAGTATTTCCTCCGAATGAAGGCATTTTTTCATGAAGTGCCTTACCACTTATCCAAAGTTATCATCATTGTGTTTAATAGTTCCACATTACAGCCTTTGACTGGTGCAATTCCTCGTTACGTTAATTGCAAATATGATTTAATTATTGTCTATAATTCCCGCAAATAACATTGTTGCTAGAAATCTGGCATCTTCGCTGCGAGTTCGGCGGTATCGGTGTAGGTCCTAAATTGTGTTGTATGTGCACTGGCCGATAAGTCCATCATCATATAAGCATAACAAGTGGTATATAAAAAAAAAGTCATTTAATTCTCATGAAGCAAATGCAGTTTAAATAGCAGTATTTGTAATTTTCAACATGTTCTGGATTAAATTGGGATTGATGTTGTGTTTTTTTTTATGCATGAACATGCATATCGCCATTCGTTTCATGTAAAAGACAAGATAGAAACAGAGAATCTGTTTCCACTGCGCCAAGTTTGGTGGCGTTTAAGAGGTTGGTAGATAAGTTTATGGATGAAAAGGAAATGTTTTAGGTTAGAAGGTCATTGTTTTTTTTTTAATTGGTCGGTGCAAAATCAAAGGCCGAAGGGCCTGTTCTGCGCTGTAATGTTCTAAGCTCTATATTCTATGTTCACTGGCAAATGGAAAGTTATCTTCGGGGCGTTTCCCTCCCCCCACCCCCAACAAGGAGAATTATTTTCGAGCTCCGGTGAGGAGAAACTTCTTCACCAAAGTGTTTTGGATCTGTGGAGTAAACTGCCTCGTTGGATGTTTGATTTTAAAGAGAACAATAATGTAAATAAGGATTATAATGGCCAGCCGGATAAGCGAAGCTCTGTCCACGAACATATCAGCCATGATTTTACTGAATGACGAGGAGGTTCGAGGAGCCAACTGGTTTTGTCCTGATTCTACTTTGAAAGTTCTTATATTCTTTGTAATCCATCATATTGCAGGTGTATGGAGTTTTAATTTCGAAACACGTTACGTTTATGTTGTAGAGAATTCATGATGTATAAATAAATCAGAGACTGGGAACAATAGATGGGTTTCAGAAACCACTTTGCGGCAAAAAAAAAAAGAAGTACAGGAAAATAAAACAGAATTATATAGCAGATGGACTTTTCCAGACAAAAGGGGCATCCCATTGGGTTTTGGGAGAAGTAACGTCTTGCTTTGATTTACGGCAAGGAAACAATTGTCAGAAGCATAAGTTACAGCCAGATAAGGAAACTATGGGGAAATAAATACGAATCTATGAAATCTGAAGTTACTGGAATGAAATAAACAGCTAACGACGAATTAGTTTACGTTGGTGAAGTTCAAACCAGAGCTGGAAGGATGAGATTGGAGGAAGTCGTTTGGAGAAAATCCAGAAATCAGAAGTAACAGGGAGAGTGGTGCAGTAAAATTGAGTTTTGGGGGGAAATAGATTATGTACTGTCTTGGGAAAAAAAAAAGGAAGGTTTACAAGTTTTGAAGAGCTACAAAACAACGCCACATATAGAAAAAGAAGCATGAATGATTGGGAAACAATTGGACGGCAGCACTTGCTAAAACGGACAGGAAATCCTCATTTTAATTAATGGTTAAGTAGGTGGAAACCAATGCTTGAGCAATAGAGCTGAGTGAACACATTGTGAACAGGGTTGTTTAAAAGATTGGCTGTTTTGGAGAGTTGTGATTGAGAACAATCGTGCAATGATAATAAGAACATAAGAGCATAAAAAATAGAAACAAGAGTAGGCCACACAGCCCCTCGAGCCTGCCCCGCCATTCAATAAGATCATGGCTGATCTGTAGTGGTTCACTACCATTTCCCGCTTTCTCCCCATAACCCTTAGTTCAGTTGTCAATCAAAAACCTATCCAATCTTGACTTGAACATATTCAGTGAGGAAACCTCCACCACCTCATCAGGCAGAGAATGCTAAAGATTCACCACCCTTGCGTGTAGAAAACCCCTCCACAACTCCGTTCTGAACAGCGCCACCACCCACCCCCCCCCCCCCCCCCCCCCCCCCCACACACACACACACACACACACCTAATCTTGAGGCTGTCCTGCTATCTTTGCTAAGCGGGAAGTGTCTCTCGACCTCTACCTTATTCATCCCCTTCTTTATCTTATACGTCTCTATAAGATCCCCTCTCAGCCTTCTAGACTCCAAAGAGTACAAACCTAGCCTATTCAGTCTCTCCTCATAATCCAACGCCCTCATCTCCGGTATCAGCCTAGTGGTATCAACCACCCCAACCCACAAGGCCAATTTGTCTTTCCTCGAATGTGGCGACCAAAACTGCACGCAGTACTCCAGCTGCACCTCACAGTATCCTATACAGCTGTTCAACAACCTCCCTACTTTTACATTTTATCCCCCTACCTATAAAGGCCAACATTGCATTCGCCTTCTTAATCACCTGCTGCACCTCCATACTGTGTTTTTTGCGATTCGTGCATGAGGACCCCCAGGTCTCCCTGCACCGTTGCATGCTGCAGATTTTCTCCATTTAAATAATAATCCTTCCTATTATTATTGTTTCCAAACTGGATAAACTCACACTTGCTAACATTATACTCCATCTGCCAGGTCCTCGCCCACTCACTCAACCTATCCACATCCCTCTTCAAGCTTTCCACACCTTCCACGAAATTTGCTTTTCCACTCATCTTCGTGTCATCAGCAAATTTCGTCACCCTGCACTCTGCCTCTTCCTCCAGATCATCTATGTAAATGGTAAACATTTGAGGCCCCAGTACTGAACCTTGGGGCACTAGTTGGTGGCTTTTTACTAGTCACCAGCCGCCAACCAGAATAGCACCCATTAATACCTACCCTCTGCTTCCTATTGGACAACCAATCCTCTATCCTGTCTAACACCCTACCCCCGTCCCCCTGTACCTTAACCTTCTTCAGCAATCTTTTGTGAGGCACCTTATCAAACGCTTTTTGTAAATCCAAAAACGCCACAGGTAGAGTTTGATAAGAATTAATAGGAGATTGTTCACATGGTATTGCTCAATTTGTTGCAGAGTGTTGTGTTCGCTTTGACACTTGTGCACAACTGAGAATAAATGCTAATGAGTATTGATTTCTTATCAGAATTTACATACATAATATGCAGTTGTTTGTGGTTAAAGTTTAATAGCCATTCCTGTGATTTTTTTTCTTCCATGATTTTTGATGGAAAATTAAACATTAGGGTCTCCTCAGCCAGCAATAGATTATGAGACGTATGTTTTGAGTTGATTTTGATTTGATGTATAGAGCATAGAACATTACAGCACAGAACAGGCCCTTCGGCCTTCGATGTTGTGCCGACCAAAATAAAAAGCAATGCCCCTCCAAACTAAACCATTCCCTTCTCTTCCATTTACTTATCAATTAACCTCTTAAACGCGACCAAACTTGGCGCATCTACAACAGCTGCAGGCAGGGCATTCCACTCCCTAATCACTCTTTGAGTAAAGAACCTACCTCTGATATCCGTCCTATAACTCATACCCCTTAATTTAAAGCTGTGTCCCCTCGTGCTAGCTTTCTCCATCCTAGGAAAAAGGCTATCACTGTCCACCCTATCTAAACCTCTAATCATCTTATATGTTTCGATAAGGTCCCCTCTTAGCCGCCTCCTTTCTAACGAAAACAACCTCAAATCCCTCAGCCTCTCTTCATAGGACCTGCCCTCCATACCAGGCAACATCCTGGTAAACCTCCTCTGTACCCTCTCCAATGCCTCCACATCTTTCTTATAATGTGGGGACCAGAACTGCACACAATACTCCAAGTGCGGCCGCACTAGAGTTTTGTACAGTTGCAGCATGATGCTGCGGCTCCTAAATTCAATCCCCCTACCAATAAAAGCTAAGACTCCATATGCCTTCTTAACAACTTTATCCACTTGACTGCCTACTTTCAGGGATCTATTGACACATACACCTTCTGTTCCTCAACACTATTAAGAGCCCTACCATTAGGCCTATACTCTACACATTTATTGTTCCTATGAAACATATTGTTTCTTGTGTTCAATTCAGATAATATGTACCATTCCTCAAATATACGGGATAGAACGATGAAATAGCACGTTACATTGCATAGACATACCTGGGACCTGACGAAATATCAAATTAGTACAGAGTGGATCCTTTGAAAACTTGTTGGCAGCAGTTCTTGCGACGATTCATATGCATCTTGAACACACACCACCCCTCATAGAAGAAATTGGAAGAGTGTAAGCTCGGAATTCAAGGCTTCACATCAACCTGGATAACAACAATAATGGAACACAGCTAGTACATGATTTATATCTACAAGGAGTTGAGACATCTCGAATTGACTATTTTTAAAACGTTTAACATTTATGATGAACCGTTGATTCCACTAGAAAATGCGTAACTACCGCCTGAGTATGGTGTCACTTAAAACAATTATATCTCTCAGCTGATATCTCCACTCTTTAGAAGAAAACTAGTAAACTCGGAATTGTATTCATTATGAGTCTTTTTTTTTTGCATCTGCGCATTTGATAGCATTTGTTTATTATTTAGAATTTTAGCAGAACTTCAGAGGATATCTATATTGGAAGTACCACGCTATTACTGTTAGGCACGGCTAATTCCAGGAAATTAAAAATGGCTTTAAATTTATTCATTTTATTTCATTTGCGAGTTTATATATTCGCCGCAGGCTGTATCACTTACTAGTGTTATTTGAATTTCACCGAACTGGCAATGAAGTAATATATTTCATATAGCATTGTTTTATTCACTTTGAGATATGGTGCGCCTTCAAAACCAGTTTTATGTTAAAAATAACTTTAATTTGGTATTACTTTTCAGGGTGCAAAACAGATAGTGCATCAATACCACGAATCCGCTATTTCACTTGTGTGCCATAAGATATTCGATTTGAGATTTTCCTTAAAAGCACATTGCAAGCTCAAGAAATAAGAGTGGAACACAAATTTTGCGAACTTTTGATCACAATATACTATTTTAAATCGTGAAAACGGGGAAATTACATTGAAGTGATCCATGCAATATTTTAATTGAACCAGAACAGTCTAAAAAAAGAACATTTTTTAAAAATTGTTTATTTTCAAAGAAAAACATTACATTTTGCCTTACTCTCAGTTCATTGCCTCGAAGTTAGTAGACGTGGAGAAACGAAAAATATGATTATTAATCGTTGCAAAAATCAGCAAATTTCGTGGGTAATTAAAAAAAAAACTTCTATCATTATCCTGTTTAATATTTCGATATACAAGCATAGCGAGCATAAACCGATAGCAATTATACTTCGAGGAGTAAGAACAGCCAGATTATTTTTTTCTCCAATTGTAATAACCGTATGAATTTAACTTGGCGTGGGGCTTGCATGACCTAGAAAGGTTTCTGGCAAACTGTTGAAAGTCTGGACGATCCGACCTGGCAGAATAGTGGTTTGTAGAACTCGCCAGTCACTAAAAAAAAATGGATTGCTGTTTATAAGCATCAACGCATGCGTTTCTGAATGGCCATATTTCTGTGCATTTCATTGTTTCAGTACTCATCGTTTCAAACACTGCAATGATTGGTGAAGGGGCTAAAAAGGCCGATGGTTCTAATTTTCGAAATCCCTGTGCAATGAATCTGATTTCTTTAGTCTCTCGATTGTAATGTCGCAATGTAAATTGTTTAATTGTTCGTCATTACATGTCATAATGCCATGCTAAGGAATGTTGGCTATAATAATTTGTTGGAACGCCTAGTGCTTCTTCCACCTGTTGTTCAAAATCAAGGCATAGTGATTCAAAAGCAGACGGAGGGCAGTGTGTCCGAATGAGTAAGATGTTACCTTTTCAAATGGTAACTTGAACCATTGACACTTCATGTCATATGAAGCTAATATTGAGTACTCCCACAGCAACTCTATTCGACAGTATTCCACTATGACTACATATTTTCCGATGGGACAGGACATATCAGTTCATGGTGCTAGTGGTGCCTGTGGTGTAATTTTTAAGATACAATTCCTTGAGATTTACAATATCCGGTTTTTGATTGTATGCCCTGTGAGAGAGCCTCCGAGTTTTGGCAGTAGCTCACAGATGTGAGCAAGGAGAATGTACACATTCTATAGAGATAGTTGTTTTGCTACGGAATTTGCCGGTTCCTTGGAGAATGACAGGTTGTCCGTCCTGTTCCGTCAGCTTTACTAATTGGTACAACTGAGCGGCTTGCTTGGCCATTTCAGAGGGCAAATGAGAATCATGTTTTATGCCGTGGTTCTGGCTACCAGGTAAGGACACAGATTTCCATGTCTAAAGGTCATTAGTGAACCAGATGTTTATTTCTGTTTCGTTGTCACTAACATTAGTTGTGTATTTTGATTAATAAAGCAGTATTAATGCCATCTGCCCTTGTGCATCTCAGGTAGAACTGACAAAATGCTGGTAACATTTGCTGTATCATGCGCTCAGTAATAGTGATATGTTTACTATCTTATCTTCGCTAAGCTGGTGCAGTCAAGGGTTTTTTTTTGCGTCTTTTTGTGAATTCCAAGTAATGCTGAAACGTTGAAACATAGAACATAATTGATATTAAATTAAATAATGCAAGCTAATCAATTATAAAACGGGATAAAATTGTGGATATAAACTAACAACATATTTTCGGTAAAATTTTGTTCGCTCTGCTTTTCTGCAATAGCCTACCTCATTTTCACGGCTACGACTAAGCGTAGAGTGCAAAAGCTTTGATATAATTTATGGAAAAGATGCAGCGTGGATCGGGGTGCATAAATTGCAAAGCTCATCAAATATTGTTTCATTTCCATGAAATGGAGCTTTTGGGTCGGAGAGCCCCAGAACGTGATTGCATGCCAGATGCATTGGTTTGAATTAGCTTTAATCAAACAGGAAGTGCATTATTGCCAATCAATAGCTAAGTTTTGATTTTACCTCTGTCGGGAAATGGAAAGTTCCTGCCTCAAAAGTAAATGTATTAAAAAATTCCAGTTTCACAGCTAATTAACATTGCCATTCTTCTGTGCCGTTGATACTGTTCAAGATCAAGAAGGAACACTTTTTTTTCGAGGAAAATTAATGCTAGTAGGGTGGATATCCCTGTTAGAAATTGGATCATTCCTTGACATGAGCTTTTGGTATTTAGGATCAAAAAGAGTTTCAAATTGCAGTTACATTTCTTTGCAATCTCTCTCGTTAATACAAACCAAAGTGAACGCCTTCAATGTGTTTATTACCACGTAGAACTTACTAAATGTCACGATGTCACAATGTCAAAATGATTGTACTTCGACACGGAATACAATCGAACTTGGATGTCGATGGATATTTGAAACTAGATTCAAGTCACTAACATTTTGCGTAGATACTAGATGTGAACACCAACAATATTCACGCAGCTGAGCTTCAGGTTACATGCGGATGTCTATTTGCGATGTAGAAAACACATGATATCCTTCAAATAAGATTTGACCTCAATTGACAAATTCGTCTTTCATTTTGACGTAGCACTCCATATTATTCAGATTCAGTTGGTGCAGGGAAGAAGGAATATGGCTACATTGTTGATCATAACCTCTCAATGTCAGCATAAACTATAAACTTTCTCCCGAACGAGGATAAATTAAGATGCATTTTTGGATGAATATGTGACTAAAATTTTTGATTCAGCAGAGAATTCATACTAATTACTAATGCTCAGACTAAACTGCTCAGGAGGCATTTATTATTTTTTTGATATTTTTTCACAAACAAAATGAAGAGTAACGCGAGATTCGGCATGATTAAAAAAATCAAATATGACATTGTCGGTGCCATAGTAATTTCCGGAGAGGCAGAACTTTGTGCCTTTCAAATCGCATTTCTTAATTAACGGAGTAGAAGTCGACTCAAGGTTAAGGAATGTGGGAGCCTGCCGATTCAGAAGCACGGGATGAAATAAAAATAAAATAAAAGTTATCCAGGAGGTTCCAGAAGTTCATATGGAGAGTATTTATTTTGCTGATGCGGAAGATATAGGAGACGATCAAAGTTGATCGCTAAAGTATTGGTCTTTTAACATATGTTGCTATGTGCGATCAGCAAACCTACTGCCGTGTGAAGTGACGATGTGTGAACGAATATTGAACAACAGTAAAAATCATGTTAGTGCTTTGCAAGTTATGGATTCTTAACAAGCTATGTTAAGCGAATAAACATTCACATTGTTCACCCAGATTGTTCTTACGTGCATGTTTTCTGATGCATCTATTTTAAATGCTTTGTAACTCTGCCAAGTCCCGAGAGAGAGAAAAAAAGATCCGCATGGACTTCTACCTGTTTTTGTTAGTTCCAACCATGTCAGAAAAAAAAACGTTCCTTACAATTGAACTTCAACATTCTCATCCACATGGTTTTTTCCTCCTCTTCAACTCCACCAAGGGAACGATATTTCTAGGTGGTTCAAATGTCTGTGGTAATTTTCAGAGCCCTCATCCACCTATGGCAATCATTCTGTTTTATGGTTTCAAATCGGTATAAGTTTGACCGGTTCTTTTCTTAGATATCTTGAAAATTGTCTATTGGTTTCGAACACAAGTAAATATGCGCCTCAAGCGTTTTTTTTTCCATCTCTTTACATCTGGCTAATGCATCCTCTGACAGTAATGCAAACATTTCACTATCTCTACCTATTAATTAAGTTTGAATCACTTATATCCACACAGTTAAAAAATTGAATTTGTGACTTTGTTACTACAGAATCAGGGAAAATCCCAGGATATGCGACTTTCAGCTAAACCGTTGTTCCCTTACCTCTGGATTTTTGAACACAGAAATCATCATTCACAGCTGTAATCCAGCTATACTGTTGCTCAAGGTAAACTATGTTCCTGTACAAGACAGCTTGTTTTTCTATTACCATTTTAGCACTCTTCACTAGATTTTCCAACCTAATTAACATGATATCCTTCCCTGGTCTCCAAAGTCCCCCGTCCCAAATTCAACAGATTACATTTCTTTTTCTGCCATTATTCCTTCCAGACTACAAGACTCTTAGCATTGTTCCTTTTCACTTAAGAGTGGAACTTCTTCCGCCCCTTCTCAATGAATATTTGAGTAATCTAAACCCAAACAAACATGTAATTTTCAGAGATCTTGGCCCATTTTGACATTCGGTTTCTGATCAGACTGCAAAGCATTTGCACACACTTTGGTTTCAAATGTCTTTCATTTACCACGTTAGCAAACTCTTGTTGCTTATTCAGTTTTAACATATCACTCATTCCAGTGTGTTTCTTAAACCACTGTTGCAACCGTGAGTGTGTAAAGATGTAAATAATCTTTGGCAAAGATGAAAAATAATAGTTTCTAAAGAATGTAACAGGAATCTTTAATAGTTCAGTTACTGCTCAATGCGAACATGTTTAAATCGAGACACATGGTACATAGTTTGCAACAATTGTAACTAGAAACAAACATCTACCCATGGCAGTACTCGGAAAAGTGGCAGTCCTTCTGGAGACAAAATTCCGCCTTCATATTGGGCATAATCTCCATCGTGTTGTGTGACACTATCATCATGCTGAATGGCTCAGACTCGAAATGATGAATCAGCTCAAGCCTGAACATCCATGATACGATCCGGACCTTCAACAAAAGAGGAACTGTAGTCCAGCACAATCTTCAAACTCACGGTCGGGCATATCCTTCGCCCAATGATTACCATCAAGCCAGGGATCAATCACCTAAAGGGGGCAGCAAATAATGTCAGGAGCAGCAACAGGCATACCTAAGAGCACGCGCAACCTGGTGAGGATACCAAGCAGGACAGCATGCTTGCACAAAACAAGTGATAGATGGAACTAAGTGATCCCACAAAAAAAAAGGAACAGCTATCAACTCTACATACATCTACATCCATTCGAAACAGAGGTGGTCAATTAGAAAACACATTGGAGAAGGAGGCTCCACAAATATTCACATCCTTCATGATGGTGAGGGCCAAGCACATCTATGCAAAAGACTAGGCTAACGTTTTGGAGCCATCTTCAGCCAGAAGTGCCAAATGGATGATACAACTCGGCTGGTCCTGCACTGGTCCCCAGCATCCCAGGTACCAGTCTCCAGACAATTTGTTTCACTCCACGTGATATTAAGAAACATGTGGAGGAACTGGGCATTGCAAAGACAATGGAGCACGATAACATTTCAGCCACAGTACAGTTCTTCTTTTCCTGAAGATCCACATCACGTCATGGATATCCAGGCTTGAGCTGCTGGAGTTGCGCTGCACAACCTGCTGCTCCCGGGCGAAGCATTTAGCATAGTTAGAGCACTGGCATCTACCCAACAATATGTGAAGTTGGCCTGGTATGGCCTATACAAAACAATCAGGACAAATCAACCCCAGTCAATTGCCGCTAAATCAGTCTACACTGATCATCGTTAAAGTGATGGAATGGGTCATCAACAGTGCTTTCAAGTAACACCTGCTCAACAATAACCTGTTCAGTCAAGTCCAGGTTGGCTTTCGCCAGGGTTACTCAGCTCCCGATCTCATTAAAGCATTCGCTCAAGATAGATGAAGTCCACAGGTGATGTGAGAATGAAAAGCTTTGACATCAAGGCTGCGTCAATGAGCCCTAGCCAAACTGGAATCAATGGGCATCGGGGGCAATCTCCCGGCTAGTATATAGAAAGATAGATGTGGTTATGCAGAGTCAGTCATTTCAGCTCCAGGACATCTCTGCTGGAATCACTCGAACCAACCATCCGCAGCTGCTTCATCAGTATCCTCTCTCCGCCATCAGGTCAAAAGTGGGGATGTTAGTCAATGACTGCCAAATGTTCAGCCCCATTTGCGATTCCTTAGATACTGAAGCAGTCCACATTTAAATACACCAGGTTCTGGACAATATTCAGGCTTGGGTTGACAAGTGGCAAACAACATTCGAGCCACACGAATGCCAGGCAACGGCCATCACCGATAACAGACAGCCTAACCAGCACTTCTTGAGATTCAATGGCGTAACCATCACTGAATACCACATTGTCAACTTCGTTGGAGTTACCATTGACAAGAAGCACAACTACATAAATGTTGTAGCTGCAAGAACTGGTTAATGTCTAGGAATACACTGGCGAGTAGCTTACTTCCTGATCTTCAGAACCTATGCACCATCGATAATGCACAATTTCGGAGAGTAATGGAATACGCCACACTTGCTTAAAGGGGTGTAGCCACAAACGCAAAGAATCTTGACACCATTAAGGACAAAACAGATCGCTTGATTAGCTAACAATAGTGTGCACTATCTGCAAGATGCAATGGGTCAATTCAACAAATAGTTTTAGATTACATCTTCCAAATCCACGAGCGCTTCCAGGTAGGAGGACAAGTAGAGCTGGCAAATAGAAATACCATCACCTGCAAGTTCCTCTCGAAGTTAATTGCCATTCTAAGTTGAAAATATATCGCCGTTTCGTCGCCGTCGCTGGGCCAAATTCCTGGAATTCCCTCTCTAACTATCCGTCCACAGAACATAGACTGCAGAGATTTGAGAAGGCAGCTCATAACCAACTTCTCAATAGCAACTGAGGATGGGCAATAAATAAATGGCCAACGACGCCCATACCCCATTAACGAATGATTTTATTTCATCTTGAAACTGACAAGGATGAGCATGAAATACTTCGCAAAAGGTATGATTAAAATAAACTATACTTAATAACGTAGTCAACACGCATGTAAAGAAAATTAACAGAACTTTACCAATTACAAACACGAAACAAAAGAGCTACTGTAATATATAACTCTTTGAAAGATCAGTAATTTGTTCCAATCAAACCAACATTATTATCATGATCAAAACCTTCTTAGTAGGTTCAATGCACGAACGTCTACTGCTCACTAGATAATGGAAATTGAGCCTTTTGGCTGAGTTCCACGATTTTCTGGAAGTTGCATATTTTTGAGTATTAAAAAAAAAAGGAATTGCCACTTCCTCTCGACAATGACAATAATGTGTTCAGGGATGCAATTAATTGATTCTGTTCGTATTTGTAGCATGCATTTTTTCCCTTAAATTGTGCAACTGAACTAGAAAAGACTGATGATGTTAATATTTAAAGAAAATCATTTTTCGTGCCTATATCTGAGTTGCGCTACGATCAATTTGTCATCCAAGTTTACGCACGGAGATAAGTTCAATTGTGTTCAACATGTTGACTGGAGGAGTAAAAGTAATGATGGAGATCTGTTTTTGTTCTTCCTACGAAGTAAATATTCAACAGTAGCTTTCATTGCCATAACTGCATTTGTTAATATACGTTATTTCCGCTTCCGTTAAATACTAAGCAATTTAGTGCCCAAAGAAGGGATTTATCTGCGTTTGTGCAGTGAATAATTCTATTATGCACTTCTAAACAAATTATGCTGCAATTTATTCAATTATGCTGCCAATTTAAAAAAAAATCTATCAAACATTGGATAGTTTCCAGTCAAAATCTAAGCGATAAAGTTTTCCACTCAGAGTGCTTGGGGTCATGTGTGCTAGTGAGCAAATTAACAACTCACTGGAAATTCTCAGTGACAGAAGCGCTCAACATGTTAATGCAAACGATCGTCATTGCCCTTTAACTAACCGAATTCCACCATCAAGAGTACTTTATTCATCTCTTCTCCGAAATAACAATACAGAACACGATAAGTCGGGAGAAACAATTTCGTACTCTTAAATGACAAGGCAATGTCACATTGCTGATTCTAAAGTGCATACTTTAGAATCCAAAACAAACCCAAACGCCAAAAATAAATATTCAATTTTACTCCAAGAATATGCCACCATTATAATATGGTAGTTTTCTAATAATGAGCAAAATATTTTTGTTTCAACTGTGTACAAAAAAAATACATTATGTAAATGTCCCGTCCGAAATACGGACCCTTCGGCAAATCATGACAGACGTGCATTAATGATGGTAATTTTTGTTTCCTGTCATCGATTTTAAGACGCAACAGGGATGCTCTACGGACTAGATCCCTATTTGTTGGCATGTTGAAGGTATTTCTTTTTTGGTGTACGTTTGAGGAGGTCGCTAGTCCTTCTTTAAATGTTCCCTTTTAAGCTGCACTATAATCATTCCTTATTCAATATGTTTTGTGCCATACCCCGTCATTTTGCCTTGTAATTGATTTATACATATATGTCTTGATTGGCTAACTGTCTGAAAGAATGTTTCTTACTTTACAGATAT
This sequence comes from Sphyrna mokarran, assembly GCA_024679065.1. Taxonomy (NCBI): domain Eukaryota; kingdom Metazoa; phylum Chordata; class Chondrichthyes; order Carcharhiniformes; family Carcharhinidae; genus Sphyrna; species Sphyrna mokarran. The sequence continues at coordinate 9,321,942 of JAGIQG010000016.1, read as the reverse complement.
ATTTAACTGTTTCGTGTTTGTGTGCGTGTGATATTCTCTAATGCTGTTCAGAGGCACATAAATTAACATTTTTTCTCTCACGAATGAAAGCGATTCATATAATGTCTACATGCTTTTTTTTAGACAAGAACCAAAAATGATGAAATTAAACCCATAGCCTCAACAACACAATTTAAAATAATAAAAAAAACAATGCATTGATACTTCTGCAAATTTCGGAGTCAGAAAATCAATTATGTTAGTTGTAAAATATCAGGAGAGAAAAAAAAATGGGTGGAGGGCACGATGTACATCATTGTCCTTACTTTAATCGCGATACAGAAAACTTCTGGTTGAGTTGAAAAAAATAACTGAGTGTTCGCCAAATATCTCAATATGTATACATCAATATGAATAAATATGAGGTTATCAATTTTTGTGTCAAAAGCAGGAAAATAATTTATTCTCTAAATGGCTGTGTTTGCAACACGTGAAATGCAGAGACCTGGGTGCTCTCGTAAACTAGTTTCTGCAATTATGTAAGACCACTGTGAGACCAAACGTGGCATTTTGTTCCACAGTGGGCTCGAAACTGATTAATATCGCAGTTGCGATGAAGGGAGTATAGAGATGTCTTATCAGCCTGATACATGGATTGGTAGGACTGCGCTATGAGAAGTGTTCAGATGTTGCCAGGATCCAAAGAATGAAGGGGACTGGCGTACAAACGGATACATTTAAAAAAAAAGGATAAGCTGCATTTTGGAAGAATGGCCCCAAAATGATTTGAGTCCTCAACCATATGTCGTAGAATGCAATAAATCTAAACAGTTCCGTCAGAAAGGAGGAGAACTTTGAGCACCCATTTTTGGTAAGACTGTGAAAATAGCTACCAAGTTAAACAGCTCTGGTCAAAGTGCATGGTGTTAAATGCCGTTCTGGGAACTTAGCGAATCTACTGATACTGGTGAAAAGAAAGCATAGGCTAATGAAATGCACCAGCTTTTATCTCAACGAATCGGACACAAATGCTCAACTAATTAGTCATCATTCGTTTTGCTATGTTCATATGTTGATTGTGGCAGACGAGGGGTGATGTGAAACTTGGAATGGAACGTGTCTTTGACGCCAAATGAAACGAAGGAGCAATGCGGAAAACAACATTATTCTATTGGGAAAAAAAAGTGAGTTGGTATTCGAATTTGGAACATCAATGAAGAGACTCCAATGCAAATACAGTCCACGGGCCGTACGTTTGGAGAAAAATTCCAGACAGGATGGTCTCTGCTTTTTCATTCCATTGAGACTATAATCGAATAATTAAAATGTGAAACGCCAATTCTCCTACAAATAGAAGTAAGTAAAATTGGGCCCGCCCACAGGGTGAGAGCAACGACAGTTTGATGATGTTTGAACTTCTATGGAGTACTTGCCAACGCAGTTCAACTTAGATAGGCACATATACCTGATAACTTCAGTCATGTATTTGAAAGAATTATATCAATCTGAAACATGTTTCTTGATGAAGGAAACAGAGTTCCTATATCCGAAGTATCTGTTTTAATATATATTTAATGACATAGCATGGGCGTCGATAGATGTGTCATAATTTAAAATTCACCAGTTGTTTTCCTTAGACTGTCACTGAATTGTCATCTTGAACATGGCAGGTACTGAACTGGTCATCTACACAAATTGCTGACGGGTTGGATAACTAGATTTTGAAGTATTAGTATTGACGGAACGGCTATGTATTCCCAAGAGTGAATGATGAAAGTCTGGCGGCCGAACTTGTATGAGGAAGTGTTCCCAAGTATCTGCTTCCATTGTCCATTCGGATGTTGGGATGTTATCAAAGGAGACTTAGCGAAATCATACAGTGCCGTTTTTTTGATGGTACCGCCTGCACCACGATTCCTCAGCTTAGGGCGTATTTGATTTTTGTGGAATGGGAACAAAAAGAAAGATTGCTTTTGTCCCAGATGATGATGTCAGGGAAGTGAGACATATTTTAGCATACTCCAGGCGTGTCCCCTGTAGCTGATGGGAAGTAAAGTGTGATTTACTGCTTTCCTCATCTCTGATATGCTCTTGCAATATCCATATATCTATTGTTAGCACAATCATATTTATGGTCAATGTGGAGCGTCGAATTTGTATAGGAGAATATCTAGTAATGATAATACCAAGGCGTATTCATTTGGTATCTGATTGTTATCAGTAGCTCGTGCCTGCTTTTACCTGTTTCGATTTTTACTTGCGAATTGAAAGCCCAAGACTTGATACTATCGAGGCCTTAGCTGCAATTAGACACAGGCTGCATTTTACCTGAGATGGGCGGATTTAATGTCCAACAAAGTGCAGAATATAGTACACGTAAACTTTTGTTGGCAGGGTGGGAAAATATCAAGCAGCGAAAGGCGATTTGTCTGCAGAATCTCAATGAGGAAACCCTTTAGTAAATGTTTGGAACGGGTTTGCCTGAACTGCCATCAGCACAATTATCGCCCTTCGCGGTAAGTATTCCCCCAGCCAGGGGGATTTTTTGCCCTTGATTTACTCTGAGTTAGTTTTGTAGCGTTTATTTAAATTGTAATCAATCACGTGCTGGCTTAAAAAATGGTAGTCACTCACATCTCACATCTGGAATTGAACTCAATTGCTCATGCTTAATCGAGAATGTAATGAAGTCAAAAGTTCAGTGATACTGGAAGATAATAATCCAAAAACTCTGAGCCTCAGTAAACAGGTTATTGATATTCCAGTATTGCTTTGTACCACGTCTACTGAACAGTTGCAACACAAATAACGGCACATTCTGAGGACTTCCAGTCAAGATTGGCTGCAGATTTCTTTTGAAGAAATGATATGATTCTGTGATTTTTAGGTTTGCAATTGAGCATTCGTCTGACGGATCAAATAGAAATAGAAACACGTTTCTATTTGATCCGTCCAGCCCAGTAGAAATACGTTTTTCAGTCACGAGGAAAGAGGATAATTTATGTTAAACCTGGAAGAATCGTTGAGTCATCTTTCTGAGAGGCATTATTATTCAATGTGTCAAACGTTAGACAAAGGCTGGCGAGTTAAGAAGAATGCAGATAAAGGCGTCAAAGAATGTAATGAAACTATTGGAGCAAAAGTAACAAGCGGGGATGAAATATTGACAGTATTACCAGTGATAGATAAAGCTTAACATATCAAGTTTTAGTCGGCCTTATTAAATCGAATGGTGATTGAGTGAGGTGCATTATTTGATAAGAAGGCCAGATATAAGGACAACTCAGACTGTGCGTCAAATGTAAAGGTTCAGCTGATACGCAGATAGGAAAAACACAAAAAAAAAATACAAAGAAAGGCGTGTTAGTTCTTATAACACAGAATGCGCCAGTAAGTACAGATGATTCTGAAATTCACGTTGCCCAGTTTAGATTAGATAATTACGAGTTTATCGAAACTGTGGATAAATTATTGAATTTCATTCCGAAGGAATACCAGAATGTTATCTCGTGGAGATAACGGGGGAAAAACACTGCGGGGGATTGGGGGGGGGGGGGGGGGAAGCAATTCCACCTGTTGCAGAAGTAGAAAAATGCTCTGCATTGAGCAATATTTTATATACTACACCCATTTGGTCGCTTGGCCTCTGAAGGAAAATCTGATATTTACTTTGTCTGACTGAATATTTTCCTTTGCACTGGTTCAAAAGGAGATTCTGACAGGTACTTGTTTTCAGACGAAGCAATGGCAAGATTCGATCAAACCCTAAGAAATACTGGTGGGTAATTACAGATTTTTTTTCCCCAGATGGGGACACAGAGTGAGGTAGAAGTGTGCAATGGAAAACTGCTGAAAGCAGGATGTAGAATCAGCCACTTCATAACATAGAACATAGGTTGTGGACAGACAGAATATTGCTCTTTTCTTGATGCCTTCTTCTTATGTTTATTTTTCCTGACAGAACTTGCAAAGACAAATGCAGGTAACAACAACAAAAAACAACTTAATGATACCTTGGTGTGCAATCGTTTGGCGAAGGCGTCGTTACATTTCTTTCTCACTCTGCCATCTGTTCAGGAATTGGAGTTATTACTTTTTTTTCATATTTAGCATATGATGACACAAAAAGACTGGAGTTGAAAGTGTGTGATTTTGATCTGGAAAACATGGGAATTTTGTATAGTGGTCAATCTTGGAATGTGTAGCTATCAGGTAATACCATTCATTTTGAAATGGCTTTGTTCACATTCTTTTTTTTTCAAAATTATTGACACGTTAATGCGTAATGTTTGTGTCAAACACTGTTATTTTATTAATACGTAGTGCTCAAATCCTGGAGTGCATTCAGTTACATTTTCCATCTTGAAAAATGTAATAAAATAGCCGTAGTCATTGTGCAACAAATATCCAACGATCTACGTTCTTCACACGTCGTTGTGTTCTTGACACATTCTACTATATGGACGCATTCACAAGGGAAACATGCTTTGATCAGATGACAGCAATACATGCTAAATTAAACATGTTTTCAAAATGCACTTTTGATCCTAATGCAATAAAAGTGTTTTCGTGCACAATGCTGATTCTATCATCGTTAATTTAAATATTTTCCCAATTTTAATATATGGGGATATTTCAAAATGTTTTCTGATACCGCTTCCCCTAGGATCCCCTAGGATCTTATTCAAGTCGGCAAATAATTAAACCACTTTAATTATCTTTTGATTCTTACGGGTGCCAACCGTCACTGTGTTAAAATGTTTTCTATTCTACAACATTCCTTGTGACTTAGTATTTTTGCATCAAAATAAGAAGTTTTTATTCTCTTCTGTGATTAGACCAAAGCTCCATGAATAGTCATTTTTTCCAGCAGTTATTTCCTTCAACCTACATAAATATTGGAACTTTGAAACTCATAATGTCCTCTTGAAATATGCAATTGAAGAGATGAAAACTAAAATAAAAGAGGATACTATTTTTGATCTTTTGTCTGAAGAATGAGCTTAAATTGTCTATTAACATTTGAAACGTTAAAAAAGTAAATGTTGATGAACATTACAATTCGGAAATTGGAAGGGAGGAACTCCATTGTTTTCCTGGTGTTGCCGTATGGCTATCTCTGAAAAACAACAATTCGATTATTTCTGAACTATAGTTTGAACAGCAAAAGAAAAAGTCAATAATGGCCTTTATCTTGATAGGTGTTTCCCTTGAAACGAGCTAATGCCAGTAATAATATTCTATGTTTTACAAAATGCTGGCTTTTTATGACTTTGCATACAATCCTAATGTTTTTCTGTTCAGTAGGTTAAGTTCAAAGTGTATTTTGTTCTTGTTTGCTATGCCTTGTCATAGTATCTCATGTCATTACCAATTCCGAAATACTTTTTATACTTGTGTAATTAGCAGTGAACTTCCTTGCCTGCACGGCATCCATAAACTTTTCAACTTACTAGAAAACCGTTCTTTTCAAATGTATTTTCTTGTTTGGAACTGCCGTTCGTGCTAATATTCGGAACTGTTTCTGAGCTTATAGTGTGTCACTAATATGGGGCAGCGGCAACACGTCACTGATCTCAACAGCATCGCTAATTATTCAACTATATGATGCTGCAATGGTTTTCTTGTATCGATATCTTAAGCATGGCGGAAGTGTGATTACTGTTTCTGGCCAGTTGTTCACTTCATTTTGCCACTAGGTAAAATCAATTTTCAGTATCAATTTTGGATTTGTACCTGCTTTTCAGATCATTGAATCATAACATTCTGCAGTTTGGACGGAGGACATTCGGCCCATCGAATCTCCATCTACGACAAACAATCACAGGCCCGATCCCATTAACCCCTGCATTTGCCCTGGTTATTCCCTTGAACACTAAGGAATAATTTAGCATGACACATCCAACTAATTTGCACATCGTTGGACTGTGGGAAGAAATTAGATTGCACTGAGGAAATCCATGCAGACAAGAAACAATATGTAAATTTCAAATAAACAGTGACCAAATCGGGATTCAAACCGACATGGTGCGATTTACTGTGCTGCCTTTGATTGCTTCCGTCTTGCGTACAAGCACAACATCACTGAGGTTCAATGGCCAAATCCGGGTATATTTTGACCATAGAATTGATTGACAATACGATTTGATGGGACAAAAATAAAGCTAGATTATGCAAAGTCGAAACACATAGTGCGAGTAATTATCTGATCCATCAGTAAAAACAAACGCCAGAAATAATATTGCAGGGTCTGGATAGACGACTCAAACTAGCCTCCGAAATAAATGTTATTTTGAGGGTTTAATCAAACATTCGATCAATAAAATATCAAAGAATTCTTCGCTGTAACCAGTTGAAAAAAAAGAAAGAGGTTTTGGGAACAAGATGTATTCGCTGAAACAATACGTATCAAACATTGGGCAACATGTAGAATAATAAAACTTCAGCCAAAAAAAAACGTCTAGTAAAAATGCATAATGATGCTAAGTGAAAGCCTGGAACAAGAGGAAGTAGAAGCAGCAATAGATCATTTTGACGTCTGGTTATCTTCTCCAATTCATTACCAACATCGCTAAAGACAAAATTCGAAATCCTGATGCCCCCTTCTCTACATATCCCTTTATCATTTTCGCTCTCAAAGCTATATCTAATCTCTTCTTGAAGCCAATCAACTCTTTGGCTTCAAGTACATTCTGTGTCCATAAATTCCACGCATTCATTCTCTGAGCAAAGAAATTGCTCCTTATTTCTGTTCCAAAACGGTTATCTCTCATCTTCAAATTCTGACAAATAGTAGTGGAATTTCCAAATCTGATCTACCCTGTCTAACCGCATTAAAATGTACACATTTCTTTGCGATGTTGTGTACTTTTCCAAACAAGCTGTCTCATTCTCGCATATACACAGCTGTAGAAAATTTCAACAACAACCGAAGCACCATTGTTTCATATGAAGTGCATTGTAAATCCTGTTTGTGCTTTGTATAAGTTTTTAGTTCATGGACATCCTTTCCTGAGCCTGTGTTTGTTATCCATTCAGAATTGTACAAGATAAAGCGACTTGAGAGTTACCCACATTTCTTTGTGGCTGCATTGTCATTTAGGCCAGATTTGGTAAAATGGCACATATCTTTAAGGGAATTTTGTCAACGAATGACACTTAATAGTGGTTTTAAGGTCTTCATTAGATTTTCTGCTGAATTAAAACCCATCATCTGCATTCCAGGGTCACCGGCAGATGCTCCTGCATCAGTGAATTCCTCGTCCACCAAGCATACCACTCAGCCGCGCTTTCCCCCGTGACACTATTGAAGAACTGCCAAAAACATTGATGAGGCCAGTTTGACAGCACATGAGGTGATAATATTCAGTCACAATGCTGCAGATACAATTGACCAGTTTCGTGTTTGGTCTGATTATCCTCAGTGACATAGGGAACATCGCCGTGTTTAGATTTGTCGCCCAAATGTGCCATGACAAGTGAAGGCTGATCATAATGTCTCTCATTTGCATATTAACAATAGACGCACCATTTTTATATTAAAGATAATGCTGACTATCTCGCGCAGTTCCTACTACTGCCTGGCATTGAAAATAGTTTGGGTAACTTTTGTTATACATACTGACGCGGTATTTAACCATACTGTTGAGACCTATGGAAGCATTCCTAATTCTCGGGAGAAAACGGAAAGGCTTTCACTTAATAAATATTAAACTTCTGCCTTGGGGAAGGACAAAGAGGTCCGGCCTTTTTCTGCATTCACGTAAAAAAAAGAGCAAGTTTAATTCTACGTTGCCAGCCAAATGTGAAAATCAACATAAAACGACAATTGAAAAGCATAGAAATGTTACTTTAAAAATGTAAAAAAAAGAAGCATTGACAGTAATGCTTCGAAAACTTGCAAGTCAAGTACTGAAGTATTTAAAAGATGGTTGGAGACAGACAAACATAGAGATTGGGCAGCTCAGAGGAGTCGATTCATAGACAACGTTCAAAAATGAAATGTTTTGACTGGAGGTTAAATCTACAATGCAACGTGAATGTGAAGGCATAATTTAAGAAGCGCATTAAGTAAGCCTTTCGGATATTTGGATACAACTGGTAACAGCTCAGTTCACACTGATACTATAAAAAAGATCGGCCACATGCTTTATTGTTACACACGAAATCAATACATATTGGGTTTGATAGCGTGAGGTTTCAGGAATACTCTGACATTTCGATCTCAGATGACGTTTCACATACAAATAGGAAACACCAATCAGGCTGCACAATACTGGCTCAAACACGATGTGTTCTGTCATTGACTGCATTTTGGTCTTCAGGACAAAAGAACGGGCGAATCTTTCTGTAGATATATCACCCCCACCAATGAGCAACACGCCAATCACGCCATGACACCTATTACAGACGATTAGTAATTGCCAGCATTAGCATTCATTGGCGCCAACATTGAATCATTAAAGCAATCAGTTCTTTTCACCGTGATGTAATTTTTTTTTCGTTAGATTTTGTGTATTTGTCGTAAGCGTTCTTGTTGTCAAGTCTTGTTCTCCGGACTTTTTGCTGTCGATCAGCATGGCTCGAATAATCTGGTCAAATTTGTTTCCATTAAATCATTTCAATATCCTTTGATATTCACAACCTCTTGTTCTTTTTTCCTAATTACCAATTCACTGCCTCCACTTGTTTAAAAGAAAACGTGTTCACTAAATATGCATTTGATTTTTAATTTAGTTATTATCCAGAGTTGTCACTAGAGAGAAAAAAACAAACTCGGAACACCTTTGTTTGGGATGCTGGCACTTATATATATATATATATATATATATATATATTATATATATAGATATAGATATATATATATATATATATATATATATATATATCATGGATGCAGCTGCAGATATTTCATATGAAATCTATCTATCACACCGCATCACAAGTGAACTTCTGCAATGAGGTCTTCAACCGTGGGGGAAAAAAAAAGAAACTTCGCACTGCACACTCATTACATTTTTCATGCATCATTGTTGCTTTTGTGTGCAACCAATGAGGTAAACATAATATATTGCGATCTCAAATGACCCAACGGTATCCGACGATTTACTGAATGTCATGCATCATCATGTCACCATTGGCAGAGATGTCATATACAATCATCAATGTATATTACATTTTGATCTCTTATTTATCTTAATCACGATGAAACATATAATTCTGAGTACTTTTCTTTTACTTGGCAGAACTTGTAAAGACAAAGGATGGTACGGAAGCATATTTAACAATGTATTTGCATGTGTGCCTTGTCAAATATAACATGTAGTTTCGTTCAACAATTCCACCACTTTCACAATCCAATTCACGATAATTTGATGTGTCTATGCAATAATTACTAGTGCAAGAAGAGGGGTGATGATCTTATATTCTTCCATGGAATGTAAAGAGGCTTTTAAATCTAAAGAGGGGAATAAATTAGCCCAGTGTGGTTCTGGTTGATAAGAAAACGCCAAATCTCCTTGGGGAGTTTACCTTCGTGGGTAAAGTTCAGTAACGCACCATGGAGACTAGGCAAAGGTGTTAGAATTTTCAGATTTACAGTGATGCGTCATCGTTGATGGTAAGAGGTGTGGAGTGAGATGGTTGGCTGGAGAACTTCCAGTCAAGCTGGTAATAAATAGCAATCAGGAAGGCAACAGTAGTTTTCCATTGTAAAACCTGAAGGCGGAGAGTCCAGCGAAAATTGCAGATGTGGTGGCAGGAATAATAGGGAAATAATATTGTCGAGGTGAACTGTTCATCTTGACTGACAATATAGCTGGCTCACAGGAGGGAGTAAAGCCTGGTGTTGTTGAAAAGAAACAGTGGCATATCAAACAATTGAGTTGTTAAATGACTTATATTTTGTGCGTGTTTCTGACTGTGTGATGGCAAACAGTGAAAATGAAAAAAAGTTCATTTTGGAAAAAGATTCCTGATCAGAGAGTTAGAAAATGAGACAGATGCAGGGTGATGTGGACGTTTTTTTTTTATTTACAATAATTTAGAAAAATTGCAAGGTAAACATATAGAGATAAAAATGCCTATGTGTATATCGGCATGTTATTACCTTAAAATTATGTTTTAATTAGTAAATGAAGCATTTCCATGTTTGCGCAAATGAGCAATCAGCCAAAGTTCATTGAATGATATTACTAGTGGGTTTATAAATTATTTGCGCGGCTTGCCCCTTAGGTAGCAATGGGAATTCCTTTAGTCGTATGCATTTACACGAAAAATTATATTTGCCTTGGCTGCATGAAGATGTGATTTATTTTCTTTCCAGTCACAACATTCATACAGAGTATTACAACGCCTCGAGTCGTAACAAAATCTGTTCTCTTATTAGGCATTCTAATATTCGAGGAACCCTTTGAGCAAATTCTTATTTGATTTTGTAGTACAGCGCTCTGAATCTAAATGTGGAAATCAATATCTACTGACCATGACGCAAGCGTCTACTAGAACTTCAAATGTTATTGCATTGCAGTTCACAGTTTTACTTAATTTCAAGGAGTCATTGGCCTGTACCTTCGAGTCGAATGCTGGTTTAATAAATTATGAGCCACACTTACGTATTGGTGATCAAGGAAGTTCTGGACCATCTGTGCTTAAAGAACGCCAATTCTTAATCTCTGAGGTTCTGAAAGGTGGAGGACCTGAAATCCGAGCCACCTGCTCCGTTTTTATATTCCATTTCACCTGTCCTTAAATATTTACACTGTTGTGTTTTGGTTCAGCTGCTGCGCACAGAGGCAGAAGACTTTATTTTGGGTGTTGTTTTGTGTGTGTATGTGCTATTAAAAAAAAAAAATTGTTTCAGGTATACGTAGACAAAGAATAGATTTTTTTTCAACTTTATCGTGACTAATTCTAGTAAAACAAGTATGCTCATGCATAACAACAGTCAGAAGTGTCTTGAATGAATTAAGAAATGATTTCGCAATATACGTTAAACAGAGTTAAACTCTTGTTTTGCAGCTGCTCGAGTGCAACTTTTATCCTTGTGTAACATGGCTAGATCAAATGCTTCAGGAAATTATACCCTTTAACGTGACAATTACAAGTCCTCTGAAAGCTGACGTGAACGATGTGTTACTGAATACAGTCAAGCTCGACAATCTGGATGCATTGCCACCCACAGTTGCGACATCACGCTTGACCTGATTCTTAACTGAGATTATTTTTAATCCATTGAGGTCAGCAAGAAAGGGCCAGGCTACGTAAAAAAATGCAAACCCTTCGCTATCTATTTCCCAGCCCCATCACATTCTTCCACCATCTTTTCCTTCCTTCCACACTCACTTTCCGAAATTTATCGCATTACACCAATTCCTCTCCTCACTGAGAACAAGGGAAAATAACAGTAGAGCAAAGGAACAGGCCATCCGACACCAAATCTGTTCCCACGCAGATGTCTTTCAAATCTAATATTTTCTTGTCTCCACGTTGTCTATGTCCGTCTATTTCCTGGCTAATCAGCTATCTATATAGATGCCTTTGGAACATTGATGTGCAATCTGCTTCAGCACCTCCTCTGGCAGCACATCCCAGGCAGGCACCACTTACTGCTTAAGAAACCTCTTTCTTGCATCTCTTTTGAAATTTCTCTTCTATTTTCAACCAAAACCACGACTAATTGACACTTTGTCGTTGGAAAATGAATTCTGACCAAAATTGTCTTTAAGTTCCAAACCTGTATCAGGTTCGACCTCAGGCACGACGCTCCAATGAAACAACAACAACAAAAAACACGTTGTTCAGACCGTCCTCAGACCATGCAACATGTTTTGAAAACTCTAGCGCACTCTTTCCAATGCATTAGCAATTTTGCAGCAGTGCGCAGACTCAGAATTTTCCACAATCGCCTACATGCGGAGGAGTGAAAGACTGATACTGCGTCATGATTTCGTAATTTCAAATCTCAATGCCACGATGAAGGTCAGCATGCTATGCCTTTCAATTTCCACTTGCCCACCTAATCTGAAACTTTTAAAGCACTGTTGATCCGCGTACTTGTATAGCTTTTTATGCTCTTGTTTCTAAGGCACCCAACATTTAGTACTTACTTTCTGCAGTTTTGTTTCCTACGCACCACCTCTTATTTATGCAAGTCAAATTCCATCTGTCGTCGTTCGGCTTAAGACTTCACTTAAATTATTTCATGATGTATCTGAATCATGTGAGCAATCATTCTCACTATCGGCTTCTCTCGCAATTTTTGTCATCTGCACATGTACTAATCAGACCAATTACATTTCTACTTTGCAGATACTAGTTTTGTATCCATTTTGCAAAATCACCTTCTATACCATCTGTATCAGTCTGTCATCCGGAACAGGCTTTAATTAGTCCATGTACACAACATCCACTACCAGGTTATTGTTTCTCGTTTCTTCTTCAACTATTACAAACAATTTTGTGATACAAGACCTTCCTTTCAGGAAGCCATGCTGACTTTCGCTAAAACGTCTATTCCCTTTCAGATGTGAGTATACTCTCTTTCCGAAGATTTTGCTTCAATAATTTCCCAAGCACTTTCGTGATCCGAAATGTCTCTTCTGTCCTTTTTAAACGGAGGGACATGAATTAGCTAATCTTCAATTGTCTGGGATCTCGCCCTTGACAATGGTGAATACAAAGATTTTGCACAAAGCCATAGCAATATATTGCCTCACCTCTCTTAGTATTCTTGAATCGACCTTATCTGGCCTTGTTCTATTTTAACGCTTATTTTATCAAAACCTTAAATACATCCTCTATTTTAATCTATACCTTTCCTGAAATGCCAACATCTTACTTGCTATACTCACAATCCAATACATCCTTCTTACTTGTAAACACTAATGCAAAATATTCTTTAAGGACTTCACCCGCCTCATCTCATTCTAAACATAAATCCTCCTCCCACCTCCCCCACGCCAACTCCACCCCTGACCCCCATCCACCTACTATCCTTGCAAAGATTTACCCGGTCCTCAGCTACCCTGTTCCTCACCTATATATGCATTACAAACCTTAGAATTATCAACAATCGTGCCTGCCAATGAGATTTCATTGTGCCTTTTGGCCTCTTAAGTCCCCGTTTAAGCTACACCCTTCAATCTTCGTACCCTTTAAGTGTCTTACCTGGATTCTGTTTCCTGAAATTTATCTACCCCTCTTTTTTCACTAAATTCACAATTTTACTTTTAATTCAATATTCCCGTATCTTGTCATTTTATCCTTCATTTTTTCATGGACGTACTTGTCCTGAATTGTTTGCAAACGGCTGTTCAAAGGTTGCCATTTATCGTGTAGAGATTTATCCTGAAACAACCACCCCCCGTTTGCATTCCCTAATTCCTGCTTATGTCTGTCGAAGTATGTTTTCCGCAGACTTCCAACTCGGACTATTAATATTGTTTGTGGCAATTGTAATCACTGCTCATAAAATGTCCCCACACCCGGACATCAATCACCTATGCGGTCTCTTTACCTAGAACGAGGTCAAAGATATCACATCCGAGGCTGTAGTATGTGGCCCGCTGAAGAAACACTCCTGCACTCCTGAATATTTATTGCTCCATCCATGGTCCTGGCAGTAATGAAATCCCAGTTTATGTTAGGAAAGTTAAAATCGTTTCTCACAAGAACCATACTGTTTCCTTTTTAAAAAAGTCTCATGATAAATTGATATGTCAGCCCTGTCGCCTCACGGTAGCTGCTAAGCGGTCTGGAGCATAACCAGAAAAGTGTGGCTGTACCGCTCCTGCTCCTGAGTTCATCCAATATGGCCTCACTCTTTGAACTCCCGAAGTTATCCTCACTCTGCATAACTCTGACATTCAATAAAACAACATACCTACCTCTTCTGTCGCTTGCAAGATGTGTGTTCGCCTACAGTTCCGGATGTTCCATTTGAAGCGGATGGATTTACTCTGGTAATTCTGTGATGGTGAACCAGTTTTGTACATTAGGGTGAATGTGTTGGTCACGCTACATATCAAAAATACTGCGGGAGATAGGATTGGGTGAACAGCAAGTAGAGCAACAGTAAGAAGGCATTGAAAGCACCACCTGTGGTCATCTTCCGCCAGAAATGATCTACCATTTCGGATAATATTCGGAGAATGGCTCACGAGGTGAAGATAGCAGAAGCCAGGGACATGGCATTGTGGCCGGCTTTGATGCACATGAATACACGAAAAAGCGTAGCAGGGCTATGGTGAGAGAGCACTCTAATGTAAGGGGAATAGACATGAATTTAGTTGGAAGAAAACAGGCCTCGAGGATACTTCCCTGATGCAAAGGTCCCAGATGTCTTGGAGAGGATGGAAAGCCTTCAGGAGAGGGCGAGTGAACAGCGATCTGTCCTGGAGCATATTGCCACCAAAGAGATGTACAAAAATGGATCCATTCCAACCAGCTATGTTTCAAGACTTAGAAGCTAAAATGCATGTTGTTCGTCAATGTACAACTAAATAGTTTTAAGAAGAGTTCCACGGGACACTGAACAACCAATGAAGGAATCAACATTGATTCAAGTCTGCAACTTTTGAAGCATTGACAGGAAAGTGCAAAATGTATGTTCCATGCATCAGATATCGTTCTAATGCCAGTTGTAAGATTGTCTGGGTTTGGATGCTCCTGTCAAGAAGCTAAGTTGAAATCTTGCACTGCACCTTGAAAAAAATAGAATCAAACAATAAGATACCTTCAGGAGGAAAAACAAAAAATATCTGATTTTTTTATCATAATCTCATCAAGAAATGTGTAGAGATCAGGTGGGAATTACTACCACATTTTTACATGATAAAGATGTTTTTCCTTGTTGACATAATATTCCCAGATTCGCAGGTGTCCAGAAGAGGAGGCTGCCAATTAACCGGTTTGAAATGCAGCAGCGTGTCAAGGAAAGCTAAGGGAAGAAAACTGGAAAGCAGAAGACATGGGGCCGAAGTGGACTATGCTGTTGTTATATTTGAATGTTTTGATTTTATAAAATGTATCCATATCTATTGCAGATTATTAGAATTGTGAACAAAAAAAAAAACATTTTAAAGCAAACGCTATTATTGAATATTGTTTTATTTTTATTTTTCAGGATTGGGGTGTGATGACACTATGCCATTAAGGAATGAGCTTAACCCATTCTTTTCTGCATGGTGTTTCTGATGTTCTTGATAATATCCCCATCACCCTGTTCTGTAAAGCCAGCAACCTTCCTGCTGGTCAGGAAGTAAAATTGGTTAATGTTTATTTTTAATGATAAATGACACGGTGATCTCTGATTTTAATTTCTACATGGGATTGCACAGTGAAGCCTAATCGAGGTTGACTGATTGTTCTTGGCACGTGGTTCGAGGTAGGTATGCTTCACAGGAAATTTCAGTTTCTGATAGTTGAGGTGAATGATACCTTGAATGAAACAGTTGAAGTTTGCCGTAGCCAAAATCAAGTGTAGAATTGAAGATGTAGTCTAATTTTGTTCTGTGCCGTGGTATTTATGAGCTGTGTTTAACATTTCATTATTGCCATTTAGTTCCAAGTATGAATTCGTTTATTGACTTATTCACGAAGCACATTTATTACTGGAAAGTTGTAAAAGAACAAAAAAACTGTTCCACTTGCTGCTAACATTGTGTGCATATTTTGTGTGATATTTCAGTTATTCCACTTCACAACTGTATTCCAATAAGAGTTCATCTTGAGTAGAATATATACAAAAACAGACAGCCTCCTCATCCCCACGCCATAATGAATTATTCACTCATATATGTAGCAGTGAAGTTGAAGTCGTCATGAGGTCAATGTTTCGAAACTTAGCTAATGCGATGCTGGATGCCATCGCATGCCGAATTCCTTTGCTATGAAATACTACACAGACCGGTAACTGCAACATTTTTACTTTATATTTGCGCCCCTTAATCTTGTTTATAAGATTTACATGTCATCTTACTTTGTTCGACAGAACATAACATGATGAAAGACGTTGTTTCCGCAAAAAAAAAACACATTGATTATAATGTACAGCTTATAGTATCTCAACGAATGGCAGCCCTGGAAAAAAAAATCATTGTTTAGCAAATTCCAGTTCAAAATCAGAAAAAAGGCAACACACTAATTACTATCACACAAGCAGTGACGAAAATTTCATTTTTTTTTTCCAAATGAAGGATACATTTGATAACATTACAAATTCCTTTGGAGTGCATGTAGTGTATTAAAGAAGTTCCAGTGACAACAGGTTGAATATATTTAAAAAAAAACTAATGCACAAATCAATAAGTTTTGTTTGATTTGTACAGTGTTCATTTTGTCAAGTAACATGTCCGATTCACAGGTGCCGTGCGTCCATTTTTGTTCAGCATTAGTTAAAAAGAAATGGGAATAAGAATCTTTGAATTAAACACTAACAATCAAATTACACACACACACAAAAAAAACTGGGTAAATGTTAGCATACTGAGCTCTTTGCACACAGAAAGGTGATGCTGATCTTATTTTACTCAAGTAATGAAATACCAGAGGAAAGCCAGGCAAAATGTAAACAGGTCGAGTGCACTCAATGGAAAAAGTAAGGAGAACAATTGGATTGCTTCCGAATATCTGAAGATAGTATTAAAAAAAAATGCAACTCAATTCACACAATGTATTCGAGGATGTAAACTGTCCGATTGCCTGTGGCATTACTCTTCTTTCAAAACCCCGCAAGCTCGAAATCTAGCATCCAACGTGTTCAAGATGCAGTACAGCATTTCAACAAAATTTCTTGACAGGAGCATTGAAACCCTGACAATCTTGCAAATGAGATTGGTTATATTTTGCACTTTTCTGACAATGATTCAAAAGTTACAAACTTGAAGCAATATGGATTCCTTCACTGATTGTTCAGTTCCTGCGAAACTCTTCTTAAAACAATTTAGGTGTACATTGACGAAAAACAGACTATGATGGCTCACTGTAATTCTCATATGTACGTTTCCGTAAAAAATAGTGACAAACAGCAAATGGCCAAGTGGCCACTTCAGCATGATAAATCAAATTAAATTTCATTGTGGTAGGATGGTGTTCGAATGTGGAGGTAAGTGAAACAATTTAGTTCTCGTAGACCTATAATGAAATTATTTATAACTTTTAATTCCCCAGATATATCGTGATACTCTGAAATGTGCAAGGCATACATTAGTTAAGGGGAAAATTGGGAATTTATGGCGTTGCTAATCGCATGAGAATGAAGAAATTGGAATGTCCTCCCAATGGCGTTAGAACACGACACATGTGGTTAAAGATTAAACAAAAGAATGAATAATCAAATGAGGACTATTGACTCAATAAGATATTGCTGCGCAGTAAAACATTATAACAGCGTGTGTGGTGTGAATGAATAGGTGAATCAAGCTTCAATACGCCCATATGAATATCAGAATACACTCACAGAAGTATTCAAATCAGCCAAAAACTGCAAATATTAAAGTTGGACTTATCAATGATACATGCATATTATGCATTTGTATAAAAAATCGAATTCCTTCCTTCCATGCCTGGGAATTTGCGTGTCCATGATTTTATCGCTTTAGGTCTTAGGACATTGCAGCGTTCTGGATGGACCTTTCCGCTTTCATGACGATATTAGTGGTCCCTCCCTTCCCCTTCGCTCGCCATCTCCAATATAAATTTACATGATAGGATTCCAGAGCGAATTCGTTTTTGATGTTGCTATTTATTCATAATAACCCAAATAACATTGCTCGTGAGAACAGCTAAGTCTCAAGCTCAAATTATAACAAATTGAAAATCATTTTTGTCCTATGCTCTTTCTTGCTGCATATCTTATAATTCAATTCCACGCAGCTAGTGATTCATTCTCTGCATTAATCCGGGCAACCTGAAGCCAATCGGAGCATCTGTCAGAGGCTGGTTCCAATCTAGTTATGCTAATCAATGACAAGTAATGTGATCTGAGAAAAACTCATCATGTTCTGCAGAAAATGCAGATGTATGGGAGTGAGGGTAATTTAGCTAATTGGATTAGGAATTGGCTAGCAGATAGAAGGCAGAGCGTGGTGGTTGATGGGAGTTATTCATCGCGAAGTTTGGTTACAAGTGGTGTACCTTAGGGATCTGTTTTGGGGCCCCTGCTGTTTGTAATTTTTATAAATGATCTGGATGAGGGTATTGAAGGATGGATTAGTAAATTTGCGGATGACACCAAAGTCGGAGGAGTGGTAGATAGTGAAGAGGGGTGTTATAGTTTGCAGAGAGACTTGGACAAGTTGCAGAGCTGGGCCGAGACGTGGCAAATGGAGTTTAATGTGGAAAAGTGTGAAGTAAATCACTGTGGCAGGAATAACAAATGTGTAGAGTATAGGGCTAATGGTAGGACTCTTAATAGTGTTGATGAACAGAGGGATCTTGGTGTATGTGAGCATAGATCCCTGAAAGTTGGCAATCAAGTCGATAAGGTTGTTAAGAAGGCATACGGAGTCTCGGCTTTTATTGGTAGGGGGATTGAATTTCGGAGCCGCAACGTCATGTTGCAACTGTACAAAACTCTAGTGTGGCTGCACTTGGAGTGTTGTGTGCAGTTCTGGTCCCCGCATTATAAGAAAGATGTGGAGGCATTGGAGAGGGTACAGAGGAGGTTTACCAGGATGTTGCCTGGTACGGAAGGCAGGTCTTATGAAGACAGGCTGAGGGATTTGAGGTTGTTTTCGTTAGAAAGAAGGTGGCTAAGAGGAGACCTTATTGAAACATATAAGATGATTAGAGGTTTAGATAGGGTGGACAATGATAGCCTTTTTCCTAGGATGTAGAACGCTAGAACGAGGGGACATAGCTTTAAATTAAGGGGTGGTGGTTTTAGGACAGATGCCAGAGGTAGGTTCTTTACCCAGAGGGTGGTAAGGGTATGGAATGCCCTGCCTGCGTCAGTTGTAGATGCGCCAAGTTTGGTGACGTTTAAGAGGTTATTAGATAAGTTTATGGATAAAAAGAGAATGGTTTAGGTTAGGGGATCACTGCTTGTTCTTAATTGGTCGGCGCAACATCGAAGGCCGAAGGGCCTGTTCTGCGCTGTAATGTTCTATGTTCTATGTTATTTGTCCATTAAGGCAATTTTACGCAAGACAAAACATTTCCGCTATCCTGTCCGTGTGGAATTGTACGTTGTTGTAATTTTTGAAGTTGGAAGAAAGTCTGGAGTGGTACATAACGAAATAAAGTTGAGAAAATGTGTACATGGTGTCGTGCGAACGTGGTTGCTGATATGTAATGAAACCGGCGCTACTTTATTGAGACACCACGTTGAATTTACTGCAAACCTGAATTTCACGCATCCTTGGAAAATTCATCTTATCCCCTGATCTATTTTGAAATTCAAAACCTAAACTTGCTTTCTCCTTTGGCCATGTGGATATCAGCGCACTGGTAAATGGCTGGTAAAAATGAAATCAATGAAGGTTGGACATCAGATTTGGCAATGGGATGGGAACGATGATTTATTTGCGGCTATCAATTGTTCTAATATCTGAAGAATGAAATGCCATGTTACTCACAAATAGTTATACATGTAGAGGAAACTAGATGCTGGCGAAATTCAGGATATGCAATTGGACGGTGCAATTTGGCCACTGATGTCCATACAAATATTTTTTGAACGGGCATGCTTTGTAAACCTCAGTTCGCATTCTCGAGATGGAAGGAAGAAACAGATGTAATTACTAATTTCAATGCATGGTCAACAAGGAGACAAGTAAAATAGCTATTGTTGTGTGGTGTCAGAAAATATGTGAAGATTTCTTTAGAAAGCGAGTGCACAGAATTGTGACAGTTACACCTAGAAACAAAAGAGTTTTTTTTTCCAGACAAAACTGGAGTCAATGACTCAAACTCATTTGCCTCAAAGACACAGCAAACTTGTTAAATTTGCACGTAACAGCAAAATGGGATCTTGTTTTATTAACCAGATCAGTGCAGATCCTCAATGTCCAACAAGCATGTTCTATTTAAACAGCATGTTTTGAAACCGAAATTAACTAATAAAATAATATTTTAAATACTCTGTTTAAAACATGCTGTTTTATCAACACATACATGCAATGGATGCAGCCAAACAAATCACTGCAATACCCCACTCATTTTATGCAGCGAATGTTTTCACTGTGGTTTTCAAGCGGCCAGCATTTATCTCTTAACGTCCTTCACGAAATGATTCCTCACAAATAATATACTTTGACATGGAAAAAGTTCGTTCCAAAGTAAGGTAAGTAGAAATATTATAACAATTAATTCATAAGCATTGCTTTGTTAAAAGAAAAAATTACAAGACATCTTATCAGGACGTTTTCCCAACTTTACACGTCTATGAAATGAGGCGTGCGTTTTTATTTAATTTTATTACATCATGAAACGTTTGTGATAGCTTTATATTAATTAGCACTGCCTGAGCAGAGCTACCACGTTATAAATACTAATATTTATATATACATTTTTACCGAACTACAATCATTCTGGCAGGGCACTGGCACAATCCTGCCACAAGTTTGAAACTCGGTGCTACAATCTGGATAGTCAGACGTTTGATCCTATTCCTTGACAATAGAGTCCAGATGGAATACTGAGTTATCATCAATAGCTCTGTCTAATTCTTTATAGTCAGCCTGAGAATTTATGTCTGCGAGATCAGTGCATCGTGAGGCCGTTCATGTGAGGACTGGAAGCAAACAGGCAAATTAAGTGCCTACCGACAACACAAGGAATGCTAGATTCCGGTCAGTTAATGTGAAAATATGTATTTTGCAGAATTATTCCCTTTGGGAAGCACGGTGGGTTACCATTACTGCCTCACAACGCCTGGCCCAATTCTCAGCTTGGTCACTGCCTATGGGTTCCGACATGTTTTCCCATGTCTGTGTGGATTTCCTCCGGATCTCCAATTTTCTCCATCAATCCAAAACACGTGCTGAGTAGGTGCACTGGCCAGGCTTAAGTTCCCTCTTAGTGTACATGAACAGACGCTGGAGAGTGGAGACTGGAGGATTTTAAGAGTAAACTCATTGCAATGTTAACGTGGGCACACTTGTGACAATAATGAACAACATTTAACCTTAGTCACAAATGACATTTAATTGTGTAGGTACATTTTCAGCACTGCTGACATTTATCTGCCTGTTGGAAACGATTCCAACACAGTAAAGTTTATATATAAATCAATCCCATTTATCATAGCTTGTATGCATAACTTACCTCCGAATACTTAGTCTTCATTTTTTGTGTGTTTTAAATTATTCTGGAGTTCAAACTATTAATACTTTCACGTAAAGGATAGTCCATATCTTGTTAAATTATTGTTAAACTCTTTTGCAACGTAACACAACGTTGTGTTATAAACTAGATTTCATTTTCTTTAGTTATTGTACAACATTATTTATTTGAGTGGGCAGAATAACACCAACAACGTTGATTGATTTTGTCCAAGTTCAGGGTGTGAGTGCAGAACCAGTTCTGAAACTTATAATTCGCTACAGATTGGTGGTCCTTGCGTTAAAATCAGATCCACATCAAAGTGGAGAGAGTCTCCTCTCACCTGCCATCATGGCGACTTGACAATTTGAACGTTTTATTTATGAGCACGAAAATGTAAAAAAAAAATCAGACTGTGACCCAAAGCTGGAATTGAACCTGGCCCCCGGACTTATGAGATGGTCAATAGTTTTGAATCTCCTCATAACAAATGATTACAAAAATGTATGTTAATGGCCATGTAATTATTGTCGCTAAGCACTTCTGACTTCACAGGTGCCATTCAAGTAAGAAGCTCTACTATCGCTCCCTGAAAGGGTAGTATGGTTGCACGCTAGTTAGTAATGTCCTCTCACAGCACCAGTGGAAATGCTCAGTCCGCCCCTGAGTGGCTGTCTCTCTGAACTTTGCACATTGCCCCCTAGTCTGCATGGCTTTGCTCGTGGTGTCTCTTTTCCTCTCACTCTCGAAGGATAAGAAGTCTAGACTGATTGAGCATGCACTTTGTCGTTTTTGTGTCCCACAATGTATAGATTAAATGTATCAGCCATTGTAAATAGATAGGTTGACAAGGTTTTTTTTGCCGGGAATGGCCCTGGCTAAAACACTCCGTCGGGGAGGCTTTAGAAATTCGAAAGGTTGAATGGCCTCTTTTTGGAATCACGCAATCCTCTGTAGAACTTCTGATATACATATTAATATGATTATTAATTTCCTACCGACTGGCCAAGCAAGCTATTTAGTACAATGGCAATTAGAGAAAGGCAAACCAATATTGCCAACATTTCATGAACTAACGAAATTGCCATTTAACGAATAAGTTAATAAATAAAATGTGCTTAATATATACATACATAGTGCGCCGCATTTACAAGAAGCAGTCTGTTGATCAACTGCTTTCGGCTACTGCAAGATAGAGCTGTCCCGTGAGTCTTGCCATGAGTCAGAACGAACAGAGAATTATGGTGGGCATATATCTGTCTTCAAATGTCCTGGTGTTACTGTCAAAAGTATGTTACCGTGTTCACAAGATCAAAAGTTACAGAGGGCAACTATTCTGCAGACCATGTTACATGATCAGATGAGTAAGAACGACGACTTGTTTTGTAACGCACCACTGTTACACTGAGCTATATAGATTCAGAAGATACATCGGGCTTCAAGAATCAACGATTTTTATTAGCAATGAAATTGCTAATAAAATTTTTAACCACAATTTGTGACTCAAATATCGGGCATATTTGTCAGTCTGCCATTCAATATCGGGAAAATCAACCCCAATGGAGGCTGCCCAGTAAAATGTGTAGCGCTACATCAGAAATACCTATGAATGAGAGGGCAAACAAGTGATTTCATTTTGAATACCAGTCGCAACATGAGGTGAAAACAACACTGATGTAAAATATACTTCTCAGAACTGTATATCACAGATGTCTCTTCACTTCAATCTTGCCACCACTCTTGAGTACAAGAACAACGTAACTGAAATTTGTATGGGATGTTGACCAAGAATAAATTCCTGCTGTAATTATAAAATGTTGTATTGCCAATGTATTAAATACTCGTGCCAAATACGACCAGGGCAGATACAAAAATGTTTGTTACACGGAATTATGGAAAATATTGCAGAATTTGCGCCTGCACAAAAGCCATATAAATTACATCCGCCCCGTGTGCTGACCCATGGCAAAGCAGGGATGAAGCAGTTTGTCGCAAGAGACAATTAAGAAACAGCACAGCACCAAGTTAAAGTCAAACAAATTTATTAGATAGCCCAAGTTTTCAGACTGCTGCCGCTTCTTAAGTAAGTGAAGATTTAGGCTCATAATCAGGGCATATATAGACATAGAATCATTTGGCGCATTGGTGTGCAAATCTCAACAGACAATCAATTGTTTACAGGTACAGTGAAACACGTAGAAAGAAAGTTAAGCACAGACTAAACAGATATGAATTATGTGAAGCCAAAGAGTTAGTGAGATGTGCAAGCCCAGGCAAATAGTGAGAGTTACAGTTAGTGTGACATGAACCCAAGGTCTCTGTAGAGGCTGGCCTCATGTGTGCGGATCCTGGCTATAACTTTCTGCTCGGCGATTTTGTATTGTCTTGGAAGCCACCTTGGAGAACGCTTACCCGAAGATCAGAGGCAGAATGTTCTTGACTGCTGAAGTTTTCCCCGACAAGCAGGGAAGAATCCTGAGTGGAGATTGTCGAGTGATGTTCATTCATCTATTGTCATGGTGCTGACATGGACTCGTCAATGTGCCAAGCCTCGAGACATTCTTTCTTGGAGAGTATCATGTAGATAACGTTGGCCGAGTTGCATAAGTATGTAGCGTGTAGCTGCTGGATGGTATCCTCACGTGAGATATTGACATCCCTGTCGATGACTTGACACCTCTTGCAGAGTTTGCTGTGGCAACGTTGTGTGATGCCGTTGTTGCTGTTATTCTGAAGGCTAGGTGGTTTGTTGCGGGCAATCGTCTGCTTGAAGTTGTGCGCTTGTTTGATGGCAAGTACTGTGGGTGTGGAGAAGGCCGTGGCGGTATACTCGTCTTCATTGCTGGGGTTTTGAAGATTTCGAAGACGATGTTGTAGCTTCTCTGTTCCGGGGAAATACTCGGCGACGATATATATTCTGTTGGTCGCGTCCCAACTTCCTATTATGAGGAGGTCAGTGCAGTTTTATCCTGTGGTCCTCAACAGCTGATCGATGATTCGAGAATCGTACCCAGTTCTTACGAGGGCATTTAATAACATCTGTAGGTTTCTATTATGTGCTATTGCTTCTGAACCGATCCTGTGTATATGAAGGGCTTGTGACTGCATTTTTTCTGTTCATGAGCTTTATCCATTTAGCTCCACTGCCTGAATCCTCCGAGGTCCATCCTTCCATAAAATTATGATATTCCCCTTACACAATAATGCAACTCTTCCAACATTTTCACATTCTCTGTGTCTTCCGTGAATCAACAATATTCTGGAATGTTTAGCTATCAAATCCTGTACAAATTTGAAAATAAAGTCTCTGTAAAAATATGAACATTACAGTTGCAAGCACCAATCCAAACTCTATGTTCATCAGCCTTATCTGTTGTGCTCCTCACTTTGATGACTATGGCTTCCTAACGTGTTTAGAATGGAAGATGGAGAAGTGGAACACCCATTAAGATTGTCATCTCAGGATTACTGTCTGTGAGACGTGCTAGTGTGGCTAGCCCTAACAACGAAAGCTATTTATATGTTAGCACAACAACAAGCTTAATGGGGGCTGCCCCCTTCGTCTGGTGAGTGGGAGATCAGTTCACCAACAGGGTATAGAAATTCACAAGCTCAATTTACAAAATAATGGTTGGATTGCTATTCTTTAGGGGTAATCGAGTCTTAAAGGTAGAGACTGTGAGTGCAGAGGGGGTTAAGCACAAGTTAAGCACCATCTTTCCACTTACATTGTTTGTTACTTTAATACTCGATTACCAGAAAAAACTCACATTTCAACGATTGTTTTGTATATTGAATTTGCGTTATTACATACCCTGTTTGTAACATAATTCCCATTCATTTGATAAAGGAGCAGAGCTCTGAAAGTTTGTAATTCGTGCTATCAAATAAACCTGTTGGGCTTTACCCGTTATTGTGAGACTTCATTATTTGTAACTCCAGACCAACACTGGCATTTTCACATCTTAGGAATAGGAAGATAATGCAATAATCACGTGGCTAAAGAATTGGTGGAGGAGGAGGGTTCAGCTGCAACAATTATTGGGATCATTCTCGGGGCAGGTGCGAGCTGTACAAGAAGGATGTGTCACACTTAAACTGGAGGGTCACCAAGATCCTGGCAAATACATTTCCTAGAGTCACTCGGGAGGGTGTAAACTATAATGGAGGTGTGAACCTGTGCAGTAGGTCATCAGGAGAAATAACTGAGCAAGGGCTACAAACTGAGGCCAACAGGATTAAGAGGAAAAGCAGACAGGGAACAGTTACGGAGCACAGCATGACTGTGTTTTGAAGTCATTTGTTTCAATGTGAGGAGCATAACAGATAAAACAGATGAACATAGAGTTTGGATTAGCACTTGCAACTATAATATTGTTACTTCACAGAGATTCCGTTTTTCAAATTGCAGATAGTGGAGAGGATTGTTAGCGGATACAGGGTGAAATTGATCTATGGAATCATGGGTGGAGAAATGACAAATAGAAATTTTATCCGGACAAGCGTAGAGATCTGCATTTCAAAGACCCAAATGCATGCATGAATTATACAGAAAATAGCAGAACGATTAGGAGTACTGACAGCTGTAGAGATCTGGACGTACATGTCCACTGAGTACTGAATATGACAACGCAGATGGATAAGATAATCAGGAAAGCAGGAGGGATGCTTGCAGTCATCCGTCGGAACATACATACATAAAAATATGCAAGTCTTGCTGCAGCTGAGCAGTACCTTAGTTATATATGATTTCCAATATTGTATATAGTTCCGGTTGCCACACTACCAGAAAAATGTTTGTTAGGGGTACAGAATATGTTTACTCGGATGTTGTTTGGTCTGGAGGGCATTAGTTTTGAGGAGAGGTTGAATAAACTCAGTTCGTTCTCACTGCAATGACATAGATTGTGGAGTTACTTGATAGTGTTGAACAATATTCAACATGGACAGAGGGGGTAGTCTGATGTAATTACCTTAGATAGAATCGTCAAGTGCCTGGGTATATAGATTTGAGGTGCATGGGGAAAAAATTGAAGCACAGGTGTGAGACAGTTTTCTTTTTACACAGAGCTTGGCGAATGCCTGGAAAGCGCTCCCTGGGGAGGTTGTGGAAGCACGCACGATCGCAGCATTTATGTGACAACTAAATGAATGTCTGAATAGGATGGGAGTGGAATGACACAAACTCTGCGAGTGCGTGCAGTTTTAAATTACGCAGGCGTCATATTCAGCGCAGGATTGGAGGGCCGAGGGATCTGGTCCTATGCTGTAATTTCTTTGTTATTGTTATTTGTTCTAATGACATTTAACTGAAAGCGAGTTGATCTGTTTCACTATATGCTGGAGGACCAAGAAATAGCCGATGTTATATATCTTTCTTACCTTAACCATATTGTTCAGTTTTAGTTCCATCCATATGACGAATAATCTGCAACAAATGTGTTAATTCTGCTTGGTTTGATTCAATAATTGTTTCTTTTGTGTTGTGTCGCTACTATCGCCTGGACAGAAAAAAAAATGTTCGGCTGTTATCCTTAAATACGTATCGCCTGGTAGCTCCAAAATATGCATATATGTCAGTTAGAAACAATTCATTTTAATTGGCACACAAGAATTTATGGTGATTACCAATATCGATATTTAAAGGCATCAGCAGCCAGATGAAAGTGACTTGACGGTTTCCATTTCGTTTTCTAGCAGTGATGTCGAATGATATGATTTTAAAAGCAGTCGAGATCCATCGTAAATAGTCTAACATTTTAACATTTTGGATGCGAATGCAAATTATAGATAACAATTGGCATGAAAATGTTACAATATCCTTTCATTGTGATTATTTGGTTATTAGACCAAGTTTCAGCTAAGAATTTGCGAACAATTTCAACTATTGCTGAAAAAAAAACGTTGACGTTGAACTAACTACAATATTTTATTTTCTGCTCGCCAGATCTAAATGTCATGTCTGCTAACGTCAAAACCTATGGTGAGAGAAAAAAAAAATCTTGCTGAATTTAAGTTTAAAAAGTGCACTAACCCGAGCAACTACGTTTTAATTCAATCAAATTCGCATTATATATTCATTTTCTCAGAGTGTTATTTCTTTTCTTTATTGACATGCTATTTGCATTGGGAAAAGGCATAATGCGTTGCTTTGTTTGCCGTCGCATAGTCTGGTTGTCACAATTTTGCATTTTGTTCGGTTTAAATCGATTGGTTTTCCAACATATATCAATATTGTGGTATTATTCAAGGAAACACCGAAAAAAGTGACAAAATTATTCGACAGACATATATCTTAATGCAACTCTTAGGCTTGGGCGGGAAAGGAATTGAGGTTTTTTTTTAAAAGGGGTGCTGCAGGCATTGAAGATCTCTGGAGTGCTGAAGTTACGAATCCCAACGGTAATGAATCATAATGTGAAGAATGCCCATTGGTCCAAAGTGGAAATTCCATGTGGAAATGCGGATTTCCCTGACCGAGCGAGAGTAGTGAGAATCCATAATTTTCTCTCTGACCTGATATCCTGTTGGGGATTTTTAGAGGTAATAAATGAGTCAAGAAATTTCTTGTAAGGCTGGATATTAAACAGAGACCCGACTAGGTAAGCGTGCTGAACGCCCGAGTGGAATTCAGAAGGCAAACAATTAAAGAAAAACTTGTGACAGATAAAATCCCTTAAACCGAGATTTACCTGCATTCAATTGTAGGGATGCAGATTTGCAGAATCTCCATCAGCAGAAATGACAAGTTTCGGAAAAATAGCGAGCCAACATGTTATGCAATTTACAACATCTTAGAAATGAAAGGAAAGGAAAGGAAAGGAAAATCAAATATGTGCTCTATTTTCACGTGTTTTATTTAATATATTGTATCTCTTACAGCTTTCTAATTTCTTTCTATTAATGCAAGTTAAATGAAAACTTCTCAAAATAATGTTTTGCATAATGTGTTACTTTGAAATGTTCGTCATTGCATTTGTGCTTTGTTTTAACATATTAATGACAGAAAAGCTGTTCAAAGAGTTTGAAGAAGGTAATGTCACCCATTCGTGCTGAGTACAAAATTCCATAATGGGTGTCGAGAAGTTGACAGCCTTGGAATCTTACCTCACATTGAGAGCGGTTCTGTTCAGTTACTCTCTCCTTAATTGATATCGAGTGTAATGAAATTTGTTATTGGCCGAGAACCTATACATTTGAAACGTTGCAAGTGCCTCAGATGTGCACTGAAATGTTTTAAATTGCGTTAGAAATCATCGAATTTTATACCAAAAACGTACAATTTCACAGGGTACACCTAGCGTGATTACCAAAATTATTTTGGAAAAAAGAAAGCCCCTTGGATTGTTACAGATGAGGCGATGGCCGAGTGCTACTATCGCTTGACGATTACTGCGGAAATTCAACTAATGTTCAATGACTCAGTTTCGAATCCCACCGCAGCTGCTGGTGGAATTTGAATTACATATATAAAAAAAACTGTAATTAAGAATCCAATAATGATCACGAACCCATTGTCTACTGACGAAAAAAAAATGTGGTTCACTAATGTCCTTTAGGGGAGACAAGCTGTCATCCTTAACTGAAATGTCCTACACGTGACTGCAGAAATATAATTGACTCGCAACTGCCTTTTAAGGTCAACAATGATTGGGCGAAAAATGATGGCCAGCCAGCTACACCCATGCGCAAGGAATGAATAAAAAAAAAACTACCTTAATTTTGTTTTCCGTATGGCTCTTCTTCTATCTCGTCTGAGATATTAAAACCTACCTACATCGTCAGTGCAAATTCAAACGAACAACAACATCGTCTGCAACTGTAGTGAAGTTCTGAATAATGTAGCAAAAGCTTGAAAGACATAAACAGACTTTTTGATGGTATAACAGTGTTTCAAGATTAATTTTCTAAACGTGTAAGTATTGTATGCCCGCTTTCAGACATACATGAAAGTCGGCAAGCAATATAGTAAATGAGGCTGACATGGTGCCAACGCATTTGAAGTAATTGAAATAATGACACGAAGGAAATAAACTAAAATTGTAGTCTTGATTTACTGTTAAGCATTCTCCGAGAATATAACAAAACCTTTTTGAGCTGAAGTGAGACAAAGTTGGCTGCTCTACGATACAACCTGGTGTTCACTATTTTTGACCATATAGGATTTGGGTAGTAGATCAAATAGCAATAACTGTTCCATGCCCAACCAAGCTGTAAGTCATG
Source organism: Sphyrna mokarran (assembly GCA_024679065.1). Lineage (NCBI taxonomy): Eukaryota > Metazoa > Chordata > Chondrichthyes > Carcharhiniformes > Carcharhinidae > Sphyrna > Sphyrna mokarran. The sequence goes on along the minus strand of JAGIQG010000016.1, from coordinate 9,292,476 downwards.
GTGTGAAAGTGGGCATGCAAAAAGTCTGACATCATATGACAGTATTTAAACTAATTTAAATGATAACAAGGAAGTAATATTGTTGAGCTTTCTCTGAAAGGATACCAGAACCAGTCCACATATCACATTGCAAATGATAAAATCTGCGGTTTTATCAATAACACAGAGGCGCCTGAGAGGAATTAAATATCGTCGATCATATTTTCACAATTATAGAACATTCGTTTTTAGAAGCATAGTTGAAGAACAATTTTAACATATTTTCTGGAAACTATGCTTTACAGAAAAAGAACATTTTTTTAAGACGACTGGTAATTATCGAATTGCTATGTCATAAATCTGTAGGAGAGATGGAGCATGTTCGTTGCGACAGTGCAGGCAGTACTGAAAAACAATGCCTTACCCTTGGCATAAGATTTGAAATTTATCCTGAGATGCTATAAATATGATTTGGAATACAATATGAAGAAATAATGCAGATGTGTCTTGTTGCTCATAATTCACACATGTTCTTATGAATAATGTTTTTGTCACTCAATTTCAGCGATTAAATGTTTCGAAAAAGAGACCCGTAAGTAAACTAGAACATGATATTGTTATTCAAATTATTGAATAGAATTTCGGTGCAATGCGCAAATAAGCTGAGGGGCATTCTCTGATCAGACAGAATTTTATGAATCTAAGCCAAAAATGTACAATGAAGCATGAAAGCGGAAAATCACATAAATGATATTTTATTCTTACTGAATAACTCATTTGGGTTTGGTTTGTTGACAAATGATAATTTCGTACATTGTTTTCTTGCATGTAAATTTCGTTTCATCAATATAACGGTCTTAAGTTAGTTATGCCTCGTAATGCAGCGTTCAGTCATTGCATTAATCATGATCATAGCAAATTACATTAACAGTATGTTTGTTCATTCATGTGTGCAATTGTGTTTGCTAACGTGACTGACAACCCAATAGTGATATTTCTGGGCACATGTTAGCTTGAATTGAAAACAGTGTTGAGGCCCACCAAGGGTTAATAGCACGGGAGTGGAGATTTTGTATGTTGTCAACCAATCTTGCATCATGAGAACTGTCTTTGAGTTTGCAAGCCATTGACCTTGCCAATAGGCAAGGTCAATGGCTTCAGTGTTAAGAAGAGCCATTGTGACATACGGCAAACAATATGTGAGATGGTCATCCTGAGACATTCCTGCTCAATCAAAAGTTTCAGAAGTTTCAGGCACCCTTTGCTAACTGCATGTGCAGGTTGTCTGTGTGACTATTCTCTCCCATCTGTCTCCATCGAAGCTGAATAGCTCGGTGACAAATCCGCTTAAAGATGGAAATCTGAAGTGAACTATTCAAATCCTTTCACATACTCGCGATTGTAAAATATTTCGCTATCACCCACCATGAAATCCACATTTGGAGGAAGGGGGACATCTATTTCAGTAGCATATTTCAACTGCACTGCGTTTTACGTGAAAATAAAGTGGCATTTATTAGTCACGGTAAGGCTTACGTTAACATTGCAATTAAGTTACAATTGAATCCTCTAGTCAGCACAGTTCGGCGCTCTGTTTGGTTCAATGCACCTAACCAGCACACCTTTCCGATCTGAGAGGAAACATGCGCAGATACGGGAGAACGTGCAAACTCCACACAGACAGTGATCCTACCAGAGAATCGAATCCGGGTCGCTGGCACTGTGAGGCAGCTGTGGTAACCACTGTGCCAACGTGTCGCCCACCTAATGCTCATGTAAATGTCAGCAACAAAAAAACACCAATACTATTCCTCACAGTGATACTGACCTCAAGCGTCAGTTGTACTTCCCTTGTTTCGTAATCTCAGAAGTTGTGGATTCAGCTGATTTTGTGAAGACCTTTTGTGAAGAATATATTCCAGACTGACTGAGCAAGTGTTGCATTTTGGCGTTGCTGAACTTCAGGAGAAATATAAAACCATGGCTCTGTTCATCCACACGAGGTGAGAATATGTGATTGATTTCTTGACAAGATTTCGAAAAGGAGCAAGAAAAGTCACCTTTGCTTTTTCTTCAAATATATACATCACAAACAACATTACTAAAACAAATTACCTACCCGTTAGCAATTATTTTTTGAATCGTATTTTGCACTGTGCAACGTGACTGTCTTTTTCGACATCACAGCATTAGGTGCACTTTAAACTGCCTTATTTGCTGAAAAGTATTTTGGAGTCTCCTGACATATTGGATGCACAAATGCAAGTTTTTATTTCTCTCTGGTACAAATTTGCTGGGTACTTCTTACGCTCGCATGAATTGGCCTTTTTTTCAAAAAAAAAAGAAACACGCTAATTTGAAATGCATCGGCTAATTTTGGCAAAATAAAAATGCAGCAGCTTGGTAAGCCACGAAAAGGCAGGGTGAAATTCCACAGTTGGGCGTCAGAAGGAACAGTATTCAGTACCACTGCCTGGGACATCTAGGAACGATGTTCAGTTCAGATTTCGGACGACTGTCGGTGTCGATATCGGACTTTCCCCTGTATCTGCAGTGGTTTTCAGGACGTGTTCCACTCTTATCTCCAGTCCAAAAGTTCACTGATTAGTGGCCATGAAAAAATGACCAGTTCGTTCTAGGAAGATTAGCAGATTAATTGTTTGAGGTAAGAGGGATAGGACCTGGGTAATATAATTGTCAATGTAGGCTGATGGTCTCCTTGTGAACTTTGGGTATCTTCTAACTTTACTCGATAAACAAATTTAGTAAACTGATAAATAATTAAAAGGAGTGCATGATTACACACAGCAGCTTTTGTGTAGACAAACCAATGAAAGAAGAATACGTGCAATATTATGAACTGGTAAAAACTGAAAATGAGTCGATTGTTCAGGTTTATCGCCTCGGATTGTGTTTATTTTTTTTCTCTTCACTTATATTAAAAATTGTCCTTTTACTGAGCCACCAATCAATAATTTAGGTGACCTGTTCAAAACGCCCATGGATAGTCTATAGTGTGATGCCGCCGTCCTCGAACATTTATATTCTCTTGGGTTTGTATTGCACTTCATCTAATTATCATTTTCATTGCCCACATTGGATCACACGGATAATCAAAGTGCTGAATTCCATTATATAAATTTGCGTGGCTTTGATGTGTGTTTGTGTGTGTGTGTGTGTGTGTGTGTGTGTGTGTGTGTCTGTGTGTGATGGGGGAAAGGAGGAGGGCTGGATGGGTATAGATGACAATGGTGTGGAGAGGGACGGCACTGAGGGTCCCCAGGTTATGAAGCTGAAGGAATAATTAAACTTCCTTTTCAAAACCTCTCCGCAATTACATATCGTCCAGTAAACCGCTATTGATGTATGGGAGTGGATCAGGTCCCGTTCTCTCTTCCAATTGCATGTTTCAGATGGATTATCATTCCACAAAATAAGTATTTGCCTTCTGCATTGAAATTTTTCAGCATCGTGCCGGCGATAACACATGTCTACCGGGCTTCAGTGGAACATTTTGAAGAAAGAAAATAAATGTCTCTATCTGTGGCTTCATTTCCTAACACGCTGAATTGAGGCCCAACGCTACCCCAACCATCAGGCACACTTTCCCCACTTGCAGTTTATCACAACACATTCAGCAGTTGTTTTTTTTTTGCGAAGTCGTTTTTTGCGACACCTCTGCAAATTTTGTCGCTGCCGCCCTAGACTCACTAGAAATTCTCATTCATTTCACTGTCTTAGTAATTTAGGACTGTGCTTTGAACTGAATGACCTCTTTCTGTACTTCAGGGATTCAATCAATTGCTGATTTGAATCACGATTTGTTTTTTTTTTATCAACATCTCATTGAAATTCAGCAACGCATTTTCTTCAAACACTATTCCGCTACGATTTTTGTTTACATTTAATTCGGAATTCTTCGGGATCCCGAGCTTTATTTCATCCTCCTTTATGATGTACTATCGTCAAGTTAGAAGACGAATGCGTTATGAAAATTTGAAGCATGTTTTCAATATCACTGTTTTCAAAACAAAAAAACCCGCACTTTCACACAATAGAATCCTACAGTGCACAAGGGGAGGCACTCGGCTCATCGAGTTTACGCCGATCACAATCCCACTCACGCTCTGTTCCCGTAACCCCTATATTTACGCTATCCTGCCCCCCTGACACGAAGTGGCGTTCAGCATGGCGAATCTACCTAAACGGCGCTCCTGTGACTGTGGGAGGAAACCATAGCATCCGAAGGAAACCCAAGCAGAAACGTGAGATCGTGCAAATTCCAAACAGAAGGAACCCAAGTTGGACATCGAACATGAATCTCAGGCGCTGCGAAGCAGCAGTGCTAATTACTGTGCGACGGTGCCGCCCCCAGCAAGCCCAATGTACTGTTGTCCAATGAAACTAATCATTTGAGTAATCCTTTACTCAGACTAGAATGACGATCAATTAACGTGTTCCGTCGTGGATTTCCATGATTAGAATTCTCTTGCAGTGTCTGTGAGCTGAGGAATATCAGCGGAATACATTTTAAAAAAGTGCTGGTTCAAATGAAAACAGAAGAACATCAAATATGACACGCTAGTGTGGTCAAATCTACGGAAATATTTTGAACCCGACATCTTTAAAACTGACCTTGGACATCAAATTTACATAAACACATTCATTTAAAGTGTCTCTTCATTCCATACCATAAACGAGAGCTGACGAATCACATATCACGATGCTGCAGAAGAGGTCCTCCGGCCCATCGAGTAAGCACCAACACATGAATCCTCTGACCTGCACACCTCATTCCAATTACAGCACTTTGACTATAGTCGTGAAGGGTATGATGTGTCAAGTATTCATCCAGGTGCTTTTTAAAGGATGTGAGACATGCTGCTTCCCCCACCCTACCAGGCAATGCATTCTGTTTGGTCACCACTGATTTGTCGTCAATCCTCCCACCCCTCACTTTCAACTTGTACCCACTCGTAACTGACTCCTCAAAGAAGTGGAACAGTTGCTCTTTGTTCATGCGCCTCATAATCTTGAACGCCTCAATCATGTCACCCCTCAGTTTTCTCTGCTCCCAAGAAAACGATACAATCTGTCCAATATCTCTTCATAATTGAGACATTCCATCCCAGGCAGTCTTCTGGTGTATCTCCTGTACATCTCCTTCAGTGCCGTCATGCCCTTCTTATAGCGTGGAGGCCAAAAATGCATTTAGTACTTCAACTGTGGCTTCGTCAAAATACAACTCCAACACGGCCTCTCTGCTTTTGTAATGGAAATCCCGATTGATAAAGGTAAGTGTGCCATACGTGTTTTTCACCACTCCATGTTCTTGCCTTTTCACTTTCAGAGATCTATGGACAAACATGTCAAGGTCCCTTTGTTCTTCGGAAGTTCACAGTCTCAGGCCTTTCATAGAATTCCTCCTTGTCAAATGACTCCTTTCAATGTGCACTACCTCACACTTCTCGGGGTTAAATTCAACCAGTCACTTATCCGTCCATTTAACCATCTTATCTATATCTTCCTGTATTCCAAGACAATTAACTACATACTTAGCCTCGCGGCCAACCATCGTTGCACCGGCAAACACAGTGGTACTAACCACTTCCCCCCACCCCCCCACCCCTCACCACCCACCCACCCCCCCCCCCCCCCCCCACCCCCCACCCCCCCCACCCCACCCCGCGAACACACATAATCATCTATGTCAATTATATAAAGACGAACAATAGGGGGCTCAGCACTAATCCCTTTGGTAAACTACTGGTCGCTGGACTCCAGCCAATAAAACAGCCTTCTGTCATCACAACTTGTATCCTACCTTTAAGTCAATAATGTATTTACTTTGTTAGATCAACCTGTATGCCACGTGAATTAGAAACATTAATAAATCTCCCACAAGAGACTTTGTCAAAGATTTTGCTGAAATCCATGCAAGCTGCATCGCCCAAACTATACTCGACCATACATTAGATTTCATGCTAAAAAAAAAATAAAATTTGTTAAGCATGACCTCCTTATGACAAAACCATGATGATTATCGCAAATCAAATCTTGCCTCTACAAATGGAGATGCATTCTGTCCTTCAAAATCATTCCCAGTCATTTCTCAACCTCAGAAGTGGGACTAACTTGTTTGTACTTCACTGGATTGTCTCTGCAACTTTTCTTAAATAGTAGGATAACATTAACTGCTTGCCAGTTCTCTGGATCCCTGCAATTCTCTTCCTTGCCTCCAACAACAACCTGGAACTCATTACACCCGACCTTGCGATGTGTTTGCATTGAAGCCTCTCAGTATCCTGTCACTGCCTATGATAATTTCCCCTTGCTCCTTACAGTCTCTCTCCTCGAGTTCTATGATTAGTTTTTCATTTTCATGGTAAAGACATATATCATGCATGAGTCAGCTTTGATCGGTTAGTTAAATTAATTTGATGGCATGGCGGTGCAAATTCAATTCCAAATATTTTATAAATGAATATTTGCATCATAATGAGTTTGCATTCATTTCGCACGACAGAGTATAAAATCATCAGCGATTAATCATGGCAGCCAAGTGCAAGTATTGCGAGATATCAGCTCAAGAAGGAGGCATTAAAGCTTGTAGGAAAAATAACAAAAATGCAGCAGTTTAGAATTAGAACATAGAACATAGAACATAGAACAATACAGCACAGAACAGGCCCTTCGGCCTTCGATGTTGTGCCGACCAAAATAAAAAGCAATGCCCCTCCTAACTAAACCATTCCCTTCTCATCCATATACTTATCAACTAACCTCTTAAACGCCACCAAACTTGGCGCATCTACAACAGCTGCAGGCAGGGCATTCCACTCCCTAATCACTCTTTGAGTAAAGAACCTACCTCTGATATCCGTCCTATAACTCATACCCCTTAATTTAAAGCTGTGTCCCCTCGTGCTAGCTTTCTCCATCCTAGGAAAAAGGCTATCACTGTCCACCCTATCTAAACCTCTAATCATCTTATATGCTTCAATAAGATCCCCTCTTAGCCGCCTCCTTTCTAACGAAAACAACCTCAAATCCTTCAACCTCTCTTCATAGGACCTGCCCTCCATACCAGGCAACATCCTGGTAAACCTCCTCTGTACCCTCTCCAATGCCTCCACATCTTTCTTATAATGTGGGGACCAGAACTGCACACAATACTCCAAGTGCGGCCGCACTAGAGTTTTGTACAGTTGCAACATGATGCTGCGGCTCCTAAATTCAATCCCCCTACCAATAAAAGCTAAGACTCCATATGCCTTCTTAACAACTTTATCCACTTGACTGCCTACTTTCAGGGATCTATTGACACATACACCAAGATCCTTCTGTTCCTCAACACTATTAAGAGCCCTACCATTAGCCCTATACTCTACACATTTATTGTTCCTGCCAAAGTGCATTACCTCACACTTTTCCACATTAAACTCCATTTGCCACCTCTCGGCCCAGCTCTGCAACTTGTCCAAGTCACTCTGTAAACTAAAACACCCCTCTTCACTATCTACCACACCACCAACTTTAGTATCATCTGCAAATTTACTGATCCATCCCTCAATACCCTCATCCAGATCATTTATAAAAATTACAAACAGCAGGGGCCCCAAACAGACCCCTGAGGCACACCACTCGTCACCGAACTCCACGATGAATATCTCCCATCAACCACCACCCTCTGTCTTCTATCTGCCAGCCAATTTCTAATCCAATTAGCTAAATCACCCTCTATTCCACACATCTGCATTTTCTGTAGAAGTCTTCCATGGGCCACCTTATCAAAAGCCTTACTAAAGTATTCAGTGAAGTGAGGCCATTTGATTACCTAAGATTGGAAATATATAATGTACAAGTGGACGTGCTAAAGGCATAATAAGGGGAAAAAAAGAAAAAAAACATTTATGCATGTGAAGAAAAATAAAAATACATTTATAGAAGACAAAGTAAGTTCATTTGTATCACGAGGCGGGAATTAACATGGAAACACAGAGATGGCAGATACTTCAAATAAGGATTCAAGATTGGGTGGCACTGTGGCACAGATTTGCGCACAGCTGTCATGTATCGCCAGGGACCTGGGTTTGAATCCCAGCTTCGGTTACTAGTTGTGTGGAGTTTGTTCAATCTCCACTGTCTGCGTGGACTTCCAACGAGTGCATCGGTTTCCTCCTACAATCCAAATAGTTGCAAATTAGGTTGATTGTCCATGTTGAATTGTTTGTAGTTTAAAATCATTCGAAGGGTAAATATATTGGGTTACAGGAATATGGCCTGATGGAATTGTTGTCAGTGCAGTCCCAATGGGCCAAATGCCCTTTTTCTGAATTTTTAGGATTACATAACGTGAAAGTTTATTCGTTACCAAATATAAAATGCAAATAATCCTCATGGGAATTCGGAGGAAAAAAATAACGTGACCTTGTGGAACTTAAAGGAAATTAATACACGGAACAGAAAAAAACTGGAGACATTAAAGGAACTGAAAGTGCATAGAAGTCAATACTTAAGACACTATCAGACCAGAAGTGCGTCATGAAAGGAATATATGTGCAACTTGACTATATGCAAAATTCAAATTATTCTGGAACAATACACGTAACATTGGGAGCGGCATACCCATCAATGTTATTCTGCTTTCATGATTAAGGGAGAAGAAGTAACATTTACAGACTTATTGGAATAACATAAAGTGTAGAGTGCCCTTATAAATATAGTGATAACTGAACACTTAAAAAATTGCAATTGCATTCGTGACAAGTCGCATTAGTTAATGAAAGGAAAATGTTTGCCATTCATTTTCAAGAATTTGAGCTTGCAACTAAGTGATTACCTAACGGAAAATAAAAGTATATTTGATTTTTTTTCAGAAAACTTTTACAAACTCCATGTGAACTGTCATAATATATTGCGATTGATCAGTCATGACCAGCGAAATTAAATTACTTTCTTTTTCATATGTGCACCTCAGGAATAAATTATTATGTCCAGGATTTTCACAACAAGTATGAACATTTCTGATGAGGAGATGATTTTGTTTTCTAAGATTGAGGACAGCCTGAACTAGGCAATTTAGGAAAAGTGCAAATTGGAAACATCAACGGAAAATGCATAATTCTATGGTCGTGTGTGAAAAAATAATTATGCTCGACGATGAGAATCATAATGTATACATTAGATAATTGTATATCGGAAAAATGTATTAGTTTGCAAAAGGAACTGTGCTTTCAAACCAATTTCATTGGAGCAATGCATCCGAGTAGAGTCAACATTTGATTAGAATACTGCAGTTTGGCTTTGATTGAATACGATTAAAATACAACTGCAAAATCTCGCAAAAAAAACTCAAACATTCAATATCGATGATTTCTCATCCAATAGGATGTATAATTGCTTGAAAAAATTGCAGCTGATTTTACCAGATTGCCCGCTGCGTTCTTAATTTGTAGTATGGATAATAGATGTCATGACACGTTCTGCATCGCTTTGAAATTTCCAAAAAAACAAACACAGTATGATCAGTGTATTTTGTTCGATTCGGTCTGTTTGAGGGAAGTTCATAATAACTGCCATTGCATAATGAGGCGACGCAGTGACACAGTGCTCTGCACTGCTGACTCGCCGCGCCGGTGTCTTGTGTTCAATTGTAACACTGGCTGACTGTGTGGTGTTTGCACATTCTCCCCGTGCCTTTGTGGGATTCCTTCGGGAGCTTGGTTTTCCTCTCGCATTCCAAACATGTATAGGTTATGTTGATTGGCCAAAGTGAGTTGCCCCTCAGTGTCAGGGGGCTTAGCATGGTAAATAAATGTAGTTACAAGGATAGGGCCTGTGTGGGATTGTGTTCGGTGAGACTTTATAGGCTAAGTCGCCTCCTTCTTCACTTCATGGATTCTAGAATTCTATAATCATTCCAAAATGTGTCTGAACTAATGGGAACTTATAGTGGTCAGAAATGGCCAAACTGATCGGACATAGGCTGGCTAATTCGAAGTGCAATGAGAGGAACCGTTTGGCTGAAAAGCCAGGAAAAGTATGGAATTCGTAACTATGAAAAACTGTGGAGTCAATGAAAGTTCACCCTATGATAGGCACGTTGATACAAGAAGCTTAAGGCACTGCTGGGACACTGTCGATTGCGCAACTGACCTAAGATTGGATAAACGTAACATGCAAGCAAACTTGCTATCGGCACACTTACATAAAGAAAATCATTTGCGCGTATGTAGAAGAACATAAATACATTTATAGAAGACAAACTAAGATCACTTGTATTGTAAGGCGAGGATTAAAAGTGAAACACAGAATGATAGATGACTTCAAACAAAGATTCAAGGTTGGGATGGCCCTGTGGCACAGATGGGACTGTACAGAAACTCACCCAAAACCATAAACTATTGAACGTCGTCCACACTAATTATAATATGATTGCTCACGTGTGTTAACACATTGAAGAGCTTGCCTTGAAAGTATCTTCAAACCAAACTGCCAAACAAAGATCCAGCTCAGGAGATTTCAACTCACTGTTCAGGATTCCATTCGATCCAAAATATGAGTACACATGAAATGTTCAATTTCTTAACTTTGGCTATGCCAAACAAAGGCCTAATGTATCAAAATGTTCCCTTTTTTGGCCAATGCCATGGTGTTTGGAATTTTCATTTGTCTTCTCCAGGATGTTGTGACATGATAAGTGCACTTCACTATACTTCCTCTGCACATAAATCTCTTAAGTCTTAGCTTGCAGTTATGTTGTTTTTCTTCAACGGGATCTCCCGGGCCCATCTTACTGCAACCTTGGTAACTGTGTGTTAGTTTCTTCAGTGAGACTTTTTTCACTATTTCCTGCACATTGCTATTTATAAAGTAATTCAACAAACTAACGTTTAGTAATTAGATGATGTGATCTGATATCTCTCCAAATCCTATGTGGAGATGTGAAAACGAACTAAATTTGCAAGACTCTTTCCATTTTGATGCATACTGGTACACCACTCTAGCAGACTAATTCTCGAAAAATTAGTTCTTGTGTCTTCAATTTAAATCAATGCAACATTCATGCTATCTAACAATTTACTGCAATGTTGATATATAATGAAAGTTTACAATTAAATTTAGTAAGTTATGAAGCTCGATTACTTTTTAAAAGCTAGTTTTCATTGTAACAACAACTGAAATTATTGATTGAGCCAACTGAATATAAAAACGAGGAGGTTTATGTTTTTTTTTATTTTGTCGTTTCTACTTCTTCAGAAAAAGATGCATGGAAGAAGGATTTGGACTCTTTAAGTGTGTATTCGTCACGAAATTATTTAAATTATTTAAAGAAACCTATTCACCAGCATTCAAAGTCATGTGCTTGTATGACATTCCTCTGCTGACAATACAGGCCTTAAAAATCTTATTTTTGAGTTCCATATTAGCCTTTCGCTTCTGAATAGATGGATCGATTTTCACAGATTACGTGTCCAACACAATACAAATCGTCTGATCTAAAGCATAACAGCCGATTTTGAATACCGATTTATACCAACTGACAACATCTATCTTGCTCCCACCAGAACCACGCAGGTTATGCAAAATTCAGTATCCTATACGTGCATTATTAATCAGAGAAATGTTTGGATGGAAAATGCATAGCTTTATTCCAAGCAATTAGCTTATGATTTTTTTTATATGTGTGAACATCAGTGACAAATTGATGTTGCTAACCCGGCGGTCACTGTGAACAATATGACTCGGCATCTCATTTCTGAGCACATGGCAAAATGTTGTCGGTGGTTCTCTCAGTTTGACAGGTTGGGCAGATTATAATTTCTTTCGAGAAATTGTAATAACGATTTAGAACTGTTTTTTTTTTATTTTTCTTTTGTTTGTATGACTTTTGATGCAGCTGATGAACACATGGACCCAATTCCAGCATTAAGTTGCTCCAGTTTCCGGATGCTAAAACTTGGTAACGTAGGGCATGAGGCGATAGGGCTGATTTAAATTGACTTTAAGAGGTGCCTGCCCACTTTAGTAGCACGCCGTCCTTTACTACTGTGTTCGCCAATCCGGAATTGGTGGGAAACTGGCATGAGCCATAAATGTTTGATTCGAGTGTCCTATCAGTGAGGGAGAGTGAGACAATAAGTGCTGAGCGCCCGATAGCTCCTTGCTAAAAATGTGTGTGTGTGTGTGTGTGTGAGTGTGTGTGTGTGTGTATGTGTGTGTGTGTGTGTGTGTGTGTGTGTTTGTATGTGTGTGTGTGTGTGTGTGTGTGTGTGTGTGTCCACGCGCGCACAGAGGTGGTGGGAGAGAATGGGGAAGTGGGTGCTGTTGCTCAGTAGGGTCTTCGATGCCCGGCATGCAGCACGGACCAGGGTCTCAGCACTGACCTCGGATCGACTGGGGCTGCTGGTTCCGTGCATATATTGAACACTTTTCGTGATGGATGTGCGCAATGCCCTTGCAAATTGCATTTCTCCAGCCTCTCAACTTTTCAAGTAGCTGTGATATTAGGAGTTATTGGTCGGCTTGATGTGGGGAGCATGTGTCTGGGAGGATGGTTGATGGGTTGTGATTTTGCGGAGCATGTGAACAAAGAAAAAAAAAATCATCGCAAGAACAGGATTTTTGGCCCTCCAAGCCTGCACCGACCAACATGCTCGTCTCAACTAAAATCTCCTAACCTTCCCGGGGCCATGTCCCTCCATTATCAACTATTTCTGTATTTGTCATGACGCCTCTTAAAAGTCACTAATGCATGTGATTCCACTACCTCCCGTGGCGGGGAATCCCAGGCAATCACCACCCTCGGTGTAAGATTAAATTCTCCCTTACATCTCCTTTAAACTTTGCCCCTGATACGGTAAAACGATCCCCCTAGTCATTGAATCTTCCACCCTGGGTAAAAAATAAACTCTGGTTATCCTTTCTTTCCATGCCGCTCATAACATTGTAGACTTTCGTCAGATCGCTCCTCAACCTTTATTGTTTCACTGAAAACAAACCACGTTTCTCCAAACAATCTTCATAGCTAATGCCCTCCGTACCAGGCAACATTTTTGTAAATCATTTCTGTTCCCCTCTCCAAAGTTTCCACATGAGGTGGCACGGGTGCACAATTGTTCACGCTGCTGTCTCATAGCGTAAAGGGACCCGGGATTCCATTCCGGGATTGAGTCACTGATTCTGTGTTTTTTGCATATTCTTCCTGTGTCTGTGTGGCTGCCCTCTTTCTTCCCACAGTTTATCGTATGCAAAATAAGTTAAATTGTCATGCTATTTTCACCCTCCATATATCCGCACAACAGGTTGAGTGTGTCGACGAGGGGATTATCACTGTAACCTCATTTCTGTCTAAATGACGAATAAATGCACTTTATTTTATTCCTTTGGCCGTGTGGCGACCAGAATTGAACACCATTTTCCAAGGGTGGCCTAACTATGTTTCTAGTCATAAAAACAAAACAAAAATAAAGAAAACAATTCTAAATCGTTATTACAATTCATCAAACGAAATTATAAGCTGCAACACGATTACCATTTTTTTTAAACACAATGACCAGGCCGATGAAGGTAAATATGCCATGTGATTTCTTGACTACCTAGTATCTTCTGTCACCCAAAAATCCCCCTGTCAATCAAAAGTCTTAACGGTCTGCTATTTACTGTATATTTCTTATCTGGATTATATCTTCAAAATGCATAACCTCACGTTTTCCTGGATTAAAATCCATCTGCTTCTCCTCCGTCCAGTGCTCCAATCAATGTCCTGCTGTATTCTTTGACAGTTCCAGTTATTATTCATAATTCTATCAGACAGATTAGTCAAAATCGTTACATTTTCCTAAATATCAAGTTACACTTGTCACAATTCTCCATTCAGGCATGCATCCTTCAACCGTAACGTGTGTGTTCTATGGCCAAGCTTGTTCTGTATTATTGTAGGTAAAATAGTACCCCATAGATTGTTAGAGAGTCAAAGTAGAGGGTTTTTTTTTTTCTGTCAAAGCTCTGGCTTTTATTCCAGAACTTTGGGAGAACTGATTCCTAACAGTGGACTGCTAGACTTCTCATAGAACACAAATGCAAACAGGTATTTACACATCATGAGCCTAAGTAACAAGCATGATACAAACTTCCAATTTTGGTTAAAATCGTCGATGTTCCTTCTTCAATTGCAATGCCTGTGACTGTTATAGCATCTCTGTATTTGAAGTTACTTGTATGACTGTGGCTTCCCAACAGCAGTTGTTTAACAATGTTCAATTTACATAAAAAGGCAAGACTTGCATTGTATGCAACATAACATTCACACTTGACCATCTGTCTTCAAGTTCACATCTCATCATTTGTATTCACGTTTGACCATTTTCTTGATGAGAATTAAAGAAGTAAGGACATGAACAAGTAATTTACAATGACACCAGGAAAAATATAAGCCTGGGAAAATCAGCCATGATGAAAGGTTATGTTTGTGGTAAATTTTAGGGACAAAATTCATTAACGCTTTGCCTTCTTCAATCACACATTTTGGCCTGGGGTCAAGCCCAAGATGGTCCCATGACCAATTCAAAACCAAATATTACCAGTATATCGGCCTACCTCCGTTAGAAACGAAAGATAACTTGGACTTCTTGGTGTCAACGCAAGCTATAAGCGCCATTTCAACCGACAATAAGTTGTCTTACAATAAAACAAAACAAAGTTCAAGTGCAGTATGAGACATTGACTTAATCTGCATCTCCAGCAAGGACCCAAGCAAACAGTGTCCTTTATCTGTGCATTGATCTCCATCGTCCTCTGCAAAGTCTAGTTCTTTGGTTAGGTCTGGCACTCTGGTTTTAGAACATAGAACATAGAACGTAAAGCATTACAGCGCAGTACAGGCCCTTCGGCCCTCTATGTTGTGCCGGCCAGTGGACCCTCTAACCTAAACTATTCCAATATCATCCATACGCCTATCCACCGAACATTTGAATGCCCCCAAAGTAGGCGAGTCCACAACTGCTGCAGGCAGAGCATTCCACGTCCTCACCACCCTCTGTGTAAAGAACCTGCCTCTGACATATTGTCCTATAACTACCACCTCTTAATTTAAAGTTATGTCCCCTCGTGTTGGTCATCACCATCCGAGGAAAAAGGCTCTCACTATCCACCCTATCCAGTCCTTTGATCATCTTATACGCCTCAATTAGGTCACCGCATAACCTTCTTCTCTCTGATGAAATAATCTCAGGCCCCTCAGCCTTTCCTCATAAGGCCTTCCCACCATACCAGGCAACATCCTGGTAAACATCCTCTGCACCCTTTCCAATGCTTCCACATCTTTCTTATAATGCAGCGACCAGAACTGTACGCAATACTCCAAGTGCCGCCGCACCAGAGTTTTGTACAGTTGTAACATAACTTCACGGCTCCTAAATTCAATCCCTCTACCAATAAAAGCTAATACACCATACACCTTCTTAACAACTTTATCAACCTCGGTGCCAACTTTCAATGAGCTATGTACTTGTACACCAAGACCCCTCTGCTCGACAACACTATTAAGGGTCCTTCCATTGGCCCTATATTTCATATGCCTGTTATCCCTACCAAATTGAATCACCTCACACTTATCCGCATTGAATTCCATTTGCCACCTCACGGCCCAGCTCTGCAACTGATCTATGTCCCTCTGCAAACTGTAACATCCATTCTCGCTGTCTGCAACTCCTCCCAAATGCTATCGTCAGCAAATTTGCTAATCCAACCTTCTACACCCTCATCTAGGTCACTTATAAAAATGACAAACAGCCCTGGCCCCAGAACAGATCCTTGAGGTACACCACTTGTAACTGCACTCCAGATTGAATATTTCCCATCAACCACCACCCTCTGTGTTCTATCAGCTAGCCAATTCCTAATCCAAACTGCTAAATCACCTTCAATCCCATGCATCTGCACTTTCTACAGTAGCCTACCATGGGAAACCTTATCAAACGCTTTGCTAAAATCCATATACACTACATCAACTGCCTTACCCTTATCTACCTCTTTGTTCAACTCCTCAAAAAACTCAATAAGGTTTGTGAGGCACGACCTATCCTTCACAAAACCATGCTGACTATCCCTAATCAATTTATTTCTCTCTAGATGCTTATAAACCCTATCCCTTATAATTATTTCCAAGACTTTGCCCACAACAGAAGTCAGGCTCACCAGTCTATAATTTCCAGGATGGTCCCTACTCCCCTTTTTGAACAAAGGGACAACATTTCCCATCCTCCAGTCTTCTGGCACTGTACCTGTAGTGAACGACGACATGAAGATCAAAGCCAAAGGCTCTGCAATCTCCTCTCTAGCCTCCCAGAGAATCCTCGGGTAAATCCCATCTGGCCCAGGGGACTTATAAATTTTCATATCCTCAAGATTCGCTAACACCTCCTCCTTATGAACCTCAATCCTGCCCAGTTTACAACCTATCGCCTTATTCTCCCCGACAACATTGTCTTTCTCCTGCGTGAATACTGACGAAAAATACTCATTCAGTGTCTCTCCTATCTCCTCAGGCTCCACGCACAACTTCCCACTGCTATCTCTGACTGGCCCTAATCTTGCCCTAACCAATCTTTTATTATTTATATACCTGTAAAAAGCTTTAGGATTCTCCTTAATCCTATCCGCCAAAGTCTTCTCGTGTCCTCTTCTAGCTCTTCTCAACTCCTTCTTTAGCTCCTTCCTGGCTAATTTATAGCTCTCCAGTGCCCTAACTGAGCCTTCACGTCTCATCATTATATAAGCTTCCTTCTTCCTCTTCACCTGAGATTCAACTTCCCTAGTACACCATGGTTCCCTCACTCGACACTTCCTCCCTGCCTGGCAGGTACATATTCATTAAGGACATGCAGAAGCTGTTCCTTAAATATGCTCCACATTTCAGCTGTCCCCAGCCCCTGCAATTTCCTGCTCCACCCTATGCATCCTAAATCTCTCCTAATAGCCTCATAATTACCTTTCCCCCAGCTATAACTACTGTTATTCGGTACGTGCCCATCCCTTTCCAACACTAAGGTAAAAGTAACTGAATTTTGGTCACTATCACCAAAGTGCTCACCCATCTCCAAGTCTAACACCTGGTATGGTTCATTACCCAGTACCAAATCCAATATAGCCTCGCCTCTTGTTGGCCTATCTACATACTGAGTCATGAAACCTTCCTGCACACATTGAACAAAAACTGACCCCTCTAACATACTTGAACTATAGCTTTTCCAATCGATATTAGAAAAGTTAAAGTCCTCCGTTACAACTACCCTATTACTTTCACACCTATCCAGGATCAACTTTGCAATCCCTTCCTCTACTTCTCTGGAACTTTTTGGAGGCCTATAAAAAAACTCCCAACAGTGTGGCCTGTCCTTTCTTGTTTCTAATTTCAGCCCACACTACCTCAGCAGACAAATCCACATCAAACGTCTTTTCTGCCACCGTAATGCTGTCCTTAACTAACAATGCCACTCCTCCCCCTCTTCTACCACCACATCTGCTCTGACTGAAACATCTGAACACCGGAACCTGCAACAACCATTCCTGCCCCTGCTCTATCCACGTCTCTGAAATGGCCACAACATCGAAGTCCTAAGAAACCAATCCAGTTTTGGTTTTCCTTCCTTCCTTCTCGGGTGTGGCAGCTCTCCAACTGCTGGTCATTGCTGGGAGTAGTAACCAATGTTATAACTTATTCTTGGTTAGGTTTCACACCACTTTCATTCATTGTCTATCAGTCGATTTCGACTTGATCCCCCATTATTGGTAAGAGTTCAATCAGGTGTTGTGATCTTTGGATATGTCAGGTGCAGTCATTCCTGTAGATTGTGAGATACATAAGTCTCATATCTCCCTTGCATCTTGAATGTGAAGCATGATGGATCACAAACTCAGGACCAATGTCTGCCAGCAATTCCCCAGCCACTCCACAGTCAAGTTAGACGTTGGCACAATTATAATACATGCATGTAACATGTTGATATTCCAAAAGCTACAGACAACAACATGCTACAAATACAAATAATCACATATTCTGAACACCAATTTATGCTCAGAATTGTGCACGGGACAATATTAAATCCTTGATTCAAACGGAAAGGAAATAACATTCAAATTTTGGTTTTGGAGGGTCAAGTACCTAAGAAGGTGCTGAAGAAGTTGGCTTAACTCGCCAAAGAGTTAATTACTAAAACTTATCCAAATTTGCATATTTTTTGTCACAGTAACCATTTTAGGTTTAAATTTCCACAGTCACAGCTCAAAATCTATCACCTTCTGGCATATGCATGCTATGTCCTTTTATGACCCAATTAACACTATGTAATCAAAGTACAAACTAAAAGAAATCCAAATGTTTTCCATCAGTTTAACACGTTATAGAGAAACATCTACATCATTCGATCCACATTACCAATTTTATTTATGACTAGTATGACTTGCACAATTCGTTTATTTGTCCCTGTTTCAAGCATTTAGCTCCTGTAACCCCAAATAACTAAGTACTAGAGAGAGAAAAAAATAAAGACATAGACAGTCTCCAGAACCCTTAACTTTTCAGGGAAAAGAAAAAGTCCCGAAATATTATGATTTGTATACGTTGAAACGAACGAACTTTACATATGAACATAAGGATTACCACAGACACCATTTAATCAGTAAAGAAACGTCACAAATCAAATAGATCTTACTTTGTAAAATTATCTCACATTCAAATGGTTACATCATAAACTCAGAATATGTTTCATTGCATTCGTCCACGAAACACAAAATCCATACACACTCTCTTCCCATTAACCTTTTATTTGTCAAAATTAAACTTATTTACTTCTTTAGAATTCAGATAACTTCTCGTTCATAAGTTGGTTCTTTTGTGCGCTCAATTCATTTTATCAACTAATGTGAGAAACTAAAGCTTAAGCGTAACCAATCAATTTAATTTGAAAGTTAACAATGAAAACATCTGAATGAACCAAACTCTTCAAGTCTCAATTATCATCCGGTTTCATTAAACAATCTTGGATTTTTGAATCTGCTAAACTTGTCATTCACGCAATTGGCTGGAGCCAAATCAATCAATTTAGTCTCAAATAATTTCTTCAAGACAAAGGAAAGAGTATATGGTATATTATCTAACAAAATATGAAACAGAATTGTTCAAAATTCATTATGCATTATGATTTTATTGATTCGACATATCCATATTTGTAGCTATGCCACTGCAGTGACTTTCGTTACTTTTTGATGCATTACAACATACCAAAATATGGGCGTATGACATAACAATGCGAAAATACGTGAAATGAATTTGGAGTTAACACAAAAAAGAAATAGTACGTCTGAAAATTCACCGATCAACCTATCTACCTTGAGCAGTATGCAGTCGGGAATTCGGATATTTTCTCGAAAAATGACGCACCGTATGTAAATTTATATAAAAAAGATGCACACTATCAATGGAAAAAGTATCGCCCCAAATGTAAGAAAAGTATACGTATTCAGCATGACATCCAACAGGGCATTAAGTATGCCATCATAACGCTTTTTTTCTGCTTTCAAATGTAGCGAAAATTTTCTGGAATCAACAGCTCGAATTGATTGTGATGTCTACTACTTGATTGTGTGTATACGTTTGTGTAGGATATTTCAGATAAGTTCATTTTTCATGTCATTCAATTATAAATTAGTTAGAAATAGTGAAGCATATATCAATTTGTTCAACGTCTATTAAACAGCTGTAAAATTTGTTGTGCCTTTTGACAAATATTGAATATATTGTTTCGATCTCTTTTTTTCACTATGAATTCATTTTTCGTGCACTTCATTTCAGACGAACAATTGCAGGCTTGCTTAACTGGTAAATAAATAATCACAGTTCCTTATTTTTTTCCTGATACATTTCAGTTGTTGCCTTAGATTGCAAAACATTTAATGCACATTTTTGTTTTTGTTTTACCTTTTGCTTAAAGTTGCAAATGCTCTGTTTGTATGATAGCCTTGCAATCGCTGTTGCATATGTGATGGAAACAACAAAATGTGAATAGGGACAGGTAAGGGTGGAATATTATCCATGTGATCTACTTTTGGCTTCAGATCACATATTTAGACAGCTTCATTTGGAACAACTCCACCAGTTGCAAAATAAAATGAGGACGTGCATTTTCCCCATAACGTGTGATAGTCCAGCCGAAATGTTGCAAAATTTTTGTTTTCTAAGTTTCAGTTCACTGCTCATGTAGAATTACCAGAGAATTGAAAAACGAATTTTCTGTAGTAAATTCCTCTTCATGGCTACAGACTGACGCCCCTCTCTTTGCCTCTCTCTGTGCATCACTATGATGATGCTGCCATGGATTCAAAGCACAGGAACAAAAACCGATCTTGAAATTGTTGCTTAATTATTGAAGTTTACTCTCCTTGTTGGTGATGTTGTCGCAAAAGCATTATGGGCTCCCTGAATTACTGGAGTTAAGATATATTTTTTAACAAAAGCACACTGAGTCAACATGCACATTATTGTATTGCAATGTGTTGCAAAACACCTGAAAGGAAAGTGATCTACTTCATTGTGAATTAAAATCGTCAACTTCAAACCACTGTTGGTTGCATCTCAGAGTTGAAACAACGCAAGCAAAATGAGAAAAACAAAGACAGAGGTCAGTCAAAATTATTCAAGGAGCTTGAATTGGTGGACTGGAAGCAAGTTTGTCATCAATATTATTGCTACACCAGATTAAACACAAGTGAAATGTAGAAATCTATGCATTCTGAAGGATTTCAGTACAACAAGGAAAGCGACAACAGGTCAAGTCCTGAAAGAAAAAGAGAGAAAAAAACTAAGTTTCGACTGTCATCGTCCTTTAAAGGGACAGTAAGATGGCATCCTACAAAATCTGATTGTTAGGTGAAGGTAAAAAGATGTGGCGTATTAAATTGACAGAAACGTTGGAACACTTAATTTGTCATCATAAAGAAGGAAGAAAGATTTAACTTAGCAGTTGACAATTTTGAAACAAACCTCCATCTTGGAGGGGCGCTGCCTATTTAAAATCAGTGCCGATGCAGGGAAAATAAATGTTGATCTGGCCAGAAGGGAAATAAAATGGCAACAGTTACAAAAAGAAAAACAACTGACTGTGTGCTTATTGTACCTAAATGGTGAGGAAATCAGCTTAGAATCTAATTTATTTTAGAACCAAGACAATATGAATACGGCGTTGAAGGAAATATCAGTTAATACAATTCAAACATCGGTTCATTCAAATGAAATACAACTGTTACAAGTAATACTAAACTCAAGAGTAGAGCAAGGGCTAAAATAAGTTACACGGGAGGATGTGAAGTTAATGTGCACACTGAGGAATACAATGGGTTGTCTCTTACAAAGGAACTGCCTCAGGAGACTATCCCTGCTCGAAACGGCATGGAAGGGGTTTTCAAATACGGTAGTTGCAGATAATAGTGATATTTCCGAAAGGTCGACCAAAAAGAACTTCACCGTAAAAAGGAAATAACGGACTGGAATTTCGGATATACGGGCCTTTCACATAAAACAAAGCCGATACGCTGGCCATGCAGCAATACCTTAGTGGAGATGCCTATAAACGTTATTTTGAAACAAGGTTACTTTTTATTCAGAGATTTTGGAATGGGGTAGTTTGAATGCATTCGAGCATTGTCACTGCATACGCATATAATTATCAATTGTTTGATTAACACAGATAGAATTAGAGCCGAATATTGTTTAGTAATGCCCGTAGAATCAAAAAAGAGAGACAAAACAATCAGATATCCGTTATTACAAGGATGCCACACTTGTGTTGAACACACATTTCGGGCTCATTTTATAATTTTAATTGTAAGCACTGGGCGGACTTGAAACTGCGGGCATTTCATATCAGACTTTTAGACAGATTCTCAGGCCCCACACGCACTCCGCCAGCAAAAATATCAGCGCATCCGAATACCCTACACAAGCAAGCCCGCCAAAGATATTGCCCCACCACCATAATGTCCCAGACCAACTTATCGTATGTTTCCCTCGTCACCCTTTCACCCTTTCAATGTCTGTTCCCCTTTTTCCCTCCACCGATCTCATGTATTTGGCAGCGAATCCCACTTTACCCCTTTGAGAAAGATATGGCCTGTAGTTGCAGGGGATTTTGCTTTTTAATTCGTGAGTTTCATACAATAATTTTAAAGACACACCGTGAGTGGTGTACAGGGCATTTTCTGCCCTGTGGTAAGATGATGGAAGTTTTTGACTGCCTTGAATGCATATTCGAGTGGGAGGTTGTGACAAATTTCATAGGAAGAGTAGACGAAAGGGGACATTGTTTTGGGGATTATGATGCACTGGGAGTTAAATCAAAGAACACATGTTCAATTGTTGAAATATCTACAGTACAGCCCAAGCCCGGTGCAAATTGGCATAGAGATGTGATATTTAGGGAACTAAACATCTGGCGATAGAAGTGACGTGAGAAATAGACTTTCCATTTCATGAGGCTTTGAAACCAGTACTGAAACAAATCTGTTGGATTCGACCGAAACGATTTGAGACTGGTTTTCTAGCAAAATAGATGAATGCTCTGGTCACACGATATTTCAACTAACAAATGGGGCGGTGGTGTATGTGTGTGTGTGTGTGTTGTGGGGGGGGGGGGGGGGGGGGGGACCGGGGAAGGAGTGGAGGAGGTCGTTCCGGGGAGGGGTCCAAGAGTACAACTATGGGAAATACAATGGCTAATTGGAAGCGATTCAGCAGCTTAGCATGTGATGAGGAAATGAAGTAGAGTAAATTATCTTGAAGGAGAATGATTTATTGACAATAAAAAGACATGGTTGGAGGCCGGTCACGAATGCGAATTAAATATCCAAGATTATCAGACTATTCGGAAACACAAACGTGACTAGATGCAAGTATGATATTTAAGGCCACCAGGATGGTTGTGAGAGATAAGCTGGAGAAATTTGAAATTGGAAATATTAGGAAGTAAAATTAAAACAAAAATATACATTTTTTTTGCCAGGAAATAACAAGTTCATACAGGGGCACGCGATTAAATAAAAATAAACTAATGCATGTAAAAACGGTAAGGCAATTATGAAGACTTGCCCCTCGATGTCAATTGGTCAGATCAGGCCAATTCAGCCTTAAGGTGAAATTCATAGAATGTGGCAGTTATTTCGAACAGTATATAATGGAATATATGAGGAATCAAACTATCTTAGATGTAGTTCTGTGTAATGCGACTGGAATAATTAATAACTTCACAGTTAGAGATCTTCTTGAATGGAGCGATCAAAGTATGGCTGAATCCAAATATAGACGTAGCGTGAGATGGTTAGATGGAACACCAGTGTATTGTACCAGAACAAAGGAGTCTACAATGAGATGAGCGACGAGTTGTCTCAATTCGACTGGGAGAGAAAGTTTTATCGTAGGTCAATTGAAGAACAGTGAAGTGTTTTCAAAATGCTTTGTCATATTTCTCATCAAATGCATATACCGTGAACCGGAAGACACGTTGCAAAGAAAATATAAGCTGCCATGTAAATCTAACAGACAAAAAAAGAGTATCACATTGAAAGAAAATGCATTCGGCTTCTCGAAGTTTAGTGGAACTAGGGGATTAGAAAATCATTGAACTTAGTCGAATAACAGGGAAAAATGTATAAAGTCAATTAAGGTAGATGATGAGAGTAAACTAACTCAAAATATAAAAAAAAGCAAAATCGTCAACAATTTTTTTTTTTAAGAAGTGTCAAAGGTAAGCAGTGGTCCTTTAGTGGATGGAAAATGGATTGAAAAAAAAAGTAAATGGCCGGGGCAGTTAACAATGATTTAGTGATTGTCGTTCGCATTGGAAAGCACAAATTAAGGGACGGATTTAGCACTGACTCCGTGGAGAAATTCTTCAAATAAACTGTTATAAATCTAGGGCATTCCCAGTCAGTGAAGAAATCGAGCTATCTCTTTTTTTTTAAGGCAAGTATAGATTTTTTTTTGAACAATAAAGGAATAAAGAGATATCGTGAGCGATATTAGAAATCGCGGAAAGAAAAGCCGTGATTATATTGAATGACGGATCATGCTCCAGCTGCTAGATGGCCAACTCCTGTTCATATTTATTATTTTGTTAGAAGTGAGACATACACTTTATACGCTGAGCATATTGACTAGCTTCATATTCATAGACGTCAATGCAAAATGGCTTATATCTGAGAGGTGTGCTACGCAGAGACGATCCCGGGTCAGAAAGGAAAAAAACTTGGTGCATATCCGAAATGTAAAGCTAGGGGCGACATGTGAGAGGACGTGTTCAATGGAAAATTAACATTAATATTAAATTCTAGTCAAGCATGCATTTTACAAAGCTGTGCATTTTTCAGTTTTCCCGTTTGTTAACTTGCAGAAATGAGTGTTGTTGTGAACATTTGTTTTCACATCCACGACAAACCAGCCTAATAGCCAAGTGGACCTTTCTTTCGAAAGTGCAAATAGTCAATCAAGCCAGTACTTATTTTTTCGATAAATGTTGCTTATTTCGTTATAATTGTTTTTCTCTTTCGCATTCAGTTCGTATGGTACGGGTTTGGAATAGCAGTTATGATGATGGTTCATCAAGCCCACCCCCCCCCCCCCCCCCCCACACACACACACACACACACACACACAAAATGGGATAGCCCCGATCTAACCAATTGAATTCAATGTGGTCTTACAGTGATGGATTGCATTTTTTCTTGTTGTATCTTCAATTCAGCACAATATTAGTGTTATTGTGTAGCCAAATAATCTTCGGACCTCGATTATTCTGATTCTGCTAATCTGATTTCAGAGACTTTGATGCTGATGCGTGTTTAAACTGATGGTCTGAATGAAATGGTGTCTTATAGAATTAATGAAATGCAAACGTAAACTGGATGATATAGGTAAGCAATCGCGCAGTACGATTAGAACACACGCTCAAGATAAATCCAATGAAAGAAATATGTGGTCATTCGGTTTCAGACGCGATGTCTGAAACAAAACAGAAATGTCCAGTTTTTTCTTCGTGATCTCATCTCGTTGCATTATTTCGTTTGAGACAGTGAGACATAAATGTGGGTGTAAATCAAAATTTGAAATCAGTTACAAACCAACCTGTGGAAAATTCAGCAGCTATAAGGACATAGAACATAGAACATTATAGCGCAGAACAGGCCCTTCGGCATTCGATGTTGCGCCGACCAATTATGAAAAAAGCAATGACCCTCCAAACTAAACTGTTCCCTTCTCTTCCCTAAACTTATCAACTAACCTCTTAAACGCCACCAAACTTGGCGCATCTACAACTGCCGCAGGCAAGGCATTCCACTCCCTAACCACCCTCTGGGTAAAGAACCTACCTCTGATATCCGTCCTATAACTACCACCCCTTAATTTAAAGCTATGTCCCCTCGTGCTAGCTTTCTCCATCCTAGGAAAAAAGGCTATCACTGTCCACCCTATCCAAACCTCTAGTCATCTTATATGTTTCGATAAGGTCTCCTCTTAGCCTCCTTCTTTCTAACGAAAACAACCTCAAATCCCTCAGCCTCTCCTCATAAGACCTGCCCTCCATACCAGGCAACATCCTGGTAAACCTCCTTTCTACCCTCTCCAATGCCTCCACATCTTTATGATAATGTGGGGACCAGAACTGCACACAATACTCCAAGTGCGGCCGCACTAGAGTTTTGTACAGTTGCAGTATGACGTTGCGGCTCCGAAATTCAATCCCTCTACCAATAAAAGTTAAAGGACATCTATTACAGAGGAATTGTAGTTCACAACATGAAGACCTATTCACATAAATGCATGTCTCACAATGCATAATGCTTCAATGGGCGAAATATATTAATAGGTGAAGATGTTGGCAAAAAAAATGTCAACGTGTCATCATTCAAAACTGCTAATATTGACTCGCATTTTCCCATGTCTCCTATCCATTTTCCATTCAATTTATTTTGTCCTCAATTTCCCGGATGTTTGCATCGCCGCCTAGACAAGTATTTTTTGTTGATCCCTCGTTGTCTTTCAAACTTTGTGGTAAACTGCCTTCCTGAAACTTTCCGATCCTGAGGCATGGTGAGAGATTTCACAGGGAATATCTATTCTCGTCCTCTAGATGGCAGAAGTTACCTTGGAAAGTGGAAGTTTTTTTTTATTTTAAAAACATGCATACCGTTGACAATGTAGGCTAGAGCAGTTCAATGTTTATTGATGACATGTCAATCAAATTGGCTACTCCACGTCCTGGGAATGTTTGAGCAGCACTTTTCCAAGCAAGTAGAAAATGAACACTCTGAAGAAGAGATTTATAAGTGATGGACAAACTCTGGGTTTGAGGAGGCAACGCGTCACAGCTTGCCCAGCCTTTGATCTCCTCTACTAGCTACATCATTCATATGGCTAGACACGTGTCAGTTTCTAGTCAATTGTAACCTTGAGGATGCTGCGTCTGAGCAGTTCGGTCTTCCACCAGAATAATGCCGTCGCATGCCAATGAACGATCACTTGACCCTCCATCATCGGAAATGTAATTTTTTTGTCATTAGTGCGATGCAAATGTCGCATACCTATTGCGAGCGCTGCCTTGGGTATTCTCTAGCCTTTCCATCGGTATATGTTTTTGTGGAGAAGCGAATGTTGTTATACATTGTGGAGCCATCATTGAATTATCCCATTTCCGAACATTCGATGAAGCTTTCTTCAGTGTCCGCCAAAATGTCATGCTAGTAGCTAAATTTTTCCACATTAAACTTCGAAGGTATTGAAAGTTAGTATATTGTCATAGTATAAAGTCAGCAACTTGATGGTTGCTGAACCAAGACACTCCGTCAATATTAGTCCTGCGTCTTTTTTGATCGTGGATTTGACTCTATTGGCTTTAAACTGATTTAATTCGCCTTATTCATTGCTACAAATGACATAAATGTGGGTGTGCCCGTCAAAATCTGATGAAACATCATCATCTCTATTATTCCAAATCCATAGCACAGGAACTGAATGCAAAGGAGAAAGGCAAGTCTTACGAAAAAAACATTTTTTTTCGAAAAATAATCGCTTGATAGTTTGACTATTTGCACTTTTGAAGGAACAACTTGAATTCTCATTGTGATTCCTGTCGTCAAAAAAAAAGCGAGTATCCTGAACATAAATGATAGGATTGTTAGGACAACGCTTATTAAAATGTAAATTTCTTCTAAAATTTAAGAAAGAAACAACACTATGTTTAGAGTCTGCGCAGTTGATCAAAAACAGATACAACAGGAAAGGTATTTGGAAACAGGGGAGAATGGCCATAAAGCCAATGGAAAAGTGAACAACGGTGCATTAGTTACTTGCATGCAGAGCAAGAAATGCTGGCGATCGAGTGGCAATTACATTTTGTTAAAAACAAAATGGATCAAGAAATTGGAACTGAATTTCTTTTTGTTTTTCGGGAGACAAGTAAACATGTCGTTTCAAAAATGAACCGGAAAGAAACTAAAGAAATGCATATAGCTGACCTTGTCTTGGCACGTTAAACATTATTTTTGTTTTCTTTTCCTGTTTAGCACTTCTGCAGGAAAACATTCCGTGTTTCCGAATTATATTTATATTTTTTATATTCACATTCATATTCTAAGTTCTTATAGAAGGATACTTGACACATCCATGAATGTTGTTTTTTTTTTTAAACATATATTTCGTTTTAGCGATTATAACCATCAGATAGTGAAGTGAAGGATAGATGATTAGTGGAAATCAACACATACTTTCTGAAACTAACGGTAACTAACAACACAAAATTAAGCCATTTCTAATCTATTTCCGGAGTATTTTAATACTAATATGTATTTCATATATCACATTCACAGTAGAATAACGAGGCAAGCTAGATTTATTCAAGTCAGTTTGACGAACGTAGCATGAAACTACACTTCTAATTCAAATTAGTCATATCATTATGAGAAAGGGAAAAACAGTATTAGTTTACTTGAATACCAATATTGGAAATTGGAAATTAGTCGTTTATCTCTCGGAGGGAATTTCATGAACGAAAAATAGGTTATATTTTTCCAGTTTAATTTTTAACTATTTTACCATCACTACGCACTTTTCATTTTACATTTCAAACTTAAGTATATTAATAAAATACGGAATTTACTTCCGTTTACACTGTGATTGTCCCTCTGCCTTTGTCTTCACTCGTTCTTCAGTCTACGGCTTAACAATAAGTAGTCCTTATTATAGTTGTTGAACGGCATTTGACAATATTATTAGTGCGTGCTATTTATTTTTATTGGGCGGATGCGGTTCACTAGCTCTTTTTTTTTCCTTTATATATAATGGAAACACCTCGATAAACATAGCGTTCATCGTCCGCTGTCTATACAGTTCACCATTGGAAGGATTTGTTCCTTTGAGGCACGTTTAGTGATGTTCTAATCCGAGGTAACGCTGTGCAAATGAATGGTCTTACGTTGATTCTGTAGCAGTTTGGCGACACAACTCCGGAGATCTACACTTGAACTTGCGCAGTTCCTTGAAACATTCCATTACATCACAGCTTAGTTATTTAACGTTCTGGTGTTGTATGCTTCAACTCCTTCTCTTACCAAGAGTACATGAACCAACCTTTCTGACGGCTAGGATATGATGGAACAATGGAGAGTAAAATCAATACACTTGGCCAGTCATTAGGAAACAGAGGTAAATATTTTGTTGCCACGGCCTGAAACCAAACGTTCAGAACTGGTGAAATTCCGTATTTTATGCAAATGTGTAAACGTGGAGCTGTGGCTAATAATACATATACAGGTTTTTACAATGATGGACAAAACTAATCAGTCATGATGCTTAAGTGAGGGCAGATGTTTTTACGTTCTGAAAGTGAAATTACTACAGATGCTGGAATATGAAACTAAAAAGATAATACACTCGAAAATCTCAGCAGGCCTGTCAGCATCTGTAACGAATCAGAGATACTAAGATTTTCTTTTTCCCTCCTTCTTTTGGTGCCTTTAAGTTCTTGTATGCCTGCATCTTATACCAGAACGATAGCAATGAAAATGATTTGCAATTATCCTATATCCCACCTTCTGGAGAAGGTGAGAGGGCATGGGATCCAAGGGGCTTTGGCCTCGTGGATCCAGAACTGGCTTGCCGGCAGAAGGCAGATAATGATTGTGGATGGGTCTTGTTTTGCATGGAGTTCGGTAACTAGTGGAGTGCCCCAGAGATCTGTTCTGGGACCCCTGCTGTTTGTCATTTTCATAAATGACCTGGATGAGCAAGTGGAGGGATGGGTTAGCAAGTTCGCCGACGATACAAAGGTCGGTGGTGTTGTGGATGGTCTGGAGGGATGCCAAAAGTTGCACCAGGACATAGACAGGATGCAAGACTGGGCAGAGAAGTAGCAGATGGACCTCAACGTAGATAAATGTGTACGTCGACCATTTTTGGCAGGAATAATGGGATGAAGGAGTACAGTATAAGGGGTAGGAGTCTTAGCTGTGTTGTAGAGCAGAAGGATCTCGGGGTCAGGGTCCATAGGACTCTTAAATCGGCCTTGCAGGTGGAGGAAGTGGTCAAGAAGGCATACGGTGTACTGGCCTTCATTAATCGAGCAATAGAGTTTAGGAGTCAGGAGGTAATGATGCAGCTCTATAAGACTCCTGTCAGATCCCAGTTGGAGTATTGTGCACATTTCTGGTCGCCTTATTATAGGAAGGATGTAGAGGCTATTGAGAGAGTTCAGAGGAGATTTACAAGGATGTTGCCTGTATTGGGAGCCAGGTCTTATGAAGATAGGCTGAGGGAGCTGGGACTCTTTTCACTGGCGAGACGTAGGTTGAGAGGCGACCTGATAGAGGTTTATAAAGTGTTGAGAGGGATAGATAGGGTGGACTCTCAGAGACTATTTCCACGAGCTGAAATGGTCACTATGAGAGGACATAGATTTAAGGTGCTGAGAAGCAAATACAAAGGAGATGTCAGGGGTAGGTTTTTCACTCAGAGGGTGGTGAGTGAATGGAACTGACTGCAGTCAGAGGTTGTTGAGGCAAACTCACTGGGGTCTTTTTAAGAGACTTCTGGATGAGTATATGGAAAAGAATAGGATAGGGGTTTCTTGATAGGTCTGTGGATTGGTAGGTGTGATCGGCGCAACTCGTGGGCCGAAGGGCCTGTTTGTGCTGTATTGTTCTATGTTCTATGATAGCAAAACATAAACTTTGAAGGAACATGCCACAATAATAAATACTAGAAATGGTCAGAAATGTGCAATTATGCTAATGAGGCGAGCATATTTCTTGAAAAAAAAATCTCCCTTCTGGATCGCAGCCTCCTTTCTGCAAATATGTGGTGAACATCATCCGGTTAAAATTCTGATTCATAGGGCTACGCG
Organism: Sphyrna mokarran; assembly: GCA_024679065.1. Classification (NCBI taxonomy): domain Eukaryota; kingdom Metazoa; phylum Chordata; class Chondrichthyes; order Carcharhiniformes; family Carcharhinidae; genus Sphyrna; species Sphyrna mokarran. The sequence continues at coordinate 9,262,051 of JAGIQG010000016.1, read as the reverse complement.
CTCGTTGCTCAAAGCTACCTTTTTGTGCGTCTGTGTGCAGCTATCGGTTTGTCACAGCATATTGATACGTGCATTAAATGACCAGTTTTTGTTTTTTAATTATTATTCAGTAAGTGTGCTGTGCTGAAAAGGCACAGAAGTTTATGTTCTTCGTTCTAACCAGCGAAATGATACATAGTTAATTTGCTTTGGTATTCAAAATAATCGAGAAACATCCTTGTGCATTCAATGATGAAATCATTCAATGTAGAATGTCGCACCTGGCCATAAATCAATTTCAATAGCTTTTGCAGACGATCAGAGGAAAATAATATAAACTCACGTAATCATTTTTGACACACATTTAGAACTTGATCATATGGATCAAAGGGCGCAATCATTAGGTAAGTCTCAGTTGACTTGGATTATGAAATACAACACGTATTAGTTGGAATTTTTTCTTTCTGAAAGCTAAAATTTGACTATAGTTGGTCCATGGCATGGGGAGTGGGTGGAGGGGTGGGGCGGGGGGGGGGGGGATTGCAATCTACAGTAGTCGACTGATTTTCAACACATCAGCAATTATGGTCGCAAGAAAGTTGATTTTGCTATGTGGAATTTCAAGTCAAACGTAATTTAACTTATGTGATATTTCTAACTGAATTAATTCTCTTACGATTTGTTGTCATCAAAATAAATGTTCTAGAAGCATGTCCGTTTCCGCTGCTTTCCAAATAATATTGAATTTGGGGAAAAAAAAAGAAGAAAAAATGTTTCCTTTTGTATATCATCTCAATGTTTAGTTGCCAATGGGAATGAATATCAGAGGGTTGCGACCCAAGTGTTAATTGCAGAACTGCATATTTAAACGTCATGGTAACGCTTCGCATGCAAATATTTGACTGCAATCTAATTTCTCCGCATTTACAAAATGAAATTGAATTCAGCCTTGGCAGCAACTGTCCTCGTTATTGGATTTATTTAATTAGGCATAGTTTCCACTTATCTGGAACAATGCATGTGAGCTCAACGGTTGGGAGTTGCTACATTTGCAACACATTGGTTTAGCACAGTTGTCAAGGTAATACATCGAGGCATAAACCTTCCCTTTATCCACAAACACACACACGCACACACAGGCACATTCATTCATGGATTTACAAAACCATTTTCGGGCTTCTATAGCTATGCATTAAGCCTATGTCGGCATGTTTTTTGTTAAATTTTACTGTGAAACTCGTGCATTACACTTCAACGTAAGCGACCTCAGCGCAAAATCCATGAACATTTTGTTTGATGTTTGCTGAACGTTTTTTTTCAGTTTCGATATATGTACCGTAGTTCATTACCTGAAATAAAGGAAACGACAATGATTCCAATAAGATGATGTGCTGTTTCTCAAGTTCGGAATAAGGTACCAGACAAATAGTTTTTGCAGTTGTGAGTGAAATGTTTTTTTTTCGAGTAGATTTGTACACTTTAGTTGATACGAATGTTTTCCTCATCTTATTATTAACGTATTGATGTGTAACAAGTACACATAGGAATTTAGTTGATTGAGTTTTGTGAAAAAAAATTCAAATTGTTTGTGCGGGTACTTCACACAAGATGAAAACAAAAATCCACGCTGGTACAACTTCGAAATACGGTGTGATTTCACACATTTCTTCCAGCATTGCGGATCATAAAACGAATATTAAAAAAGTGTTTACAATTTATTTATTTTTTTATCTGAGGGAATGAATCCAATTTGAAACGTAGCGTCACGCTTGAAGCATTTATTGACCAGTATATATTGATCATGATTAAGCATTTTCCTGTAATGATCATTTGTGTGATGCCACCTAGTTCAGAGGAGAAAGCTCCCAAATCACTCCAGATGAAAGGTTTCTGATTTTATCCTTTTTTAATCTATATGCCTAAAATTTAAGACACTACCTTAAAAAAAAAGTTCAGTGACAGGCTGTAAGTCCATTTGTGGAGGGCTCGTATAAACTATATATTTGACAGAGGATTACGCCGTTTATATTATTCCTGGAATATTTCGGATTCCTTAAGTAGTCATCCTTGGAGAGTTTCAGTCATATTCACCACTGTCTGCCTAGATGTTGTATATTTTGTATCTTACTAACACCATTGGCATTCTTAATAGAAGTTACTCTAATCATGCATTTTCGTGGTTCGATGACTTCTTCTATTTTCACTTTGGATTCGGAGACCTTCAATGTATTGTCACAATGAACCATTAAGTTAACGCTCTACATTGCCTGTTGCAGAGAGACAACTAAAGGACGTGATTGCAAGTAAATAATTACTTTTCTGTGATATTCTGTGCAATCATGCGAACGTGTAATATGCATATCATGAAATTCCATATCTAGATCGTGTATCATGTCTAACAATGAAAAAGCTGACCACTTTGTCCGCAAATTCTTGTAATTCTAGTGCTCACAGTGAAATGTGGAGACAAAGGTAAGATACCAAATTTTAAAGAACAACTTATATCATGCTGCCCAGAGATTTAATACAGCTACTCATTTCGACGTAAGCTGTTGAATATGAACACTTACAATTGTAGATACAATGAGAAATGTTTTCTCCTAAGCATAAGTGCATTTGCTGATAAATACAATCATTTTATTTCACGGATATGGCAACGCCCTGCAAGAAGCTGGAAATTCCGATGGAACAAAATACTCAGTCCCTCAGTATTTCATTACGAATGATGTCTGTGAGACACAAGTGAGCAGAATGAACATTTCCTCTTTTTTTTCCCCCTTATCTAAGTAATACTTACTACACACCGAATCCGAAATATATCGGTCTGAGATTCGGAAAAATTTAGTGGCTGGTTAGGACAATGTTCTGTGGGAAGTGATTTCAAAGAAACACAACTTTTTGATTGGCAGGGGGATGGGGGAGTAGTAATACTTCAAACCTGCCATCAAGGATCAATCCTTAATTTTGTGACCGTGCCTTTCTGTTTGACCATCAAATTACTGGGAACATCCTCTTAGCGTCTACTCTGTCTAAGACCAGAAGAAGTTCATATAATTCATCATATCATCTGAGTTCCAAATAACAACGGAACAACGTGTTTAATAATATGTAAAGCCCTCCGAAAATTCATTATCTGAAAGGCCTCCAATGATAACGCATCATTCCTTCAAGAGGTTAACAAAAACGAACACAGTATTCTTACTTTGACATCATTATTACTCTGCATAGTTCCCGCAACATCTTGTTATTTTCTACCACTGTGGCATTCAAAGAAATACCAGCATTCTATCTCCCTTGCCAATAAACGGCAGCAAAACTTTTAGTGGATTTACGTTTCATGAACGAGAACACCCATATCATCTTACGCGACATTTTTCGAAAGTCTCTCTCCCTTTAGGTTATAACCTGCTTTCTCATCATGTTCTCTCTTCTAGTTAGAATCATGTGACTTCACATTGCGAAACAAATATACTGCTGGCCAGCTGAACATTGATTCAGTCTTAAAATAAATTAGCTACATAACATTTTCGAACATTGCATTTTTTTAATGTGTGTCCATTCTCTCAACTGGTAAATGTTTCTCTGTAAAATAAGTGTATTCTGTTTGCAGCCTCATTCTGACCTATCATGGTATGGTCCGCAAATTTCAACACACTAAAAGATTTTTTTTATTATTTCTAATAATGCTTCTCCATGGTAAACGTTGGACCTAGCGCTGATTTTTTGGCTGTACTAACAATGCTCCTGTGACATTATTGTACAAACCAGAAAACTTATTTTATGGTTCTGTAAAGCATGATTTCTGCTGCTCAAAACCTCAGCAGATTTCACTATTATCACTAGGCGGGATTCCAGAAGTATTTCCACTGGACTTTAACTGACTTGTTTTTTTTTAGCATTTGCATGTATATAACTCTAAATTCTTCGGAGGAAAATAAAATCATGTCGACAGCTCGAGTGACAAAAGTCCTTTCATTATCAGCTGTAATATTTAGATTAGTTTATAAGGGACAACAAGCCTTAAAAACAAATGATTATCATTGTTTCCATTTATTTCTTAGGAAATTCTGCTAGTTATCTGAAAGAAAAATCGTAACTTCCAGCAGTAAAGATTTCTCATTTGGTAGCATCACAAAAGTGTCCGTCCCTGAGATTCTGGGAAGCTGATTTCACTCCAACTTGTTTTGGGTTAATGTGGAGAACTGCAGACTTCAACCAAATGACTTAACTTCCAGTATGACGCATGTATTAGTCTTTCCTCTGCTGAATGTTATAAGGAGTCTGGCTATGGAAGGGATTAGTTTTGATTGGAATATATTATGCATATTTGTTAAAGATAATGGATTATTAGGTTTATTTTGTTTCTCTTATGTAATTGATAATCCATGTTTTGGCTAATTATCTGAATGTACGTGTTCTCTGCATTCTTAACTAAACTTTCTTCGATAAAGTTCCCTAGTGGGCCATTTACACATCCCTGAAGTCGAACATGCTATGCTTAACCTAGCGAAATTCAAGGGGCAAAATTTATGATACATGTTGGTTCCAGAAAACACTTTGGAGTTTCTGATCTGAACCATAACACTCTTCAAAAGTTCCCTCATCGTCGGACGTTAATTCTTCATGTTAGCTCATACCCTATCCAGATTAGGATACCAACAACAGCACCATGAATCCCCATAATAGCCAGTTGCGTGGCACATTTTTAAAAATGCAAATATGCAACATTGACTGGTTCCCCTGTGTAATTTCGGGCTGAATCATTCAAAATAACTCTTATAATTGTGTCACAAACCCGTGCAGACACTTTTTGATGAGATTCTGGCTTTCTAAATTATGCTTTATTAATCTGTTCGTGATCAATTTCACGTATGGTTCCAATCGCTGCCTGGACTATAGCTGTCTGTATCACTCATAAGCTTATTTGTGAACATTGTCATCATTTTTTCTGTTTCACAATTCATTCACATTCATCCAAACTACAAAGAGTTTTGTAAAGTCGTGACCAATCGAATGATGAGCCCACCGGCTACCTTTTTTAATGATCCTGAAGGGAAATAATTATCTCAAATAGAAGTGAAATCCTTCCAAAAATGTGTTTTTCATTCAAAAAAAAATGTATTCAGTGATTTGACCACATTTGATTCCAACCGGATGTTTCATCCCCTTTTTCGACTTGTGTTGTCTCTCCAGCATGCTGATGCATCTTCCATTGTAACTAACGATGGCAAATTTCTACTCAACTCCTCTACAATTTACTTCTGTACCGGAAACGTCCCGTATCCAGTCAGCAGGAAAAAATCTCAAGTGCAAAACACAGAACATCATCGTAAACGTTCATACTGTATCAAAGTGACACAAGTACTACGGATGCTAGAATCGGAAAGAATTTAAGGGAACATCTTCAGGCCTGGCAACATCTCTGCAGAGCCAAACGAACAATTATTTCGAATCTAGGTAACAGCTGCGTCCCCAGTCAAAACGTAGGGTCAAAATGCAGGCCTGTAAGATTTTATACATTTCCTGTATTTGATTTCAAATCCCCATTTTCGCGTTTTTGGCGTGGCAACTTTAAACGCTGACACTTCCAAATATTCGTATTGATATATTGTAACACTCTTACCTAATTTCAATAATTAAGGGAAAATGTCGAATCTTTAGGTCCAGCGACTGTTGCTCTGAAGCAGATAGAAGGTAACTAATGTAAATTTGCAGTTTCAATTTAGAACTGAAATACTTACAATATTGCAAGATTTATCTCAATGAAATTAAAAATGACTTTATGACAATTTTCAGTAAATAAACAGCTGCTTGTCAGCATAGCCCTGAAGTTGAAACGAGTTTCAGTTGTTTCTTTTTGCGGCATTTCACTATGGAGACCAAATAAGTCTATTTTGAAGTTACATTCCAGTAAACTGAATACATATATACACGAACTTGCACGTTCATGGAGCCGGAAGAAGAAGGCCGCGAGCATGTGGACTTCATGCAGTACAGCAAACTTTTCGCAAATATCTCTCTTCTGAAGTTTTTCTGACTGCTCTACCGTAGTGGGTCGGATCTCAAACAATGATGAGATGAAGTATCAGGAAAAAAGTTATATGGGCAGTTCTCTGAAAATAATCTCTCTCAAGGTCGAAAATGAAGGAGATGGGTCTAGTTAAGGACAATAGAGATTGACATTCTCTATTGAGAATCCACATCAACTATGATGATATGGAAATGGTCAAAACTTCCATGTTTCTAGGAATGCAAATCACCCACAACCTGCCCCAGACCCGTGACGCCTAGAATATAGTTCGGACAATCCACCAACGCCTCTAATTCCACAGGAAGCTTTGGAAATTCGGAACATCCGCTACGATTGTAACTAATTTTTATACATGCAAATTAGACATCATAATTCCCAGATATGTCACTGTTTTGTACGGCGCATCTTCTGACCAAGCCTGCAAGGAAATAGAAAAATGTTGTGAGCATAGATAATAATGCAAACCTACGTCCCATCCATTGACTTTACCTAAACTCCCTAATGCCAAAGAAACACAGTCAGTATCACAAAGAACCACGGACATCCGTGATTCTCTCTTCCTTCGTCGAAAAAAAAAATCTTAAATGTTTGAGGCCACCTACCAACCGACCCAAGAGAGTTCTTTTTTTTTTTTATTTCCGCTAAATTCAAACTTCGAATGGACGTAAGTTATATCAAATTCACCTTTCTCAACACCCGAGCTATGTTTACATTTTAAGTTATGCGTAAGTGTTAATTTATTACTGACACAAATCGGCTTCTAATCACAAAAATGCAATGACTGTGACAAAAATCAACCAGTTAGCACACTCTGGTGGCTTTCTAATTAATAATTAATTAGAAAGGATAATTAAGTATAACCGATGCAGCTAACCAACATATCTTTCAGGCCCTGGTGGGAACCGGAGCTCATGGTGGTAATGTGACAAGAATAAATTAAAGCAAATCAGTCGTTCACAATGACAAAAACGAATATCCAACGTCCGCATTATGTATCTTAAGTAACCGTCAAAATTCCGATAAACATCAGAAAGTAAGAAAAAAAGAAAAAACAAATATTGCTGAACTGAGTTACTTTTTCATGGAATACCTAGAATGCAGAAAGTCAGCCTATCCTTCCGGACACAGTCTCTGAAAGTACATTCCGCTCATGTCTTCCCCTGCATCTTACTGCAGAACCAGTGACGTTTAACATGACTAATCAATTCAAAATACACATGAATGTAGATTCTGAAACAAAATGTAAAACTATATACAGTATGCCAATAGAAATGCGTAAAAATCAACCATAAAAATAATGACAATTTAAATCCAACTCAATCACACATTGAGTCTTCAATTGATAAACATAATGCTGTGAGCAAATCCAGGAGAACTTTATCAATGCAAACCGCAAATGAAGCAATTGCACGTTGGACCTGGTGCGGATTGCAGATCACAAAATTTGAGCCATCATTTCATGTAATTATTTATTTTCCAAAAGACTGAAGGAATAAAGTAAACCCATATATATGAATCTGATCTTTTGTTTAATACTGTGGCGTTCCGTTAGCAATCTAATTCCAGTTTGAAGGTTGGGATTCTATTTGAGTAAGTAGCGCGAAAGAACAAGCCTTCATCCCACTCTGTGTATGTCAGATATCGAACCGCAATCTAGAGTAATTCCAGTTACAAAAATGAGGCCATTGGCTACAACGCATCTTTGCTTTAAGAGCTTATCCACCTCAACTTAACTGTAGTGACAGTAACAGCCTCCAACAGTCTTAAAGGTAGGAGGTTCCATATTTACATCACACTTTGGGCCCTTTCATTTACACCGCAAAGATCTCTTTAAAACTGTTCCATGTGATTAAACAATCATCTGTAATTAATAATATAATCCTAAAATCTGCCCTTCGTATTCTTCTCATAACGTAGTATATCTGCATCAGATCGACCTTTAGCTTCGACACAGTCCAAAAGACACACACACAAAAAAAACTAACTGGTCGCTCCTGTAGCTGGCTACTTCATTCACAGGCAGCATCCGCGTGATTTTCCAATGCGTCGTCCCCACTGCAGTCACATCCTTACATCAGTTTGGAGAGGAGAAATGCAAAAAAAAGAGAATACTCCATTTGTGGACCAACAATGTCTTGTTTTAAATTTCCTGACCCCTCCACATTGCCAAAATATTTGTTGTTGTTAAGGAAGGCAGACATTATTCATGCCTAATTCACCAGGAAATTCAAATATGCGGCGCCTTCAGCGAATTATGCACTTATACAGAAGAGTCTGGTTGTCCGTCATTCCGTCCCCACCTCCCCCACCCGAATCCACAGTTCAGTTTATAAATGCGACCAGTATTAGATCATGCAAAATACATGTTCTCACTCTTGCGGGGAAGAAAAAGAAAACAGCTCTGCATGTCATTGTTATTTTTTTCAATTTAGCAGCTGATCAAGTTCTGTTTTTGAGGCTCTCTTCCTTGCTTTAAGCAACACAAACACTTAGCATATTGTCTGCAAACTTATTAAATATTCCTTCTACGTTCACCTTCCATTCGTTAATATATATACCAAACTGAAAATGCCATATATAAATTCAAATATGACACACGGTTTGTGGCAAGTTTCAAATCAACAAAAGAAATGATCATCTACTATCTCTGCCTTATTTAAAACTGCGTTTGGACCCAAATTTCATCTGTCCCCGACCTAACGTTTTTGACTAGTACTCCTCGGTGGGACCTTTTCAAACACATGACTGAAGTCCATGAATAAAACTTCCACCATGATAACAGCATGAAAAAAAAGTTATATTTTCAAATGTATCTCGAACAATCAAATCCGTTTAGACGATCCCTGATCGACCTTGTTTCTTTTCCCCCCCTGGTGTTATTCCGCCCTGTCCTTCAGAGCTGTTTGCGAAAAAAAGTCATTGACTGCAGACAAATTAAACTGCAATAGCAGGTTTATCCGCGCGGCCTTTCTGGAAGTAAGTTTCCACTTTAGCGACCTTTCCGGCCAGCAGGTACTTCAACTGTGGCCAGCGAAAGTTTATATATCTCTGTCTTGCAGTGAAACATTAGAGGTGTCTTTTACAAAGCAAGTGACATGATTGAAGTTTTGCTGTGAACTGAATGTGACGCAAAAGAAGAATAGCTTGCACGTATTCAGACCTTAAACAGTAAGCCTTCAGCCAGACTGTAGTCAAATGACCCTCAATTTCTGTTCTCCGGAACAAAGTTTTTTGAAGAGTGGCTGGTGAGACTCCTGTTTTGCGATTTCTGTCTTTTACTTTAGTTCTTAGAGTGTTTATTTCGGCGCTCCGTAGCGGGAGATAGGCGCGGGGGGCTGCAGGGAATGAAGCGCGGGAGTATAAATCAGGTACTCACGAGTGGGTACACCTTACTGTTCTCCGGAACAGAGTTTTTTGAAGAGTGGCTGGTGAGACTCCTGATTTGCGATTTCTGTCTTTTACTTTAGTTCTTAGAGTGTTTACTTCGGTGCTCCGTAGCGGGAGATAGGCACGGGGGGCTGCAGGGAAGGAAGCGCTGGAGTATATAAGGAAGGCCAAGGTAGACAGCGGGCAGCATCGGGAGTGGGCAGTGGAGTGAGACGGGAATTAGAGTGAGAGCAATAAGGGGTTAAGCTCACTGGGCTTGGGCGAGCGCAGGCTTGGACGCGGTGAGTAACTTGATTCCTATCTAACCAATATATTTTTCCCAACACCTTTAAAGGGGGTGTACAAAATGCTAGGATACTTGGCCTAACGCGTCCATTGTGTACGCTGCCATATGTGGACCTTCTTGGAGGCATCACGTCTCCCGAAGGCCCACATATGCGCAAAATGTTTAGAAATGCATCGTTTAAGAGCTAGGGTGAGGAAGGTGGAGCTGTGCTTGGAGGACATTTGTCTAGTGAGGGAAAACGAAGTTATAATGAATAGGGAAGGAAGTCCTGCGGGGACCCCAGGATCTAGTAGTAGGGACGGGCTGGTTACAGATACGAGGAAAAAGAATAAAAATCAAGGCACAAAGGCCATCTCAAAGGAGGATTCCCAGAAAACCAACGGAGGGGTACAAGCTGTGATGGAGAGGGCAAGTGAAGGGGAACAGAATGCCGCAGAGAACAGCAGGAAAGCAGGAAGTGATATATTGGTGGGGGATGGGATGGTTAAAGGGATCGATAGGCGTTTCTGTGGGCAAAAGAGAGACTCCAGGATGGTAGTCTGCCTCCCTGGAGCAGGGGTCCAGGATGTTTTAGAGAGGGTAGAGGGAATTTTGAAGGGAGAAGGGTCTAAGGCAAATGTAATAATTCACGTAGGACAGAAAGATGTAGGACGAAAGCGCAGGGGGGACATACGTAGGCAGTTTAGGGAGTTGGGGGCTCAGCTGAAAGGTAGGGCCTCCAGGGTGGCGTTCTCTGGGCTGCTGCCTGTGCCCGGGACCGATAGGGTAAAAATTAATGAGACACTACAACTAAATGCATGGATGAGGGATTGGTGTAGGTCAGAAGGCTTCATATTCATTGATCATTGGGAAGTCTTCAGGAGGGAGGGTCATCTATTCAAGAGGGATAGGGAGCAGTTGTCTGGGAGGAGAACCCATATTTTAGCTGGGAGGTTAGCTGGAGTGTTTCAGAAGTGTTTAAACAAATAGGGAGGGAGGGTGGGGAGAGAGAGGGAACTGGGAGTGGGAGAGAGAGGGATGATAGGGTAACACCAGAAGGTAGAAAGGAATATCCGAGAGCTGAGGGTCTTCAGTGCATGTGTTTTAATGCGAGGAGCGTGACTGGCAAAACAGATGAACTGAAGGCAATAATGTTCACGAGGAGTTTAGAAGTGGTGGCAGTGACCGAGACGTGATTGAAGGAGGGGCAAGACTGGCAATTGAATATTGCAGGATATAAATGTTTTAGGCATGACAGAGCTGGTGTGAGGAGAGGCGGGGGAGTGGCTTTATTAGTTAAGGACAACATCATAGCAGTGCAGAGGGAGGGAGATATGGATGATTTAGGAATTGAGTCTCTATGGGTGGAGTTGAGGAATAGGAAGGGAGTGGTTACTATGTTGGGTGTTTACTACAGACCGCCCAACAGCCCGCGGGCCGTGGAAGAAGGGATATGCAGGGACATTTTAGATAAGTGTAGGGAAAATAGGGTAGTATTAGTGGGAGATTTCAATTTCCCTGGAGTAGATTGGAGACTGCCCAGAGCTGTAGGAGTGGACGGGGAGGAATTTGTACATTGCGTTTTGGAAGGGTCCTTGGACCAGAATGTGGATGGCCCGACTAGAGATGGGGCTATACTGGATTTGGTTCTGGGGAATGAGCCAGGGCAGGTGGTTGACGTCGAGGTAGGAGAGCATGTGTCAAATAGTGATCACAACTCTGTCTGTTTTAGGATATTAATGGAAAACGACGAGACCTGCCCAAAAGGGAAGGTATTGAATTGGGGGAGGGCTAGATACAGCCAGATTAGGCAAGATCTTAAAGATACCGACTGGGATAAGCTTTTCGAGGTCAGGTCGATGAGGTACATGTGGGAGTCTTTCAAGGGAAAACTAAATTCTCTGCAGGAGAGATACGTGCCGGCAAGGAGGAAGGATGGGAAAGGTAGGATTAGAGAACCGTGGCTTACCAGGGATATTGAGGACTTGATCAGGAAGAAGTGAGAGGCTTACATTAGATCTAGGCAACTGGGGACTGATACAGCGCTGGAAGCTAAAGAGAGTGTAGACGGAATCTTAAAAGGGGTGTTAGAAAGGCAAAAAGGGGCCACGAAGTGGCTCTGGCAGGTAGGATTAAGGAAAATCCTAAGGCATTTTACTCCTATGTAAGGAGCAAAAGGATGGTCAGAGGCAAGATTGGACCTCTCAGGGACAGAGGAGGGGATCTATGCTTACAGCCTGAGGGAATGGGGGAGATCCTGAATGAATACTTTGCGTCGGTATTCACACAGGAGACTGGCCAGATGTCTGTTGCTGATTTTGACAAAGTTGAGGATCCGTTGAGGGAAATAAAGATTACGAGGAAAGAGGTGTTGGGGCTGTTAGGGAGCTTAAAGAAATATAAAGCTCTGGGGCCTGATGGCATTTACCCCAGGCTGCTAAGGGCGTTGAGGGAAGACTAGGTGGGCCTCTGACGCAAATGTTTGTCTCTTCCTTGGACACAGGCGAGGTCCCAGACGACTGGAGGATAGCAAATGTAGTACCGTTGTTTAAAAAAGGTCAGAGGGATCACCCAGGGAACTATAGGCCGGTGAGCTTGACTTCAGCTATAGGTAAGCTAATGGACAGGATCCTCAGGGATAGGATGTAGGAGCATCTGTAGCGCTGCGATCTGATCAGGGATACGTAGCATGGCTTCGTCAAGGGGAAGTCTTGTCTTACAAATCTAGTGGAATTTTTTGAAGAAGTGACAAAAACAGTTGATGAAGGACATGCTGTTGATGTCGTCTACATGGATTTCAGTAAGGCGTTTGACAAGGTTCCTCATGGTAGATTGATAGAGAAGGTGAAGGCGCATGGGATACAGGGCCAGGTATGTAGATGGGTCGAGAACTGGCTCGGGAGAAGGAGACAGAGGGTAGTAGTGGAAGGCTCTTTTTCCGACTGGAGGCCTGTCACTAGAGGAGTGCCATAAGGCTCAGTACTAGGTCCTTTTCTATTTGTGGTTTACATAAACGACTTGGAAGTTGGGGTAGGTGGTGAGATCAGCAAATTTGCTGATGACACTAAGATGCTTGGATTGGAGGATACAGAGGAGCAGTGCCAGGCAATACAACATGACATAGGCAGGTTGGTAGACTGGGCAGATAGATGGCAAATGGAATTTAATCCGGACAAATGCGAGGTGATGCACTTTGTCCGGAAAAATGTAGAAGAGAGTTATAGGATAAAAGGTAAAACTATTCGGAGTATAGAGACGCAGAGAGACTTGGGGGTGCAGGTTCACAAGTCTCTGAAGCTGTCTTTACAGGTGGAGAGGGTGATAAAGAAAGCGTATAGTATTGGGTACAGAATACAAGAGTAGGAGTTTGATGTTGCAATTGTATAGTACGTTGGTTAGGCCTCACTTGGAACACTGCGTCCAGTTCTGGTCGCCGTACTATTGGAAGGATGTGGAGTCCTTGGAGAGAGTGCAGAGGAGGTTTACCAGGATGCTGCCTGGTATGGAAGGACTGTCTTATGAGGAACGATTGAATAAACTGGGGTTGTTTTCCCTTGAAAGACGTCGGCTTAGAGGGGACCTAATAGAGGTGTATAAGATTATTAAGGGTATAGATAGAGTAAATGGTGGTAAACTTTTTCCACCTTCAGAAATGGATAGGACGAGGGGTCATGGCCTTAGGGTGAGGGGGGCTATGTATAAGACGAATATTAGAGGGCAGTTTTTCACACAAAGGGTAGTGGGGGTGTGGAATGCACTGCCGAGTAAGGTGGTGGGAGCAGGCACGCTAGGGCTGTTTAAGGGTCTCTTGGACAGCCACATGAGCGGTATGCAGATAGAGGGATATAGTAGGACTGTTTAACTATGCTTTTTTTTTCCCACAGGTAATTCGGTCCATACTTGACCAACAAGGAGCATGCATTCGGCAGGTGGTGCGAGGAAAGCTCTTGGATGTTGATTCATGGGTTGCCTGGTGCTTCATGTCGTAAATGAGTGCTTTATCTGGACCATCTGAAGGGCACCATGACAGCTCAGTGACTATCGCTGTAGCTTGCAGACACTTGGAATTGGGCCGGTGTCTGCGGGGTTTGCGCGTTCTCCCGTGTTGCGTGGTTTTCTCCGGGCGCTCCGGTTTTCCTCCCACATCCCAAAAATTCGCTCTTAGGCTGATTGGGAAACAAATTGTCCCTATATTGAGATTCTTCATTTTAGGAATAGCCTAAAATTAGAATAGGAAATGGATTGTTTACTATATAGTTATGACGGCGGCGCGGGCTCGTTGGGCCGAAGGGCCTGTTTCCAGTGCTGTGTTGCTCTAAAAAAAATTCCGGAAATAAAAATGGAATGACAGGAATTAAGGAAGTCGCTTAACGACATTGAATTATCATCATAGTTAAACCAGACATGAGGCATAAAGTTAGTCCCTTTTAGTATGTCAATGTTTTCTCATGAATCAAGAATAATCCGATTGTATAGTGTGCATCCAAACAAATTGTTGTGCATGCTGCATCTTTTGTCTAGGATGGTATGTATATGAATAATTTTGTTGATGAACAGCACCAAATTTTGCGGCTAAATTGTTGTAATTGCCCTGACACTTACACGAATTATCATGGTACAAAGCCGGATTAATTGTATCAAACACATTGTAAAGAATTTATTGTTTTATTTTTTGGGGTTTTTTTTTTTTTTTATTCATATTGTTTTTGAAATTTATTTCAACAGCTAGGCTTTAATGTTTTGCATCCATGTCAATAATCGCGATATCTGTGCGACCATTTTGTTAATGAGGAGCTCAGCAAATTATTGTATTTTATTCCATAAGTGGATTCTATAACTACTATTTATCGCATTGACTGAACTCCTTCTCGGAATCTGTAAGTATGCTTGCACAGCGAACATCTAAATTAACATTACATTTTAGACCTGGACAGAATATACACAAAGCTCAGGCAACAAGGTATCCGAAGAACAACAGTTTATTATTCGTTACACTACGGACAGCATGATTTGCGAGTTAACTAAAGTTTTATCTCTGGTAAAGGAATAACGATGCGTGTATTTTGAACGTTATAACATATACCAATACTGCTAATTTTAAATAATACCTGTTTACCTGGGGTAAATAAACACATCAATTAGGGAGTGTTAACGAAGTGGATTTACTAAGGCATGCGTCTAGTATAGAACAATACCGAACGGAATAAACAATAAACCAATAAAGCATCTCCGCTTGGAAGCATATATATCCACCTCTGCTGATGCAATCGTAAACGGTTCAATCATTCCTTCTCAAAATTTGAGAAAAGTGCGTCCTCTATTTATTTCATCACAGTTCGACCAATTCTTGGTAAGCACTATGATGAATTTTTACGGAGATGGTGAATGTGGATTAATCAAACCAACCAGATATTGCAACGCCCGAGGGGAGACTGTGCTCGTGTTACAAATATTCGTGTGGTCCTGCTAATGAGCACGCGACATGTGTGACAGTGATGTCGGTAATTATATATGCCTAACAAGTACAAAGCCAAGAAGTATTAATATGAAAAAGCAAACGTTAAGGGAAGAGCTAATAGAAACGTGGAAAAGAAATGCTGTCTTTGGTGCCGGGCAGATTAAAGTAATTGAAATAAATATTCAATGTACATAAACGCAGTACACAGCAATTAGTAGAACGACCTTTATGCTTTATTTGGCATAATTGATTGGCTAAACATGTTGAATGACAATTGAAATAATCGAAGCGGGATTACCCACTGAAATAAATTAAAACAAATCAAGCGATTGACACAACTTATGCTTTCGAAACAATTACAACTGTCTTTGGGTAGTTGTCAAAGGATCCAAACAGACACAACCTGTTTTGAGCTGCGATTATAATTTATTTGATGGTCAGAGGTGGACCTCACGCAATTTGTGCAAGGGAAAAAAAAGCACAATGTACATTGTTTGCTGGAAAATAGAACATGTCAACGTCATTCTGTCGATATTCTGCAATAAAATTGTGTTTCAATTATTTGGTTTGCCCGATGGCTCGTTAATAATCACTGTGATAGAAACAAAATGGTAGTTCATTGGAACTATTCGTCATAGCACTATTAGTCTGGGCAATTATAGACGGTAAGTCTTTACCTCTGTTGTGGGCAAAGTATGGTAAGAATTAATTTAGGGATAGGATTTATAGTTATTTAAAGAGAACTGAATTGATTGGGATAGTCGCATGTTTTGTGCAGGGTAGGTCGTGCCATTACTAACCTACTAGTTTTTTTGAAAAAGTACCAAAGAGGTGGATGGGGGTAAGCATTTAGATGTGCTAATACATGATTGACTTTAGTAAGGCATTTGATAAGATTCCCCATGGGAAGGCTTCTGCAGAAAATGCAGATGCATGTAATTTACGGTTGAAATTAGCTATTGGATCAAGGATTTGCAAGAATAGAAGACAGAGGGTGGTGGTTTGATGGAAATTATTCCTCATGAATTCGGTTACAAGTGGTGTATCTGCAGGTATCTTGTTTGGGGCCCCTGCTCTCTGTAATTTTATAAGTGATCTGGATGAAGGGGTATTGAAGGATGGGATTGCTAAATTTGCGGATGACACCAAAGTCGGAGGAGTGATAGATAGTGAAGGGGGTGTTGTAGTTTGCAGAGAGTCTTGGACAAGTTGGCCGAGCTGGGCCGAGAGTGGCAAATGGATTTTAAATGCGGAAAAGTTGTGAGGTAATTCACTTTGGCAGGAATAACAAATGTGTAGAGTCATAGGGCTAATGTAAGAACTATTGATTAGTGTTATGAACAAGGGATCTTGGTGCATATGTGCATGATCCTAAAAGTTGGCAATCAAGTCGATAAGGTTGTTTAAGAAGGTCATGGCGGACTCTTAGCTTTTATTGGTAGGGGATTGAATTTCGAGCCACAACGTCGTGGACACTGTACAAAACTCTAGTGCGCGCCCTTGTTGTTTGTGTACAGTTCTTGTCCACATTTTTTTCCATAGGTTAATTCGGTCCAACTTGACCACAAGGAGCATGCATTCGGCAGTTGGTGCGAGGACAGCTCTTGGAGATGTTGATTCATGGGTTGCCTGGTGCTTCATGTCGTAAATGATGCTTTATTGTACCATCTGAAGGGCACCATGACATCTCAGTGACTATCGCTGTAGCTGTGCAGACCTTGGAATTGGGGCCCAGTGACTGCGGAGTATTGCGCGTTCGCCCTTGGTTGCGTGGGTTTTCTCCGGCGCTCCGGTTTCTCCCACATCCGAAAATTCGCTCTAGGCTGATTAGGAAACGAAATTGTCCCTATATTGAGATTCTTCCTGTTAGGAATTGGGCCTAAAATTAAATAGGAAAAAGGAATTGTCACTATAACTTTATGACGGCGGCGTGTGCTCGGTGGGCCGAAGGGCCTGTTTTCCGTGCTGTGTTTGCTCTTGGCTTTTGCACATTGTGGAGGATTGGAGAAGGGTACAGAGGAGGTTTACCAGTATATGCCTGGTATTGTGGCGAGATCTTATGAAGAGAGGGCTGAGGGATTTGAGGTTGTTTGTAAAAGAAATGACGGCTAAGAGGTGCCTTATTGAACATAAGATGATTGGAGGTTTAGATGGGGTGGACAGTGATAGCCTTTTTCCTAGATGGAGAAAGCTAGCACGAGGGGACTAGCTTTAAAATTAAGGGTGTGTGTATTTATAGGACGGATGACATAGTATGTTCTTTACCCAAAGATGGTAGGATATGGAATGCCCTGCCTTGCTGCAGTTGTAGATGCGCCAAGTTTGGTGGCGTTTAAGAGGTTTAGTAGATAGTTTTGTATGAAAGGGAATGGTTTAGGTTACATTGCCTTTTCTTATTTGTCGGCGCACATCGGAATGCCGAAGGGCTGTTCTTGCTGTAAATGTTCTATGTTCTAATGCTCTACCCCCCAAAAAAAACGTTATTCTGTTTCAACGCTATATTTTAAATTCTTCAATGTATCGAATTGAGTTTTTTTTTCATTATCTGCAGCAAAGCTAACAGTGGCGTTCAACAGTCAACACGATAGAACACAAAAAGGCATGCTAGATTGGACAATTTGGAAATCTCTAAAAGAAATAAAAACATATTCTAATTGACAACGCTGGATGTTCATGGCATGGTTTTTGTCAGATGAGCTTTAAAAAACACCACATGCAGAAAACGAATACATTGATGAATTAATATACATATCGTTCTATGAGTAAAATTACCACAATTTCCGTAAAATAATGGGCAATCATACCAACAAGTGTAGATAACAATGATCAAATGTGTATAATGTTTCTGAGGTGCAACCAATCATCGTTACTTCCCTTTTCCAAACAACCAGCAATAGTAAATACTATATTGTTTTAGTAGAAGAAGAGTTCAAAGAAATCAAAAGGTAAAATTAAGAACGAGGGCAGGTATTGTTTTGCAGTTGACATCTATGCAATACAAAAACACAATGTAGAATATTGTTTGAATTTTTCTGGTTATTATTTCACTGGTTGCGATGCGTCCAACAATAGCTTTAAAAGCACAATTTTTGATCGATAATTTTCATAACGAGGACGCATTTGGAATGTCCGTTTATTATGGGGCTGAATGATACGTTGCTTCAAATGGTATTTAGATTTGATTGGATGAAGTAAAATAATTTGTTATCGACGCTTAATCAGAACACACTTTGCATCACTGCCGATTTAGAAATGCTACGCCTCTTAGAGGAAGATCGCAATTATAGATGAGATTCAACAAAACTGTTCCAATAAATATTAGGTTGCATTATGTAATCCAAATTGTGTGTTAGTGGAAGTTAAGAACACAGAGATAGATGTTTCATGTTTGTCGATCTTTTCTCAAAAGGAGCACAATTCCTTTTGGTTTCATCATGTCCTTTAAATCAAAATATATTCCCATTTGATTAACGAACATACAAACGTTTTTGAATGTATCGTAATCTTTTCATCAGAAGTATAAATTTTCCTCGTTTAAAATGCGGCAATGATTTCAAATTTCATAGAACGGGGGGGGAGGATTATTCATGTCTCACCAGCATTTATTCATCTTGTGCAAAATAAATTGTGGCTAGCCAAATTTCCTTTTTTCTTTGCACAATGTATAATACCAACGGCGACATAATCTAAAATGGCCTCATACATGATCATGTCCTTTTTCCATGATAAATCTGCTGGGTCTCATAATTGGGTCTCATAATCTATCCTTACTCGACAAAGAGGGAATGCAACAGTGTCCCTCTGTCCGACTGGCGTACGGTGTGTGCCCGCCTCAGACATTTTCGGTTAGCGGCACCGTAAAAAGGCAATATTATGGATCAAGACAATTCTGATTCTGGGATTAAGTTCCATTCAGGATGGCCAAGATGAACTATCCATATTATTTTCAAGATTGTATTATCTGTGTCCTTTCGTGAAATGTGGGTTTCGCCAGCATTTGATTCCAAAGCCTTATTTCCCTTGCATAATTGTTGCTGAACAGCTTCTTTGCTTCGTAGGCATACCGATCAACGTTCAGCGTTCTTATTTAAGAAATTCACTATCACACAAAGCCGGGAGGAAAACAGCAACATCCTCATCTGTAAATGCGTGTTCGAATTGCGTGGAAAATTGAAGTTGGCGCTCTTCCTTGTCCACGGTGTTGAACATAGAACATAGAACATAGAACATGACAGCACAGAACAGGCCCTTCGGCCTTCGATGTTGTGCCGACCAATATAAAAAGCAATGCCCCTCCAAACTAAACCATTCCCTTCTCTTCCATATACTTATCAACTAACCTCTTAAACGCCACCAAATATAACGCTGCAAACAAGCTTCAGAGGACATGTTAAGCGTCTTTTGTGAATCCTATATATTTTCTTTCTCTATAGTTCGCCATATGCAAAGTGAATTTTCGAACTTTTAGATGGACTGCATTCCATCTGAAATGTTGTGGCCAGAATATTGCAGAGCCTATCAATGCTACTGGAATTAATTCATTCCGTTAGGGGTCGAGAAATGTAAAAAATAAGTAACAAATATCTCGTACAACATGGAAAAAGAAACTCTCGGGAGAAAGGAGGTGGACTGGGGACTTCCCAGAATGTCTGCAAAAGAAGTTTTTTTTTCTGTTCAGTGCATATTTTCACAGTAATGGTTAATTGAGACGACCAAAACATATTAGGCCATTGAATGGCAATGTACAATTAAGACTTTAGCTCCATCAAAACAAAGCATGCATAAAATGCAAATGTACTTGCGAGACATTATTCAATTGTAAAACATTATCCAAATTGTGATGATTACCGTGTTTTACGATATTCTCATGGCGAATATTACTGAATACTGTAGGGTTAAGCAAATGCGCTTCATCAGAAATAAATTTGAGGTGCCAAATTATAAAATAGCTGAAGATAACTGAGTTAAGAGCAATAACTTGAAAGAACATGTTGCAACGATGACTAGCCACATTGCGAATTCAATGAATCTCCAACCAACATACTATCTGCATTAAGCGTTTCTGGAGAATTGGAGGCTTCACAGAAGAACACAAAAGTTTTCCCATTTAGTTTCATTTTGTGATCGTTCTGCAAAATCAGTCTGAGCAACACGCCATTCGAGCGCGCCTGCTGTTTTTTTTTGACAGAGACAGTTGTTCCGAATTCATGACTTCCGTTTATCGTGCTGATGAATCATTGAATAATTTGTGGAACATTGTGATGTGGCAGAAACACAAAACGTGCCCCTCTTCCCAGTTTGGTTTTTCATAACGCTTAATGTATTTGTTAATAGATCTCATCACATTTCGGGTATATTCAGAGACAGGCATCGCAGATGCCATCTTATTTAATGGTCCGTAGGAATGTCTGCATTTTTAGCAAATCTCTTTTGGTCTCTCATTGAGTAACTTTCTAAATAGCTTCAGGGTCATTTTGCTGTTTGCTGCATCGATTTCGGGTAAGATTATGCGAAGTTCAATTCAAGTGAGGATGGTAGTTTCCCTTCTTTGAAAGTGTTTAGGAATCTCTTTTAGTTTTACAACACGAAGTAGGTTGGCCATCATGAAAATAATATTCGGGTTCAAGGCTTTTTTAACTGCGAACTAAAGTATCAGTTGAATGTGTTGTCTTATAATTGGTCATTAAGGCTTTGGGCCTGTGAGTCAAAGCCATTAAACAAATGTCAGTGTGACTATTCATATGGCTTTACTATTATATCTGTCTTCCTTCGGAGCGGCAGAGTCGTGCAATTTGGACAACGGAAAATATTGCATTCACTATTTAAGAACGTATTTCCCCTTCACAAAGGTTTCAAGACTTGGCAATCAAACCGAGTATTGTCCAGGTTCGTCTGTTGCAGGTGAATTGCAAAGATCGGGGGATGGGGACTCTAGATATTTCCAACGGTAAGATAGCCAAAAAACTTTGAAATAATGAAGCAGATTTGCACAATGATCTGTAATCATAATCCTCAAAAGTTTCGGGTAATGATTACCATAGGGGGTTCTCGAAAGGCTAAGTGGCAGTAGGTGTTTTGCCTTTTTTGCTGTGTTCTATGAGCTTGCATGAGTAATACTTGTTGTTCCAAACATTGAGTTGGCGAACAGCTGTTTGATTTATATTATTGTTCATCGATCACTTACTCCTAGCATTGCACAATAACCTGCACCATTGGAATTGTATTGGTTCAGTACGTTGGTCCTGTGCTTCAAAGAGTGGTGAAGAAAGCATACGGCATGCTTGACTTATTTGGTCAGAAAATTAAATATTGGAGTTGGCACGTTTAGTTGAAGTTCCACAAGACAAAACTAAGCACAGACTTGGAAACATGTGAACAGTTCTGCTCATTATTTTTTTTTATATAATTCAATCGTGGGACATCAGCGCCGTCTGGCTGGCCAAAATTTATTACTTATCCCTAGTTGCCCTTCAGAAACTGGTGGTAAGGTGCTTTCTTGGTTTGCTGCAGTCCATATTCTGTGGCTTGTCGAACAATGTTATTTTAGGGAAAGCATTCTAAGGTGCTGACCCAGTGCGAAAGAACGGCGATATATTTCCAAATCAGGACCAGCATTTGGTGGTGTTCGTGTGTATCTGCTGTCCTTATCCTTCTCTACGGAAGTAGTTTTCTGCTTGTAATGAGCTCTCTAAGATGTTGTGAATTGCTGAAGTGCATTTATAGATAGTACTCAATGCTACTATTGATTTACAGTGCTGTGGGAATTGAATGTGCCTTGATACATTGCGAATCAAACGGGCTGTTTTGTCTTGGACGGTGTCAAGCTTCTTGACTGTTGTTGGAGCTGCACCTTTCCACAAAAGTGGTGAGTATTGAATCACACTCCTAACTTGCGTCCTGCAGACGTAGATAGTCTTTGGGGTGGCAGGTGTGAGTAACTGGCAATGAAACGTTGGACAAACTGGGACATTTTCCCTGGAATTAGAGGTCTATGTAATAATGAGGGACATAGATCGCACAGATAGTGAGGATCAGTTCGCAAAACTAGGGGCATCTAAATATAGGGGGTCGGGGAATAGTGATCGAAAATGACACAGAGGGGCAATTGTATTCAGACAAAGAACGATGATTGACTGGAACGATTTGCCAGAAGTAGTAATAGAGACGGGTACAACTTTATCAATTTTTTTTGTTACATGGGAAACGATGGTGTGACGTGCTGAGGGCGAAATGGGGACATTTGGGGCTTTCTAGTGGTAAAAATAACGGTTGGGACCACGTGCCTGTAACCATGTTATAAACCTCTACGAATCAGTTACTCTATTTTGAGCAGTCTCTTTTATGAGCCGCGTGAAAATACTGTCAAACAAAATAATAATTCATCAGAACTACACAGCAACTTGACTCGTGCTCCGAGTGATCTAACTGTTGTGTCGCATTGTGGGCCGTCCTCGTGTTTTGATAAATTCGATAAGTGCAAGTGATTTTCTTTATTTATTTGAGAAATAAGTGGAAATGCGTGTATTTGCCTGTTCGTAAGAATAGTTTTGTGAACAATGTGTTATTTCAGTTCCTTCACAAAATGCTCTGATAAATTCGCCCCGCTGAAAGCACACAGAGAGTTAATTCCTCTTGCAGAAACATTGGTAATGGAAGTGCACAATAGTGTCTTGAAATCAAATTGCATTTTTCAACCTTTGCCTGTTTGAAAATATAAATTTATATTGACCTACCAGCATTAGCAAGATTTGTTTATTATGTAAACAATATAATAAATAGGCATTTGGACAATCATCAGCTAAAGATGCGACAATTGGGTGCATTCAGTTTCGATCTTTAATGCCATACTAAGAGTTATGAACATTTTGGAGTGTAGTGAGAATTTTATGGACACGATTGACAACGAAATGTTTGTGGGCATAGTATACTTGCAATTTCAGAAGGCTTCTGATGAAGATAAATAAAAGCACACCTGAGAGCAGAACGTACATTCGGCTGGCATAGAACAAATGCAGAGTGGAACTGAACTAGGCACTCTCAAGTTAGCACTCTGTTGTTAATAACGAACAGGCAGAATCACTGTGAGGGAACGGTGGATCACTTAAATTTCAAACGTTTAAATGTCACGATGAATATTCATGAGCCATAAATAACACCAATCAGCCTAAGAGCATGTTTTTTGGAGTATGGGAGGAAACCGGAGCACCCAGAGAAAACCCACGCAAGCAAGTGGAGAATGTGCAAACTCCCACAGACACAAATCCAATTATCTGCACAACAGATGAAATATATTGTGATATATTTCAATATATATACGGTGATATTCACTGAGCTGTCATGTTGTCCGTCAGCTGGTCCAATTTAAGAGTACACTAACGACGTAAAGCACTAGACAATTCTCGAAAAAAAAAATCCAAGAGCAGCTCTCACATGACCCACCGCAATTATGCCTGTTGTTGGACAACAAGGCGGACCGAATCACCTGAGGATGTAAAAAAAGACATCAACCGACATACACAGCTTATACAGATATTCATGGAATCCCCAGAAGTTCAAACGTAAGAAGGTGAGCAATAAAATAAGTTGGACGGTCCATGGGAATTGATTCATTCCCAGGAACGTCCTGCGGCTCTTGGTCCTTATTAAGAACAACCTTTTGTATCCCTCCATCTCTAGTCTCCTCATGTGCCTATCTAGGTAAGTCTTAAACAAGTCTAGTGTGACTGCCTCCACCACGTTAATTGGCAGTGCATTCCAGGCTGTCACAAACCTCTGTGTGAAAAACCTCCCTCTAACATTTGATTTATACCTCGCCTCTCTCACCCTAAGCCCGTGGTCCCTCGTAATTTTTGTATCCAACCTGGGAAAGAAGCTTACCACTGCTCATTCTGTCTATACCCTTTATAATCTTATACACCTTTGTTAGATCTCCTCGCATTCTCCATCTTTCCAAGGAGAACAGATCCAATTTGCCCAGTCTGTCCTGGCTAAGTTCTTACATCCTGGTAAACCTCTTCTGCACTGTCTCCAGACTCTCCACGTTCTTCCGGTAATACGGCGACCAGAACTGGATGCAGTACTCCAAATCTAACCAAC
The DNA here is from genome assembly GCA_024679065.1 of Sphyrna mokarran. Classification (NCBI taxonomy): domain Eukaryota; kingdom Metazoa; phylum Chordata; class Chondrichthyes; order Carcharhiniformes; family Carcharhinidae; genus Sphyrna; species Sphyrna mokarran. Next base: position 9,237,835 of record JAGIQG010000016.1, on the reverse strand, counting down.
GTTCTATGTAATTGCAACATTAGACGCCAGCTTTTATACTCTATACCACTTCCTATAAAGGCAAGCAAACCATAAGCCTTCTTCGCCATTTTCTCCACCGGTACTGCCACCTTCAAGGATTTGTGTACGTGCACATCTAGGTCCCTCTGTGTTTCTATACTCTTAACAGTCCTACCATTTATCGTATAACTCCCACCCCACCCCTCCCCCTACATTATTTCTTCCAAAATGTATAACATGTCCATGTTATGATTGTTTTCTCCACTTCAAATCAAGAGTGGAATAGAATAAATTCCACTATGTTAGAACTGATATTTGTGGTCACAATTAACATTTTATTACTCAAGACAATCAAGATTGTTTATCGGAACTTCAAGAACTTCGGTGAGAAAAATATTATTGACAGAATACAATTATTTCAGTTTTGCGATACTACATTTCGTCTTTTGTGATATAAATAAAAGAAAAATAAGATCAAACAAAGACGCATTTCAATGAATAGTACAAGTTCAACACACACCCCGAAAATGATATATAGCGGTGTTGCAAATGGTTCACAAGAATTTATGGTCAGCCTTTTCAACTTACGACTGTCCACAGTTATCTGTGCTAACCATCAGTTGCACAAAATGTCAACTGCATCATCAACGCCATGCCGAGTCATTGGTGATGAGGGCAGAGTGCAGCGAAATAACATTATGATCTTGAACAGGAGATTGAAATAATACTCCGGTGAAGGAAGTTAGAGAACGGGGTAAGTTTGGTACACAGTTAAGTTTGAACGTGGGAAGAGCGTGGAACAGGTGCGTAGAGAGAGAGAGAGAGAGCATGTGGTTTGATTTGTAAGTTCGAGAGTCCGCCGAGTATGAGTAGTGGTCGCTCACTTGGCATTCCAAACTAAGCGAAATTTAATTTATGTGTTAGAATACCGTATCAAAATGTAAAATGAAGCTGAGGGACACTGTTACAACTTTTTAGGGAGGCACGGGGTTGTGTAATACAAAACCATTTAACTTGGTGCACCAGTATTTATGGCTATAAAAGGCGTGGATGAATCTGATGGTTGGGCTATGCAAGGCTATTGTTGGGAAATTGTAAGAGTCGTTGTGCATTGAAAGTGAATGACTGCAAGGACTGTTATGCCAGGAACAATGGTATTATTTTGCTCTGTTCAGGCGGAGTTAGTTATTTTCAATCATATCATTACGTTTCAAGGTCCCGTGGAGACATGAAACAAAATGAGAATTGCTGAGTAGTTGGTAACTGAAAGGCCTCCGTGGGATTGGGTCAGCTGAATTGGATGTAGTGAAATACACTGTAGTTTATTCAAATTTCGCAATTTCGAGGCGTTTAACAACAATACAGCAATTTATCAAAAATTCTTAAATGTAAGATTCGATTTGCTGTAAGCTTGCAGATGATCCTTGGATGTCGTTCTAATAAGGAGCATGTTGTCTTCGGCCCTGCAATGCGAGGGAGTGGTGGTATTTATTCCTCTTGTACTTGTTTATTGGGGGTGGGGAGAGTAGAGGGGGAGCGGGCTGCGTGTCTTTTTTCGTCTGGATTTTTGAATGGACGATTGTCGTTTGTTGATTTAGTTGACGGCTGTTACCTGCACAGTTTTGTTGCGTTAACTCTTTACAAGGTTAACTTAGGTATTATTATATATGCAAGTAATTGTCGACTTACATTGATCGCACCATTCACAAGTCGCCATTCTTGGCTTTAGGTTCAGAGAAATTCCCAGAGTGTCCACGAAAGCAGAGGTCGCCCACTGAGATTTTCCTGAATGTTGCTGTGTCTTTCAGGATGAAAGTTATCATCTATGTCAGATGAGCATTCACAAATTATGTTCCACCTCAACCTTACAGTGACTTTATTTACTTCGGCAAACGCCTGTTGAAGATTCACACTTAAGAGAATATTTCGTCTTAAGCAATAGGGACCGAATAATACATGCCGTTGGCAGATAAGAAATCCTGAAGTTTATCTACTCTATTGTCTGCGCATGAAGTGAATCTTCTAATACTAAAATCGAGTCGTGCACACATCCTATTACTTAAAGATTGTATTCTCACTTAAATGATGATTTTAAAACAATATCCATCTTTATTCATCCATTTAGTGAGTGGCATGTATATATTAATTCTATTTAACGTATAATTCTAAACATCATTTTTCCAGCAAGATTCTGAAGGAAGCTTTTAAATGTGTGTTTTTTTTTAGTTAATAACTATTATTTTGTTCTGTTTATTAGCAGAAAATGGAATGGTTATCAAAGATGCATGTAGATAAAAAAATAAATTAGCAGATTATTTCACAGCAGGCTTGTTCAATTGAAACATAACATGAAGTAATAACATCGTGAACACATACAGTTTAATATTCAATTCCTGAAGGATTACTTTTAAAGTGAGACGTGGAGCTGTGTTTATCACACAACACTCGTTATTGAAATCACAAGCAAGTCTTGCTGCACGAGGGTTCCTCATCTCTGCCGAAATGCTTAGGACATTGGATGGAGTTCCCCGGGCATAATCACTTTACGTTCAGATCCTGGAAAAAAAAAACAGTTGATAACACCAAACGAATGCAACGATTGGATTTGAGCACACATTTTGCATTATGTGCTTTCTGCTTGAAACCATGCAGTAGAGTGCTGAGAGTTGTTTTGCAAATAAGCATCCAAAGCTGAAATAGAAAATTTTGTTGCTTCCAGTGATAAAGATTGAGAGTGTACAGTCGATATAGAAACCATAGATGTTAATGCATTTAATTGAAATGTTCATTAGCTAGGGAGGAAGCTAGAAAGTATGGACTCCCCAGAAGTAATCTGTGGATTGCAAACGGCCTTAGACTATCTTGAAACATAGCCAGGTGTAAAATAAATGAAAGATCAGAAAAAAAGACAATCTCTCCTTCGAGAAATGATGAAGATCAAGGGACCTGTCCAATGGTCAATTATGTTTATATACGGGCCATTGACGTTTTGCAACGTAGAAGGGTTGTGTTGTGTTTATTCGCGTTGAAGTTCACGTTTGCGCTTGACCTCAATTATGAAAATAAATGTTGCATGAAAAACATTTCAAATATGTGTACGCGTAGAGAGCAAACAATGTCTTACTGTTGGATGGTACGGCAGAGAGCCATGCAGAATCAGATGGGATAACAAAACGATCACGTACGACAATGCTATAATACAACATCTAAATGCAAGGAATTTGATTTGGAAACAGCGTAAGCAAAAACAAAAATGACATATTCACAAAGATAAATGCAATAAAAAATCTTTGCTTGAATTGGAATGGCTGTTTACCTAATGGAGAAAATTTGAATGGAAAAGAATCAGAAGCAAGGGGTGAAGGGCATGCTGGTAACACATATGTAACATATGGCCGTTGAGAAATTTTGTAGTTGGCAGGATATCAAAAAAGAAACAAGATTGATTTTGCAACCCAATGAGGAAACCATCATGATTGTGGAGTAAGATGTTCCAAAGATGAACAATTTTCCAATCATAAGATTATATTTTATAGGACCATTGATTGTCAACATAATACGTTATCAGATGGTCAATTCCTATCCTGAACAATCAAGTTGTAGGCATTGTTTAGCTTTTGAAACACAAAACAACAGAAATAAATAATTAAAGATCCATGTGCACCGACATATTCTTGCTTTTTTTTTTTTCCCTGGGGACGAAAAAGACAAAGATCCGAGGAAAAGTACCAACCGGCTCAAAAAGGATCTCATATGTGTTGTCATAAAACTTCTGAATGGATCTGAATCACATTAAGTTGATTATTTCTATTCCCTGTCAATCACTATAACGCTACATTCTGCAGTCGCTCCTTTCCTTCTCTATTTAGGGTATGAATTGTCTATACACCGAGAAGGAAACGGTGCTTTACAATTTACCCTACTGCATATGAAATTACCAAGTCAAACCACGTCACATCAAATCGACTCCCTTTCATTGCTGGTTGAGAAAATTACATTCTTCCCCATTTGGCGCCCCTGAAAGCTTAGGTAAACGGTTAACAATTCTGATAACAGTATTGAAGATATTAATTGTAACATCATAATAACACAAGGTAGCCCATTTCTGAAGTCAGCAATTCCTGGAACATAGCCAATCTTAGATTGGCAAGTAGGAAGTAACATTGGCTCCAGACAAAACAAAGCCAGTTGAGGCATGCATGCAGATAATCGATCTAGCACTCATTAATGTGTGTGTGTGTGTGTGTGTCTGTGTCTGTGTGTGTGTGTGTGTGTGTGTGTGGGTGTGTGTGTGTGTGTGTGTGTGTGTGTGTGTGTGTGTGTGTGTGTGTGTGCTGGAATACATGGTGGTGGGTGGAGATTTAGGCTTATGAATGAGGTCGGGACGAGCGCAATTCAGAATATCTTTATTCTTTGGGGTAACAGTTAACTCTTGCATCCCCAAATCTTGTCATATAGCGACAGAACAAAATCAGGGGAGGGATAGAATGTCCTCCAGTACTCTGAAAATATATTGATCCTGCAATAGCAAAGGAGTTGAAGACAATTTAAAAAAAACAGTCATTCCACGAAATTAACACATCATTGAATATGAATAAGGAGCGACACTTCTCGTTGGCTGCTTTGTGAACAACAATCAGAAGAAATGCAGGAGAAAATCCTATTTTCCTGATGCAGCATCTTTCAAGTAAAAAGAAACAATTATTTTGAAAGCCAAAATTGTAGATGTGAACACCACCAGTTGGAAGATTTATGGCACTCAGTATTCTGGCCTGGCAATGTGTCAACTATACAGCATCAGATGACAAATTCCAGCAGGTCCCCCTCAAGTAACACTGTTGGTGCATCTGCAAAATAGAAGTGGAGTAGCTTATGAAGAAAGATCTCAGGCACTTCCACAAAAGTGACAAGGAATGGGCAATAAATGTTCTTGTAGACCACAACGCCTAGATCCCATCAAAGTATAGAAACGTCTCTTAATGGGGAAAAGTCAATCAAAGAAACTGGTTGTTTCACCTTAATGACTAAGTAATATTCTATGCCCTCAGACATCTCCATGACTAAGTTGTTGAACTGTAGAGAAGAATTAAATAATCTGTGAATGACATCAATCCTGGAGATATTTTGAATCACAATATGATGTAAAAAAATCACCAAATAAGTGTCAAGTGATACTGATGAAATGAAACGCATGTTAGACCTTATGGCCAAAGATAAAATGTGAAGTAATATCTATATCAGTAATCCAATAATCATAACTTGTCAGCATACGATGACCTCATAGAACATAGAACATTACAGCGCAGAACAGGCCCTTCGGCCTTCGATGTTGCGCTGACCAATTAGGAACAATCAGTGACCCTCTAACCTAAACCATTCCCTTTTCATCTATAAACTTATCTACTAACCTCTTAAACGTCACCAAACTTGCCACATCTACAACTGACACAGGCAGGGCATTCCATACCCTTACCACCCTCTAGGAAAGAACCTACCTCTGACATCTGTCTTAAAACCACCACCCATTAATTTAAAGCTATGTCCCCTCGTGCTAGCTTTCTCCATCCTAGGAAACAGGATATCACTGTCCACCCTATCTAAACCTCTAATCATCTTATATGTTTCAATAAGGATTCCTCATGGCCACCTTCTTTCTAACGAAAACAACCTCAAATCCCTCAGCCTCTCTTCATAAGACCTGCCTTCCATACCAGGCAACATTCTGGTAAACCTCCTCTGTACCCCCTCCAATGCCTCCACATCTTTCTTATAATGCGGGGACCAGAACTGTACACAGTACTCCATGTGTGGCCGCACTAGAGTTTTGTACATTTGCAACATGACGTTGCGGCTCCGAAATTCAATCCCCCTACCAATAAAAACTAAGACTCTGTATGCCTTTTTTAACAACCTTATCGACTTGATTGCCAACTTTCAGGGATCTATGCACACATACACCAAGATTCCTCTGTTCATCAACACTATTAAGAACATAGAACATAGAACATTACAGCACAGAACAGGCCCTTCGGCCTTCGATGTTGCGCCGACCAATATAAAAAAGCAATGCCCCTCCAAACTAAACCATTCCCTTCTCTTCCATATACTTATCAACTAACCTCTTAAACGCCACCAAACTTGGCGCATCTACAACTCTTGCAGGCAGGGCATTCCACTCCCGAACCACCCTTGGGTAAAGAACCTACCTCTGATATCCATCCTATAACTATCACCCCTTAATTTAAAGCTGTGTCCCCTCGTGCTAGCTTTCTCCATCCTAGGAAAAAGGCTATCAATGTCCACCCTATCTAAACCTCTAATCATCTTATATGTTTCGATTAGGTCCCCTCTTAGCCGCCTCCTTTCTAACGAAAACAACCTCAAATCCCTCAGCCTCTCTTCATAAGACCTGCCCTCAATACCAGGCAACATCCTGGTAAACCTCCTCTGTACCCTCTCCAATGCCTCCACATCTTTCTTATAATGTGGGGACCAGAACGGCACACAATACTCCAAGTGCGGCCGCACTAGAGTTTTGTACAGTTGAAACATGACGTTGTGGCTCCGAAATTCAATCCCCCTACCAATAAAAGCCAAGACTCCATATGCCTTCTTAACAACCTTCTCGACTTGACTGCCTACTTTCAGGTATCTATGCACATACACACCAAGATCCCTCTGTTCATCAAGACTACTAAGAATCCTACCATTAGCCCGATACTCTACACATTTATTATTTTTGCCATAGTGCATTACCTCACACTTTTCCACATTAAACTCCATTTGCCACCTCTCGGCCCAGCTCTGCAACTTGTCCAAGTCTCTCTGCAAACTAGAACACCCCTCTTCACCACCTACCACTCCTCCGACTTTGGTGTTATCCGCAAATTTACTATTCCATCCTTCAATATCCTCATCCAGATCATTTGTAAAAATTACAAACAGCAGGGGCCACAAAACAGATCCCTGAGGTACACCACTAGTAACTGAACTCCACGATGAATATCTCTCATCAACCACCACCCTCTGTCTTCGATCTGCTAGCCAATTCCTAATTCAATTAGCTAAATCGCCCTCAATCCCATACATCTGCATTTTCTGCAGAAGCCTTCCATGGGCCACCTTATCGAACGCCTTACTAAAGACCATATATACCACATCAACTGCCTTACACCCATCCACCTCTTTGATCACTTTTTCAAAAAACTCTATAAGGTTAGTAAGGCACGACCTACCCTTCACAAAACCATGCTGACTATCCCCAATCAATTCATTTCTCTCTAAATAACTATAAATCCTATCCCTAATAATTCTCTCCAATACTTTGACCACAACAGAAGTAAGACTCACTGGCCTATAATTCCCTGGAAGGTCTCTCTTCCCCTTCTTGAACAATGGGACCACATTCGCTATCCTGCAGTCCTCCGGAACCACACCCGTAACCAACGACGACCTGAAGATCAGAGCCAGAGGCTCTGCAATCTCCTCTCTTGCCTCCCAGAGAATCCTAGGGTAAATCCCGTCCGGCCCAGGGGACTTATCTAACTTCAAACCCTCAAGAATATCTAGCACATCCTCCTTATCTAGTTCAATACTTTCCAGTTTGCAACCCTGTATCCCAGTGTTCTCCACAACTACATTTACATCTCCCTTTTCGAATACCGAAAAGAAATATTTGTTCAGTGCCTCTCCAATCTCTTCAGGCTGCACGCACAACTTCCCACTGCTGTCCATGACTGGCCCTAATCTTGCCCTAATCAATCTTATTGTCTTAACATATCTAAAGAAATCTTTAGGGTTCTCCTTGATCCTATGAACCAAAGTCTTCTCGTATCCCCTCTTAGCTCTCCTCAACTCACTCTTTAGGTCACTCCTGGCTAATCTATAGCTAACCATTGCACTAACTGAGCCTTCAAGCCTCATCCTGACATAATCCTCCTTTTTTTCCTTTTAACCAGCGAATAAACTTTTTTAGTACACCACTGTTCCCTTACTTGGCCATTTCCTCCTTGCCTGACAGGGATATACTTATCAAGGACTCGCAGTAGCTGCTCCTTGAATAAGCTCCACATTTCAGATGTGCCCAGTCCCTGTAGTTTCCTAGTCCGAACTATGCACCCTAATTCCCTCCTTATGGCCTCATAATTGCCATTCCCCCAGCTATAGCTACTCTCCCCAGCTTCATGCCTATCCCTATCCATCACTAAGGTGAACATAACCGAATTGTGGTCACTATCACCAAAATGTTCGCCAACTTCCAAGTCTAACACCTCGTCTGGCTCATTGTCCAGCACCAAATCCAATGTAGCCTCACCTCTAGTTGGCCTAACTACATACTGAGTGAAAAAAACCTTCCTGCACACTTTGTACAAAAGCTGACCCCTCTAACGAGCTAGAGCTATAGCTATTCCAATCAATATTAGTAAAGTTAAAGTCCCCAATAAGAATTACCCTATTACTTTCACTCCTGTCCAGGATCGACTTTGCAATCCTTTCCTCTACCTCTCTAGAACTTTTAGGAGGTCTATAAAAGACTCCCAACAGGGTGACCTCTCCTCTCCTGTTTCTAACCTCAGCCCATACTACCTCAACAGACAAGTCCTCATCAAACTTCCTTTCTGTCACTCCGATACATTATTTAACTAATAATGCCACTCCTCCCCTTCTTCTACCTCCTTCTGTACTCCGACTGAAGCATTTGAACCCTGGAACCTGCAACAACCATTCCTGTCCCTGCTCTGTCCATGTCTCTGAAATGGCCACAATATCGAATTTCCAGGTACTGGTCCAAGCTGCAAGTTCCTCCACCTTAGTGCGAATACTTCTTGCATTAAAGTAAACGCATTTCAAACCTTGCCCTACTCCACCCGTACGCTGCTGTGCTTTACAGTTCTCATCTATGACCCACCTGTTCTCGTCCCTCTTAACATCCAAACTACTCAGGATCGTATCCCCCTCTGAATCAGTTTAAAGCGCCCTGCATAGACTTTGCAAATTTTCGAGACAAGATATTGGTTCCCCTCTGGTTCAGGTGTAGACCAGCTCTCTTGTAGAGGTCCCACCTATCTCAGAATGAGTCCCAATTGTTCAGGAACCTGAACCCCTCCCTCCTGCACCATTCCCACAGCCACGAGTTCAAACATTCCCTCTCTCTGTTCTTCTCTAAACTATTCCTTGGCACAGGGAAGAGTCCAGAGATAACCACTCTGTCTGTTTTGGCCCTAAGCTTCCTCCCCAACTCCATAAATTTCTGTTTAATATCCCCTTCCCTTCTCCTACCTACATCATGTGTCCCGACATGAACTATGACTTGGGGCTGACTCTCCTCTCCGTTAAGAATCTTAAAAACCCGCTCTGAGACATCCTGGACCCCGGCCCCTAGGAGGCAACACACCAGCCCTGAGTCCCGTTTATTACTATTTACTCTCCTATCTGTCCCCCTAACTATGGAGTCTCCAATTACCAGGCCCATTCTCTTATTCCCCCTACCCACCTGAGCATTCCCAGCAGGCTCACCCCCAGAGACCTGCTCCCTTTGGCCATTCCAGATGATTCCTCCTCAACTGTAGCCTCCAGGACAGAAAACTTGTTTTGGAGGGGAACAGCCCCGGGGGATTGTCTCCCCGATTGCTTCTTACCCCTCTTCCTAACAGTTACCCAAGAATCACTTTTAGGAGTGACTATCTCTTTGTAACTCCTATCAATATCCGCCTCAACCTCCCGAATTATCGGGAGTTCCTCTAATTCCAGCTCCAGCTCCTTAACACGATCCTCAAGGAGCTGCAAATGGGCACACTTCCTGCAGGTATAATCAGCAGGAACATCACTGGTGTCCCTCACCTCGTATATACTGCAGGAGGTGCAACGTACTGCCTGCACTGCCATCCCTGATACCTTAATTTCTAGGGGAAAAAAACAAACTTCCCACACACTTTTATTATTAGGTTAGAGGAGGGGGGAGGGTGGGATACTCTACCTGTGTAGAGTATCGGGTTTCCTCTCTGCACCAATTTATAGAATCAGAGAGAAAAACTACAACTACCGGCAGCCTCCTAATTACCTCAACAAGTTCATTTGCGGTTGGCGCTATTCCCAACATTATGTAATTACTTTCAATTCGTTTTTGTTGATCATCTACACATTATATATGGCGGGCATCATCTTTTTAACGCTTTGTATTAATATAATAATTTTCAGACCGTTAACCAAAATGCTAACTTGTGGCTCCAGAAAATGAATGAAACATGTGTGAAAATTGAAACACATGGTAATGAGGTTAGAAGTTGAAAGATCAGCTAAATGAGGCGATCCCAGCGTACCTGTTTCGTATCGATGGAATGAGCATGTTCGACCCACAACATCGCCTCAGTCACACTGGCAGAAACCGAATCCATCTGCATATTACAGCATGATTGCATGGTCCGATTCCATGTATTCAAAATGATATGTTAAATATTGATAGAATGGGCACATGATAGTTAGATTTAGGCAGTTGATAGTTAATATTAATGATTCGCAATTAACCAAATAAATCTGAACAATAGATGTCTGCGAGCGAGAATAGTAATCACTTTTAACAACTCAAATTTCTTGTTTTTTTTTCGTAACTCAGATCTCAGACAATGTGAAGGAGATTCAGAGAAAGCAAGTAGGTCATCTAAGATATCGAAAAAATTAAAAAGTATGAAAAATGCTATGATCACTCGTGGCTTTCTTTGTTGAAATAGTACAACAGAATATGTATTTGGATTATGATGCCCAGCTAATCCATTTGCCTGAGAGTTGCAAAATGGTAGGTTGCCCGACGTCACAAAACTTACACACTAGTACAGTCGTTCATTATTTTTGTCAGTGTTTACTTTGTCGCTTTAGCATTCGGTGACATTTCGTGGTTGTGCCATCTGTTCGGATTAAACACAATGGACGGAATCGTAACACCCTGACAAACGCAGGAACCGTATAGGGTGGGGGCGGACGACGGAAAGTTCCGTTGACCTCGGATCGGATTTCTCCGTTTCAATGTGCATTTGTCTGCGTGCGTGCGTGTGCGAGTGTATGTGTTTGTGTGTAATTTAAAATCAATCACAATAGAAAACAAGATCTACACCGACTATCCGGGATTTTCTCGTTATCGATATGCACGTTTTTTTTTCATTGAACCTCTTGTAAACCTATCAGTTAGTGTTACGCATAATTGGTGAATGAAATGACCGCGCTGTTTAAATATCGGTAGCAAGGAACGGTTCATTTGTTATCTTCTCCTCGTAACAGTGAATCGGACAAAAATGTCAATTACACCAAGAGTGTTATTAACTGTGTCAGATAATGTATGGAGCTACAGGGACGAGGGTACCTTTCGTCAACTTTTTTATTTACTCATTATAATGTAAAGTTGGGGAGCAATAAAAAAGCTCATAGAGTTCAAATACGATTGTGGAACGAGGAAATACAATATTGGTAGATGGGCGGAATAATATATATCATCACTCATTTCCCACATATAGACGCGATCGAATGTTGTATAGGGTAGGGAATCGACATGGACGGATCTTACCACGAACTATAATTGCATGCTTAAACAGCGTGCCTAACAATAATTAGAATATCCTCTTTTGTATTACAGGGAAAGTTTTGACTGAAAGATTGGCAGGTACTGATTCAGAATTTTAAATGTTTTAATATATTTGAGCGGACTGAAGATTTGATAAGCATATTTGCGACAGAATTGCAGGAAACGTATTTCATTCCACAGTAACTGCTTATGGGGTTTGCGTTTCAAACAAAAAGAATGAAACAGCAGACAGCATAAATAGAAAATCGCATCATTCTGTGTTGCTGTTTGCAATATATCCATCAACTAGCAACTTAACGTTCTGAAAATGTGGACGGGCAATACGTACGGCTATAATTCTTGTTAAATGGAAAAGGCCAAGTGCTGCATATACTATGTTTCAACATTCAGTCAAAGTAATTAAAAATATCCAGTAATTCAGCTGTAACTTCTTTTAATAATAATAAGCTTAAGCAGAAAGCTTGCATTCATATCAAGGACAATGAATATTTATTTTTGAGTGAGAGTTAAATTTGTACAAAAGTATGTAATCAATCAAAAATTATAATTCGCTTCAAATAAGATTACTGATTGTTTTGTTTTTGCCCGCAGTGTTGTACAAGTACAGATATCCTAAGTCTGGTGAGTAAGTTGATTCAGTTGCCCTTCTGACTGATAGCGTATTACCTCGATTTTATATATATATATATGACAAATAAATCATTACCCTTATAACGAAGAATGAAAAGAAAATGTTGGTGTTTGTAATAAGGCACATATCTACAATGACGGAGTAAAATCAACTAATGTGCTGGAAATGCAAAAGGATTCATAATCTTCCATTCTTCTGGACCGTCCATGCAGAGTAGTAACACAATGCATCACACAATTCATGGTAACATTCACAGTAAAAAAACCTAGTACAAGAGCCCAGAATTATAATATTCGAAACATATAACCAGCCATATGTCCCAACACATCAAAGTTACCTAATTGGATTGCCTGCACGTATTCTTTTTTTTCCCACCATTTTCATTCACCTTATTCTAATGCAGTCTTCTTCAATTCATTTCAACAGGGACATTAGTCTTGGCTCTGCGTAACTGCAGCAATATATTTATTATCCTTGCCGCAGTGTTGCATTCATTTTTGTAATAACAGGCTGTATTTTAGTAAGGTTGTAACTGATATCTGGGTGATATTCCCGTACCTATTTCCATGGGCAAAATAGATAAAGGATTTCAATTCTATCTTGAGCTGCTTTACAGAGCTGCGCAATTAACAAAATAATTCCAAGCTGGGTTACTGGAATTAGAAAAAGCAGCAAAAAAAAAAAATCAGGGATACATCGCTGAATGATCTACATTGAAATTATATTTTCTTCGCGGATTTTTTTCCTGCAAATCTAATATTTTTATTAGCCTGGGTCTTTGTTCACATCGAAAGGGGGTCTATACAGAAAACATCGCTGTTCTTCCAAAGTTCACCAATTTTTTCAGTAAAATAGCAATTCATTAATCGCAGGGAAGCAGGAACATTCAGCAACATTGCTTGATGGACACCATTGCAGCATGTTTCCAATATATGAAATACTTTCATCTATATTTTCCCCAGTTAAATAATGGATACTAAAATTAAGCGCAAAACGTAGTCGACAGAAACATCAACTGGAGGAAAATAAGGAAAATTGTTCTGTGCATCTCTTCAGTTTAGTAATTCGCAATCATGATTGTAATCAGAGGAAAGTTTTACGCTGTTTTTGCGAATTCGTAGCCGTTGCTGAAAGCTGATTGGATAGTAAGTTACGAACCTCGGAATATAAGTGGCCAAATCAATTCCTCACTCGCTCGCCTTTCCTTACGAAAATGTCTGATTTCCTGAATATTGTTAATTAAAAAGTTGTTTTCGTGCAGGGGCATATTACTTATAAATTTCCTTAGATGTAACAACATATCGTGCTAGTGGAATTCCCTGGCCTTCATTCAAATTGGCAAAATAAAACCTGAAACTGCGACCAATAAACGAGAACGTATCCCGAAAACCAGAGCGAAGAATTCTTCAAGAAATATTTTGCAGAGAGCCAATTTTTTCATCATGATCTTGGAGTCTGAGAATTGACAGAAAATTGAATCTAGTGATGACAAAAAAATTCTTATGATGTTACCTTAACATTTTTGTTGGTATGGATGTATAATGACACAAGCTTGTTCGGGTGTTTTTTTTTGTCTTTTGGTGACGCTGCATGACGAAGAGGCAGACTGAAAAAGTCGAATTTGAATTAACACGAATTAGAACAACACAAGAAAACGAGGATGTCCAATCAATCAACTGGGGAATATTGTAGAAATGCGGCAAAACATGGTTTTGTCATTAAAAATGCTGTGTATCACCGATGCACTCACTGGATAAATTACAATCATTGAATCAGGACTACTGGAAGATTGTAAATTAGTGGTCTGTACGTTCCCTCAGAAATGTTCACGCCAGTGACTTAAACAAAAACGCCACGAAAATAAAACGGTAACTAGATGGAGGGCATGAAAAGACAACAACAACGGTTAAAAAAAAAACCTGCCATCTAAACAGCGCAATTGTATATCTTAAATGTAATGAACGAGTGCACAAACTACCAACAAAGGAGAAAAAAAAACAGAATCTGACTTAAAGTAATGCGTGTAACTGACTCGGAATCATTATGGATGACTAAAGCATAGATCATGCTTCAGAAATGTTACTACAGATTATGTGAATTACTCGGACAAGAATAAATAATTGATTCTTTAAAAAAGTGAAATAATATATTTCTAATTGATGTAACGGAGTTCTTTGATGAACAATGACTCACGTTGTTCCTTGGTAAGGTTAAGCCATTGGATTACAATTGCGAAAATATTAGTTTTGTTTAGAATGTAAATAAAATATACCAACCCGGAGAACTGATTCAATATGCAGAGTTTTTGGCAAGTTATGTGAAGAACATAGGCATCTGAATAATCTTATCTGGTCCCGTATTTCGTAAATATAGGTTTCAGATTGCAGTTGAAGAGTCGATGGTTTCCACATCTTATGTCGTTGCTCCTCTGCAAATAAAGACTTGCATTATGTTCTGTTCACCAAATTTTAGGGGCCATGTCAGTGTAGATTAAATTATACAGAACAATTCAGCTATTCAGGAGAATTGTGTTTTTAGATAAGGTGACGAAATTAGTATGTTGTTGTTCTCGCTAGCATCAAAGACTAAATGACTACTACTTTTTCAAATAGAACTCTTGGGACAATTTTACAATAAGATCCGTAGAATATAGGTGCCCACAATTGTTCATGATCAGTAGATCAATGGTTGTTAATTTAATCATCTGAACTAATTAGATAAGATGTGAGGAAGACATTCCTGTCATTAACAGAATGTTACTGTTTCCAACTGTGCTGGCATTGAGGTTAGTCGCTGCGAAGAATACGTTAGACGGTAATGAGATTTGATATGGAAATTGTGTACTGAACTTAATGTCTGTGTGTGTTGCAAACTGGATTGCAAACAGTCTCTCATCGCAAGTGTTCAGCATCGCCTCAAGTGGTCCAATGTCCCTATTTTCTGATGCAAATATACCACTGGTGAATGCTATTAACTGCCGAAGTCATGTTGCTACTCAGAAACCTAACATTGGCGATTACAAGAAGTAGCTACCACACACAGTTGTGCGTGACTCTATGAGTTACACTTCGAATACAAGTTCTGGCAATCCTGAAGACTCCGAAACTACATGTTGCCGAAAACATTTCGCTGTTTATGCCACGTCGCCCAATACCCATTGATTATTCATTTCCCTCATTCTGCCAAATTACTTTAAACAATGTTAATCATAGAGGGAGGCGAAAAAAAAATACCCTGCAGGAATTCCAATAGTTTTTGCTGAATTCTAGTGGAAACAACGAGCATGGACTGAACTAAATGAACACGAACACGTTTTAGCTGTGCTGAAAATAAGAGGGAGATATAAAGTGTTTTCTATCTTTTTTGATGTTGATTTGAGTCCATAAGATATGAAAAGTATTGAAATGGAATTGTGTCATGGTCTCTGTTCGAGGACAACTCACGTTAACTACAAAAGGTCTCAACGAAATTCAACTTGATACATTTCACTTCACCAGCATAGTATTCAACATCAAACAAACACGCAAACAACAGCATCACAATGGCATTGATGAGAACATCTAAAAGGTGCAATGTGCATGATACCAAATCTCCAACCCCCCAAAAAACTTCCCAAAATTGTGACATGGATTTCACTAAATGTTCAACAGAAGCAAGGCCTGGAAACACGACCACCCACCTCTACCACCCCCCCCCCCACCCCTCATCCGCATTCCCCCGCCATCTCCACCCCACCGCTGTCCCCCGCACCCCTCATCCCGCCCCCAACCTCTCCCAAGACCGTACCTTGTCAACAACTGTGAATGTCGTTATTGATTGTGAAATTAACATGCAAGTAATACCATTGGATCAAATAATGCCGACTGTTCCAAGTGAATATATCAATATACCGTTGATATACAGTTTATTCCATCAAAGGAATGCATTTATAATTCTGCCACGTGTGTGCCATCGATGATGGGGAGTTTGTAAGTGATACGCCCATGTCTATAGCGTCCTCTTGATATTTATATGGCATATGGTACAATTTCATTTGAAATTAATTTAACTATCGTTGTCCTTTATCTCATTTTTGTGGACAAATTAAAAAAAAAATAACCGTCGAAATGAAATCAAATCTATGCGCGTGCAAAGGACGGTTCATAATTGTCACTTAACTATTGTCTTTTTTTTTCTCTTTATTTGCATCTTCCTTTGTACTTCGCATTCAAAAAGATGATCCAGCTGATCGAAGGATTCACAAATGCACTTCAGATTGAAAAACATTATTATTATTATTATTATTATTATTAACTTTTTTCTCTCAATCAGGAGACCAGATACTTCAGAATGAATTAGGTAGTAGCAACAATATTAAGTACATTGTCTTTTTTTTTAACCATGCTGTACTCATATGTGATACTTGATGTAAAAAATAGCAAACTCATAATATATAAATTTATTCATTTTCATGTTGGATCTTTGCATTGCCGCTGATATAATCTTGTCACTCAGCAGCTATTTTGCAATGAACTATCGACACAACGAGAAATATAGTCACGTTTTCGAGTTTCATTAAGCTTATTTGGGACGTATCTTATTTATATTCGAATTACAGGCCGTGATGATACCGGCTGACATTCCCTTGTTCTTCTACTCAAGTATTTCCACTCCTGTATTTGTGGGAAATTAGAGTTGCTGGAATCTGAACAATGCCAAAATAACCCACGCAAGCTTAATGAAAACGGGTGCACTTATTTTTCGGCAAATTCGCTTAATGAAGTAATGAAAGGATTACTAAATAAACAAATAATGATTTAAAATATTGATCATAATATGAATAATAACGTTAATATAATAATAATAATTAGTTATTCACTGTTTGCCTACAGTTATATGCATGAATTAACAATCACTCACCCTAACTAATTAAACGTCCCCACAAATCACGGCACGTATAATAATAATTATTATAATTATTAACTTAGGATAAGTGATTGTTAATTCATGTATATAAGTGTAGGAAAACAGTGAATCACAACGTCTTTATTAGCTCGGCAAAAAAAAAATCCAAAATCCAGTCTTTGCATTATAACAGTGCGCATTCTGGTTTTGAATTCCCACCGGAGATCAATCTTGGAAAAGAGAAATATTGCGCCAATTCGGAGATAAAGGCTGTTTTCAATGGAAAGTAAAACTGCATTTAAACTACGTTTCAAGTTGCTGCTTGCTCGAGAGCTGCAAATCTCAGTCTATGCCTTAAATGGCATCACAATTCCAGGGCAATATTTCACTTTTCATGGAGGAAAATCATGAGTTTCGATTTGAACTGGGTTTCTGCAGAAAGTGTGTCATCAAAATTAACATCGTACGATGCTTTGAAAAAATAGGTAGGCTATGCTGAATCTTATTTTATAAACTATTCAAACAGAATGGAATGTTTGACTTGCACATCTGTGTGAAGGTTTCTTTATCATTAGATTGAAAATACAGCAGTAATCGATGGAATTTCACGCTGAATAATTCAGCTTGCTTTCATACTTAAGCTTGTTTTAATATTTGAATTATATCAGCAACATATATTCTACACATATGATGAACTAAAATCGTTCTTGCCTAAAATTAGAAATCAATCCCAACAGAACACCATGTCAATCGTTTCATGTGTATAGCTGAAAGCAGCACTTTGCTAAAGCCCATTCGACGCATCTCATAATTGACAAATTTACAAAGTCAATCAAACATACAAAAGCTAGAGTCGAAGGATAAATTCATTCAAGTGCAAAGTTGTTGTCATAAATAAAATTACGAATTGAATTTTGCATTGAAATGTGGCTGCCCTTGCTCAATAATGCCTTGTGATCACTGCGGATAATTAGAACATTATGAAACATGATTGGACACAAAATTACCGTAAAATACATGCAGTCAGGAAAATAACAACAACAAATTCTGGAAATCGGCTTTTGGTGAAGCTAATCATTTACATTCGATCAATTGTGCAGCAGCTTTTCAGCAAACATCTTTAACGTTTTTGCCAGTTAACTTGCATCGATCATAAAACACTTTGATACCGATTCCACGATTTTTTTTTTAGCGGCAAATAACTCTCCCAAGAATGAAACAATCTTTTCGCTCTAGAAAAAAAAGTCGCAGGGTTTGACCTCATCCACACGCAAGGGTTATCTTGCAGTGCCAGTGAGTATCACTTTCGACCAATCTGATATCTCGGTAGACTCCATGGCTCTCGAAGTTACCAAATTTCAGCTTAGCATTAAACAGAAGTGTAAGTTGAACGAAATGGACTTGCTCTAAAATCAAGTCAGATATTGG
The DNA here is from genome assembly GCA_024679065.1 of Sphyrna mokarran. Taxonomy (NCBI): domain Eukaryota; kingdom Metazoa; phylum Chordata; class Chondrichthyes; order Carcharhiniformes; family Carcharhinidae; genus Sphyrna; species Sphyrna mokarran. The sequence goes on along the minus strand of JAGIQG010000016.1, from coordinate 9,219,320 downwards.
GAGTTTCGCAGAGGGTAATGAAGCGATGGAACGCCAGCGGTTAGACGTTCACGGTAAAATTCAATTAGAGAGAAAAAAAAATGAAAGTATCGATGCACGTGAATGCATGCAATATCCATTGTAGGCATTCGAACAAAGACTGAACTGGTGCTATCACCAAAATCTCATGAATTATTTGGTCTGCCAATTATCTGGTACCTCGTTAATTCAGCTACTTGTTCCAGCATCAGTGCATACAATATAGTTTGCACATTTAAAATGTCGAATGATACTTTGACAACATCGCCATACAGCATGAACGCATTAGTAAGTTGCTGTTGTTCTCTCTCAACGTGGAATAACTGATTCCATGTTCTGTTAGTGTTGACACGATACATTAAAAAAAACAATTACAGTATTTCACCTGTAGTATATCCCTCGCGTGACAACCTCCAAATATTAATATAGAGCCTCCTACACGTTTAAAGACAAAGGGAGATATGAAGTTAAAATCCCGCATCTGAAAATTCCTCTCCAATCGTTCCACAAAATAACCTGGAGAAGTATAATTTCTTCTTGATAACATAAACTTGGAATTCAGCCGGCAACAACACCGTCTCGTTCTGCACAGATTTCAGCAATTCAAACAGATATTTTCACTTATTCGCATTTGATTGTACTGATTAGACGTTGCATTTTGATTCTGAGTGCTGGATCAGAGTGCAATTCAGATCAGATTTAGAAAAAAAAGTAATCTCAGGCACCTATTCGCATTTAGCATGAACGAAAATCGCGTGCCAGAATGGGGCAGAGCTTATCGCGCCTGACACGCTGGAGCTCCGATGGGAAGAGTGAACTGGGCATACGCAGTGAAAATAAAAGTGGAAAAAAAAAACACATCTATCCGGAGTGCAAATGAAGTGGAGAAAGAAACCCAGGAGAGAAAAGCGGAAGAAATGGCACTCAGAAATATCACCCCACCTCCAGGAAATAACTCCTCTCCTTTTACACCTACCCCAAACTGCCCCTATATCCGCACAGATCGCGACACTCAGCCCACATTCTCCCTACTGACCGCCCAGAGATTGGCAGCAGTCGACCCCCCCCTCCCCCCCACCACCCGACATCAGAAGTTATGTCTGCCCTCCATCTGCCCCCGCACCCATACCCTCCACCGACCCCTCTTCCCTACCCCCCAGAGGCAGATAGTGATCGGGCCTCACACATTCCTTCCCCCACCACAGAATAATCTCACAACCCTCGAACCTCCCCCGACCAGAAAACGATCAGGCTTCCATCTTTTCCTTTCCCTCCACCAAAGTATGATCATGATTTCCTTCCTCGTCCTGTTCTCTGCGCTAAACGCGCGAATCGTTCGCGGCCGACTTCGCCAATTTGTCGCACCCGACCGTGACACTTAGAGCCCGATTTTACCATTTTCATTCCAAGTGCTGAATCTGGGCGCAATTCAATTCCAAATTGGAAATCTGGGTTCAGGCGCTCCCATTAGCACTTAGCCTGAACACAAAGTAGTAAAATGGCAAACGAGCGGAGCTCTGAGTAGCACATACGCAGTAAGAAGAACAAATGAAAATTATGGTGCTTTTACATCGCTCCCGGGCGCAAAAAACGGATAAAGAGGTCGGGGACAACCTCAACCCACGACATTACTGTTCCCCTGATCCACCCACCCCTCTCTTTCTACCCAGACCGATCGCAGCCCTCTGTCCCCTTTCCCCTTACTGATTGCCCACAGAATGGCAGTGGACACCTCTGCCTCTCATTCCGCCTTCCTTCCCACCGAGATTCATTTGACATCCCTCCTAGGAAATTTCACATACTCACAGCTGAGTACTTTGACACTATCCCGAGTTAAGTGCACATGCTGCTATGGAAACCCGTCTCTGTGTCGCCTGCACTTGCAAAATTAAATGAGTTATATATTGAATATCTCCTGAAGTTGTATAATGAAACATAGAGGGGTGCGAGTACAAACGACTTTTGCTTCACCAAGCAATCTTTAGAATTTTGTTAGGCAAAAGCCGACTTGAAATAAGTTCTAAGTTTTTTTTCATGTTTAGAAAGTTTATTGGGAAATGGTAATAAGTTAATTTCTACTTCTTCTGATCTTGTTAGTGAGGAGCGGAGGAGGGCGGTGCGGGAAATAACATTCATGGCAAGTGGTTATAACTTAAGTAGCATTTGTAACAGGAAACATTTGAGTTAGAAATGTGATGGGATAGAATGAACTCTGCACCTCCACCAGAGAATAATGGGCCTACCCCACCCAACACCAAAAAATAACGTTTCGTCCTCCCCTACCCCACCCAGAATGATCGGGGTTCCCCAATCCACCTCGTTCCAAACCTGGCAATGATCTGTCCCCTCTGTCCCCAACCATACCCTCCCCCACCCAAGAAAATGATCCGGGTCTCCTCTCTCCCCCCATTCGCCTGGGTTACATCTCACTCACTTCCAACAAACCTAAACCCCCAACAGAAAATTATTTCCCTCCCTTCACCCACCCCACTCCCTAATACAAAATGATCTAACCCGCCTCCTTCCTCCTTCCCACGCCCCTCCCTCCACCACAGATCGATGTCAGATAAACATTGGAAGAGCCAAGCGTACCTCCTCCGAAATTGGAGTGCCGGAAACAGACCGTTGCCGTGTGTGTCTGTTTTGCGCTGAATCTGAACGATTAAATGCGATGGTAAAGGGGAACTGCTGATAAAGTTTGGCGGACAGTTCCGTACTTCATTTGAAATGCATGCAAATGCATTTAAATCAGAGTTGTGCCCGTTTCGGTTGGAAATAGGATTGTCGTCATTTTCGCGCTTTGGTAAAGTAGGCAGCTGTGTCGATGAGGGTGCTGATCACGTCGAAGGTCTTCACATCCGAATTTACCATGTTGTCACGCCTGTTGATAAAACGTTTCTCTTTGTTTTGCATTCTAAGTGCTGAATCTGGACGCAATTCAGATCCGACTCCGAAATTTGTTCTCATTCGCCCCCATATGCACTCACCCTTAAAAAAATCGAGAGTCCGAATTGCGCTGCAGGCAGTGAGTCTCGCTGCTGAACCCATGAGCTCAGAATTCCGCATGGCCTGTTTGGAAACTAAAATAAAAATGATGCCGCTGTCACAGAGCTCCCAGGCTGCAAAAAGCGGATAAATTGGTCCAGGAGCGATCTGAGCAATCCGCAGACCCCTAGCACAACATGCCCCCTTTATCCATCCACAGATTCCCGCTACCCAGAATGATAGCGATTGCCTTTTCCGTTAACACCTCCTACCTCTATCCACCGATCGTCCACATAACGACAGCGCCCCTGCCTCTTCCTCAAGGTCCGCACCGCTCTGGCACCGTTTCTGCCATCTACCCCCTCCCCCACGCCCCAATGAAGGATCAGGCATCCCGCACTTCTCCGCAGAGAAAATCCAGTCCTTTTTCCACCCCCAACAGAAAACATTTCTGGACTCCTCCCTCCCCTACCCAACACTCAAAGGTCTGCCCATCCTCCTCCATGCAGCCTCCCTCGCCTCACCAGAGATAAATTCGATCTGGCCTCCACCTTTCTCCCCGCCCCTCACCCTGACCCACTAGATATTGATCAAGTCTACCTCGCCCCCCACAAGGTGACAATCTGACCTCCTCCCACCCTCTCCCGCCAGCCAATACTCGCAACACCCATCTGAATCAGAGAACCAGTGGAAGCTGTGAACATACCCCTTGTTGCTGAGCATGACTGTTTTGCGCCGAAACTGGACAGGTAAACGCGACGTTAACAGCGGAAATGTTGATCATGTTTGGTGGGCAGATCGTTAATTCAATCTATATGCATGCAAATACATTTACATCGCCCGTTTTGGATGAGAATCGTATTGCGGCCATTTCCGAGTCTCGATAAAATGGACACTTGCGCTGACATGGATTTAGATCACATTAATGGCCTCACGCCTAAATTTACCACGTTTCCACGCCAAAAAAAGCGTGTGGGACGCAGTAGTAAAATGAAGCCCTAAGTCCCTTTTCTGAACAGGCTTTTCTAAAGTTTCGGACATGTGCAAGGAAGTAATGAATACATCCATATTGAAACGAACATGTCTGCTTTGGATGCCGCCCAATATTGCAGTGCGATATGCAATTTGGAATTAATGAAAGCTCAAAGTAAACTTTCAGAAACCGCTGCGTTATCATCGTAACGAATAACTAGGATCTGAGACGAGTGAACAATCTGTCTTTGGGCAACAGCGATCGCAACTACGAGAGAGATGGAGCAGTGAATTAAATTCAACGTGAAGAAAAGCTGATATTTTAGAAATGTATAGTTTGATGCCCTGGATATGTGGAAGGATACAGCAGTACAACTGAATGCATCTCCTCTATCGGAGAAACAACAAATTCTATTTTACATGTTTTCTCACTGGAAAGATCCTGCAGCGACATAATTAATTACCTTCCCCTTCATCAGCGTATATCTGCGATAGAGTTTATGAATGACATATTTATGCTTGTTTCATCCGAAATTTCATTTAAAACTTAAAGATGAATGCAACACACTTGTTCAAGACATCAGTAAGTGGCCTGCATTATTTTCCGCGCGGAAAAAAAAATCCCTCTCTCGATTATATTGCTGCTATGAAATATACTGAAGTGTTCTTCCCCTTTTTTTGGATTTATAACATTTAATCTCTTTCTGTAACAGAACTGGTAATTTTAAATATAAATGTTTGCCACTAAGTTTGTCAATAATTATATGTATCCTAAACCAACAAAGATTCTGACGGGCGGGTGCTTAGTCTTCCCTCAACTCGAGCTGGAAAATCTCGCCCCAGTCATAAGACATCCCTTGCCACTTTGTTTCCGTTGCGGGATGTCCTGTCGTGCTCATTGAATGTCACATTTTTTTTTTCTACGCTGAAATATCCCTGGTGCGAAACAGTTAAAGGAAAATGATGAAAGGTGGAGACTCTCCCATACGTACATTTTATGGCCATATATGCAGTACAGACCATACCCTGAGGCGTTTTTTTTCCGATTCAGACCAATTAAAAACATAACTTTGAAATGCGATTATGCCAACAAAAGGCCAATACAATTGGGATAATGAATGAATGTTCTTTGCGGAATATCTTAGTACATATCTGCAATTCTCCATTTGTGATGAGACGATAGTACAGAAGGTTGAGGGCGGGGTGGGTGGATGGTTGAGGGGGAGGCAGTGGTCAAACAGTTTGATGTTTTTTTTCAATTTGAGCATTCATAATTTTACCCAGAAATTTGGCTTTATCTCTAGAATCGACAAATGGACGAATGCAGAATTGAATATTTCTTTGCATGCATATCATTTTATGCTCCTGTCTTTGTTCAACGCAACATCGTTTGTATGTCCCACACTGGAATTAATAATATAACTTATATACCCCTCATGGAATTAATAATTTAACGGCTTCTCGAGCTTATGACAATGCAAAATATTTTGGACGATAATTGAAATGTTGCCTACTGGCGGCTAATCATACCGAAATTTGAATTTATCCTGTCGCGTTTTATTACGAACGCAATTTTCATTTTAATTTGGCTGCAGCATAAAAATACATGAAATGCACATGAAATAAAATGTAGTTGCAGTTTTCGATTAAAATATGCATCCTCACAATGGAGGTTAGCTTTTTCGCCCATGTATTCTGAGCATTCCAGGTGAATAGACGGCAATGGTTAGTACTGCTGCCTCACAGCTCCAGTGACCCGGTTTCAATTCCTGGCGTGGGTCACGTCTTGAGGAGATTGCACATCCTCCCCGTGTCTACTTAGCTTTCCTCCGGATGCTCAGGTTTGCTCCCACAGTTCGAAAGACGTGTTGGCCACGTTCATTTGACATGCTAAATTCTCTCCTCGTCTAACCGAACAGGCGCCAAAGCATGGCGACGAGGGGAGCTTCACAGTAGTTTTATTGCACTGTGAATGCAAGCCTAAGTTGAAAGTAATAAATAAACATAAAAAAAATGTATGCATGCTTTGTTTGATTGGACTAAAGCACGTTAGTATTGAGGGTGAATCGGCAACTGTGCAGTTGTGAATCCACCTTCTCAGTCCACAACGTTCTGCGGGATTATCACAATTAGTGTCTTTTCATAGAATTTCACTACGACCAGCTTTTCTATCGCAAGATAATGCAAGAAAAGTTCATGAGGCTGTTTCCAATGATGACATAAAAGATTCAATCATTATAACTTTCTTCACTGTAATTGCAAAATGGTAAACAAACACATAATGCAACATTTACCAGGAACAAAGGCGATCCAACCTTTGTGACATAACACCGCACTTCCTCGCCACTAACATTCCGCAATACCCTTCATTCTATAATTCTTAATGATCAAACCGTAAACATAAAAGAAAATGTTGATGAGTTTTTTGTGGAAATTAATAAAGTTGCATTTCATTATTCCTAACTCATAATATACACAATTCCATATGCACTTAAAACTAGGTTCACGACATTTGCTAAAAGAAGAAGGTAATTAAAGTGGATCATCTCTTTTCTTCAAGTGCTTATTAATGTTTTTACACTGACATCTGCTATTTACCCCACTTTCATATCTAATATTAATTACCCTAAATTGCATTCTGGGACCCCCTCGCTGGCATCAATGAGAAAGATTCCCGGCTGAAAGTGGGGCGACCATGATGACGCCTTGGGTTGTAACTGATTGACACAACAGCATTGCACAACAGTGATTGACTGGGCGCCGTTTTTCTTGGCACCTTCAGCATTATGCACTGTATTCTTGAGGTGGCATGTTACATTCACTGTCGCCTGCACATTTGTATTCCTACAATGGCCACAAATCCTGCTGTGGTAGCTTCCTGATGGGCCAGAACAAGGTCAAATTTAACATATTGGTAGCACAGGCATTTAGGCTTCCTTTAACTCATATACAAACATATGAGCGGAAAATTGGGAAATCCACAGAGTCCTCCAACGGTGTTATGGAAGAACCCCGTGGCACAAAAAGAAGCTTAAGGTTGTTGTCACTTTCACAGTCAATGGGCATGGGTGCACGCATTGCCAACAAATGACGCCATGTTGCGCTGTTCCCTGTTGGAAACAAAGCACTCGGTGTCACATGATATGTGACAGTTGCTCAAAAGTCAGACGGGTGTAGAACTGGCAACATCCCCATTTTCCTCTTTCTCTGCCTAACCTCGGATTGAATGGCGGCGATGAACTTCTTCCGGCGCCTTCTCCCTCTCTTTCTGCTAGCCATAACACCTTGGCCTTTTCTGCCCACACATCATACTCCTCACCCTCCACCTCATGTTCATCAGCATCAGAAAGACAACACGATCAATTGTTTGCACTTCAGAATATGTCACATCTATCTAATGGTTGATTTGTGAAAGGGGGAAACAGATGATGAAAAAAGAAGACTCTGCTCGTCCCCAGCCCAGCAACACACACTCTGCATACATCCCCACTGCCGAAAGCAACAAAGCCACTACCACATTTCCTCACATTTTCCCAGCAATTCGTATTCTTCACAGGCCCAAAGCAACCCTAAAGACATTTTCCCCATACCCACATAAGCCCGCAGCAGCAATCATGTTGCATAACCCACATCCTCCCACCAACGCATATTCCCCATACCAACCATTATTCCCTAAACTGACAACACATTCATCTCATCTTTCCCGCCTCCCAGTTACAAACGCACAACCAGAGACCATGCATTTGTAATCACACTCAGTGTGATTTTCTGATCATGAGCAGGCAGTACTGCCAGTGCAGAGAGTTTCCAGCCTATCCTCCAAGATCAGCTCTGGTTGTTGCGGCTAGCACTGGCATCCAGAATCAGCGCTGAGACTTGAGGTCAACAGTCTGACCGGCTCCAATCTGAGAGGCAGATTTCAGATCCTATAACCGACTGCAGTCACCAACCTCAAGCACAGACACTGGCAACTTCCTTCAGCGACCGGAAAGACAACATGGACATTCTGCTGAGCGGCCAGGAGCAGTATGAAAACACAGGGTCACTCACCCCTACTGCCCAGGCTTCTGAATGCAATTTTTTCGCAGTTGAATTGTTTTACTGACCAATTAATCGATGTCGAACGAGATACTTATGATAGGAAACCAGCAGTGACTGGGATTGAAACTCGTTAAAACATAGACATGAGTTTTTTTTTTAAAGACACTTTGCCTATTTTAGGCCGGGCACAATTCGCGTTGTTGTTTTTATTTTCCTCTGGTAAGATGGGAATGGAAGAGACAACGGCACCATTCCAGTTAATCGCATACCGCCCGATTTAAACTTTTTTTTTTCCCGCCACGATACGGACACGAAGAAGTCCTAAAACTTGCCTCTTGCCCCCCACCCTCCACCCTCAAATGTCCGTAGCATCCCATTTATGTTTCCCAAATGGGTTTCCGACGATGCATAATGTGATATATTCTTGAAAAACTTTTTATTCGCATCTGAATAAAACATAAAACTAAATATGAGAACAATTAAATTCGACAGTTGCATTGCACAACTTCAGCAAATCATTACCAACACCCAAAACTGTAGAACCGATGCCACCACTCATACCTCTTGTACTGCACCGATATTCTAATCGAACTGATTTTCAGTTTGTCTCCCACAATGTGTCATAATGTCGAGGGTAGCTGTCCCCTTTATTTTAAGAATTTCCTCTTCATTATTGAATACATACCTTTTTTCTGCATATTTGGTCCAACATAATAATAGTTCTTTTTTTTTTTGCTTTTTCACTTTTTATTGACGACTATAAATGCACGGTTTCAGAAATTCAACGTCTAGAAGATGAACTGAAGAATGCAAGTAAGGAACCGCTTTGTTAAACATGTTCTCAATTGAAGTGCATTTCTCTATTGAAATATTGTCCAACCTGTCCTTTTGCAAATTGTGTTCATTTACATCCCAACAAAAATCGCCTCTAGTCCATCAAAACTGTGTGGCACGGTAATACAGTGGTTAGCACTGCTTCTTCGTTGCTCCAGGGTCCTGGGTTCAATTCCCGGCTCTGTTCGCTGTCTTTACAGTTTGCACATTCTCCTCGTGTTTGCGTGGGTTTCCTCTAGGTACTCCGGTTTCCTCCCATAGTCCAAAGCTGTGCAGATTAGGTTGATTGGCCGTGCAAAGAAATTGTCCCTTAGTATCCAGGGATATGAAGGTTAGAGGGATTAATGGGTATGATATGTAGGGATATGGGGGTAGGGCCTGGGTGGTATTGTGTTCAGTGCAGTCTCGATAGGACGAAGGGCTTCTTTCTGTACGAGAGGTTTCTGTGATCGGATGAACTTTGACTTGTTTCAAGATATCTTGATCTCAAAATAATGTTTCATAATTACAAACTGCCTCAATGAATTTTAGTCGTTCATATACCTATGAAGTATCGCATCAATTATACTTGTTTTCTGCCAATTCTTCGTCAACAACAGCCCTGAACCTTCGGACCAAGCGGCAGCACAACTTTTGTTCATATGGTAAACCGTAATATCTAGTTTAAACAAAAACGTATCTCCTCATGGATTTCTTGATTTTCTTAAAATGACCTTTCAACCATGCACAAGAGCCAAATATTTTGCCAACACTAAAGTATGTTTGTTACCAATCCTGTAAAGATAAAACACAATACACTGATCAAAGGATGACACTTAAGTTCAGTACATGGTTCATGCCAAAGTGCGTGGATGAAGTCGTTTTTTAACTGCCAAGATTGATTTATGGGGAAAACATTATGCCTTCTGGCGGCAGCATGCCACCTCCGATTTTGGTGATGTAAACGTCAGCACATTATCATCTCGAAGAGTTGCGTTTGAATAACTCTTTTCCACCTTGTGGAACGATCATACTGTTAGATACCGTCAAGGAAAACAACAATTATGTCTGTGATTTGGAAATTACGAAGGGCTGGATTCAGATGGAAAACATCATCTATGGCTGAAGCCATACTTTTTTTTCACCGTTTCCGTCAGGAAAAGTAAAAAGACTGAATATCTGGAGACACGTATCAAGAGATACTTGAATAGATTCTTCCCTGCTATTATGTTTTTACCACGCATTAAGCTGGCCTGTCTCGTCAACCTATCGGCAGTTACAAAACTATTTTCTGCACTTCATCTTTTCTTTCTTCCTATGTACTCTATGAATTGTTTATTTTGTCTGTAAACACACGCTTGGAATAACGCACCTTACTGTATCCCATTTGATGTGACAATAATGAATCAATTCAATTCATTTTGAGCCATTAAAATTCAAGATAATTGAAATGAAATTTAAGAATTTAACTTGGCTGCTTGGCCATACTGAAGAATACTGGGCAATGTGTGTTCTTTTCCACATTTTGCTGCCATGCATTTTCTGTAATAGAATAGCGATCGTAGTTAAAATAAAATCTTAATTTTCCATGACCACTGAGTGTGGAAGATGATTGACAATTCTGTTGACTTTAATTTCGTCAAGCTTTTACTTTCACAATTTTTCTGTTGTTCATGCTTCAACACATAGATTTTGAACATAAGATCCACATAAGTTGTCTGTTTTTATTTAAAGTAAGAACAGATTTTAAAATTTGTGGATTAATGATGAGTAGTTATCATCGTTGGAAATTCATTCTTGAGAAACGCCTTGTTCGTCGTTAGGTTTCTTGTGGTCGGTGGAATGTAATTTATAAGATTGTTTTGAATGTATGCAATTGTCGTCTACAGAGTATAAATTGACTTCAGACATCTTGTTCAAGTCGTCCTGCTGCAGACCACACACAACTGTTACATTAGCTATTCTGAATACTTATATTGGTTCAACATCACTATTCATCGACAGATGTTCATTATGCCCTTTCACAATTCTCTCACAGGGAACGTGTTCAAAGAAGAAGAGCCTGGTAAGCAAAGCAATGAGCGCTGTGTTTAGCACAGATTTTGTTTTAAGTAATTGTTATTATTTCCACATACGACCGCGTATTTGCCGATCGTTGTTTCAAAGACACCAAAAATTCTGCCATTACTATGAACTATTTCATGCATCTACTGCATGAATTGCAGTGCGAATGAACAAAACAAAGAATGCAAAAGGTTTAACTGATGGAGTGAAACCCTTTAATGTGGAAATCAGTACCTCGATTTAACTTCAACATGTCAATAAATCGAACTGTTTTTTTTTGCTCTGGGCAATAATATGTACGCTGCCTACCCAGAACTTCAAGAAGTCAGATGTCTCATTATAGCTGCAATATTTGTCGTCTAAGCAGAGTTTGTTTCTGCACCGGAAGTTATGTTAGACTTTAGAGATCACTACATGTAGTTTTGAACTGATGAAATCATAAATCACATTGTAATGGTGGGAGCAGATGAGAGCATACTCGCAAATCCGATTGATAGGATACAGCAATTGCCATATAACATATTCCATTTGGGGACTCTACTTCATGACCGCCAGCAGGGATAGTAGAGCCCCGCAGATTGTTATTTCTATCCCGTATTCCATAATTCAGGATATACTAAAGGTTTTTTTTTGACTGAACAGAATTAGAAACACGCAGGCCACAAATCAATTTGAATAGGATTACGGTCCACGAGAATATGAGTTAAAGCATTCACTATGTTGGCACTATTTGGATTGCTGAGATTATCCTGCAAACTCGGTGGTTAATTTGTTGTTGCTTACCTCGGGATCTGTGAGCATGACACTTCTAACTGGTTATACATATTGTCTCCAATTGTATCAAACTATTGATTTTTATTTTCCTGTCAATATAATCTCGCGGGAGTTGAAAGGTTTCGGCGGTAATTGGGAAATCCAGTTATATCTTCCAACGTGACAACAGCAATAATACGCCTATATTTATGCCCAAATCCATGGGGTTGGGCATGTTTTTTTTTTCAATCAAACCACAATTATCTGTGCTAGATAAAAAGGAAATGAGATCAGACATCCATAAAATATTTGAGGCTGGAATGCGGAAAAAGAAAATGCTCAAGCAATCTCAAGGAGGCTTTGTAGCAATGATCATCAAACGCTTCGTCCAGATTCCGTCATCAATATGCACAGTTAGGAAGAATTCTTCCCTCAGATGGTATGGCAATGCATAGAAATATGACGCACAACCGAATTTTGCGACGTCCACTGGAAGCATCAGGGAGGATTTTGTATCAGAGGGTCCTTATATTTCATCATGAGTGAGAAAATATCTTTTTCATCATCACGTATCTACATTATTTGATAGCCATTCCCGATGACCATTAGTTTCAGCTTAGTTTTTATACTATTTTTGCACCAAATACGAAATACCTTCGTATTTGCAGGTACGAAGAAGATAGGAAGCGAAATTGTTGTCAATGCCATCATTAATTAATCTATAAATACATGCCTTTTCCTTCCTACTTGATTCTACATCATCCATTAGCTTGAATTCCTCATAACGCTCTGAATATGCTGCGTTTTGGCTTTTTGCCCCTAAGATTAAGAAGTAACATTGATAAACGCGCTTTCATTTTCCTAAACCCAATTGATGCAATGACAGTTCCAGATAGCGAAAGTTAGCCTGTCTTACTTAAATACCCAATTGCAATTTTCGTCAGAAAATGTATCACCGATTATTATTTATTGATGCAGAAAAAGAGATGGGAAAGACTGGCAATGGTAATCATGACCACCACGGCATTGTTTTGTTTTACCTGTCAGAAGTATAACTTTTCTGTTCTACTGTATAACTATCTCTCTTTAATTTCACAATAATAGCACCACATGCTAAACATATTCCTCTTGCTTCTCCTGATATGATATTCTACATGTTTATACATGGTAAACAACGTCGTCACAATACAATTCAAAGCATCACAGTTTGGTTTGAAAATCAGATTTTAGTCAGCGGCGGAATGCAATTTTTTTCTATTACACGCGATATATATTGTTTCATGGAAGACAAATTTCGAATTGGAAAACACATATTAACTCATGATATCCTTGCAATGGGACATTATATTGGCTAAAACTTTCTCTGTTGGATGAATTTATCTTTGTTTTTTTTTATATTTAAATGCCTTTTGGGTCTACAACTTTGGATGCAATGGACCAGTAACTTACCAAATATGTCACGCTTTTAATAAAATAAAATTGAATTTCAACGTAACCAATGTTCCTTTTGATAGAAGTACCTCACTGTCGTCGTTTTCGAGGGAGCCATTGACTTGTGTACAACTGATGTAGAGCTTTACGAAGAAAATATGTCTCTCTTTCTCTCTTTCTCTCTCCATCTCTATCAAGACTTGTGTACTTTTAACTAGGATAGTTCCTGAGATTGCCTGTACGCTTTTGACACTCGCTCACATGTACTTAAGACGGCATTTTGCTCCCACTGCTACTCACCATCTTCCTCACTGCACTCAAAGTTTCCTTTTTTCACCCCCGTCATTTTAGCTAAATGTCCTTTTTTTTATTTTCAGTTTCCGAAGTTCAAGTTATTTATTTTTCCTCCTTCCCCCTCTTATACTGCTTTTAATCACAACTGAAGTTGTTTCCTTTTTTCACGTTGAACATCTGTTTTTTTTTTGTTATTTATTCTGCTGTAGTTGCCTTTCTTCCCCGTGTTTTCCTACTTTATAGTTTTACCTTTGCTCTAATTCAATCGGGTGAATTTCAAAATATTTACTCCCCTTCCCACTGTTTCTTGTTCTGTTTCTAGCAGTTCTAATTATGCAGATGTCACCCCAACTTCCCTCAAATTTTGGGATCCATGTGAAATAGCGATTGCAGCCTTCCTCAAAAAAAAGCTTTATTTCAGTCACCTCTCAGGGGCGTCAACGCAGCATAGTGGTTAGCATTGCTGCCACACAGCGGCAGGAGCTCGTGTTCGATTCTCAGCATGTGTCACTGTCTGTGTAGAATATGCACATTCTCCCCGAGTCTACGTCGATTTTCTTGGGTACTGCGGTTTCCTCCCACAGTTTAAAAGTCGTGCTCGTTGGTGGCATTGACCACAATAGACACAAGATTGTGGCGACTAGGAATTTTTCACTGTAACTTCAATGCTATGGTATTAAAAGTCTACTTACGACTGAAAAAAAGTACTTTAACTTTAAACCACATTGAAAAACCTTTTTCACTCCCAGTAAACCATTCGCCTCTGAAAGAACCGTTATTCTACAAAGTACCCTCCATATATTTCGAATCCAGCAACTGAAAATAAAACACAAATATACTCACAACTGATTGTCTTTGAATCAAAAAAAAAATCCAAAACAATACGAAGAATATTGATTGTGAACATACAAAAGGCCCTGCAGTTATAATCCGCAGGGGCTAGAAATCCCATTGTATTTAATGAAGTTAATCTCAGTTTATTTAACTTTTGATGTTTGCATGAATGAGCAGAAGTTTCGTTCCCGTATGATTCTGGCGACCCAATGGAAATGTATTGTCAATTATGTTTTACTGTCACTGCCAAATACAAAATAATACAAATAGTATAACTCGTATCAATATTAACATTCAACTATGACAGTGTATAAAGTTAACAGTTAGCCATCTTACTCTTCATTTTCAAAACCCATCACACAGGTATTAATGCTATGTTTTACAAAAAAAAAACGCGTATGCTCACGGATGTTCAATTGTTCTGTTTTTTTTTCAGCTTTCGCAAAATCGACTGTGATTTGGGTTTTCGAATGTTAGAACAAATCTAAACGTCTTCTGTGTTTGGATCAATAAAACTCACGATAAGCTCCACTGAGACATTCCCACAAGAGGCTTAAAGCATACGACACGTCAATTGTTCAGATTTGAATAAGCATGATTGTCATTATTTGTGTTTGCTCACAGTTACAGGCTATCGGTAACATATGTCACAGCAGAGCAAAAAAAAAAGAAATATAAAACTTCCGAGAAGGTGATTATAATGAAACTCTTAAGGGACAGTATCGCCACAATTAATATAGAAAGACGTCTATGCAAACCTATTGTCTAACAAAGGGCAGCAGAATAGCGATGCTGATTGACTGTCGGGGAAAGATTTGTAACTTCAGCAGAGTCACGACTTTCAAAAGCGGGATCAAAAATAGTGATGTTTATAGTCCCTGTTGTCACGGGACAGTTAAAGCCTAAAACAAACCTTGGTGCCTCCCTCGTCCCGTCGCCCTTTTCAGCTCAGCAAAAAAAAAAGCCTCCCTTAGGATGATGAAGCAAGGGAAAACCCTGAAATTTTTGAATTGTACATGGGTGTGAGCAAGTCTACAGCTGGAGTGAATTTCAATCAGATTAAGGGTATCCGGAATTTCAAGCTAAGTGGGAATTTCCTGAAGACCGGAAAGAGGTGTTCATTTTCGAGAGGAGCGGAGATTCCGACCTTTATGAGAGGCTCGAGGCCACGCGAGAAGTATATAAAAAAATAAACTGTACGGTCAGACCCATGAAACAAATAAGTGGTAGCTGACAGAAAAATAGGTTCCCCTCTTTTCACCTCTTATATTAGTAATTGATGCGATAAAGTTTACGTAAGGATCGTGGTAGGGGCCGTAGAACAAGCTGTTTTCCTTTTGTGCATTGCTGGAATGCAGGGACTCTTCCGTGTCTCTCGCGACTTCATTTGTCGGAAGCGTGTCCAACTCATCTTCCTGTTAAACAGTGTGATATCTCTGGAGCTGCGGTTGGATTAATCTGAAGCATCTGTAATGCTGAGGGAGATACCAAAAGCAGGACCAACGAGTCACTGCAGACAAAATAATACTGAAGCGGATAAGAGGTGGATCAACAAATTTCAAATGGAGAGGAGCGAGGCAACTCAGTGGTCCCATGCGGTCATCATCGTCTAAAGCAGATATACGTTTTTGAATATTGTTGGAGAAATGGCGCACCAAGGGGAGACGGGAACAGCAGGTTAATGTCATTGTATCTGACTTTGTGACGCAGGAGGGCAGGAGCAAGTGTAACAGACCAATAGGCATAGTGGATTCACTTGCAAGAAGGTTGGCAGGTCATTCTGCGGATGAAAACGAGACTCCCTGGTGCAAGGGCCTGGGATGACTCAGAGCAGCTGCAGTGTATTCTACCAGGGAAGTATGAACAATTGTTGTTCTGTATATTGACACCAACGCCATATGTGACAAACTCACATACACAGATGAAGTGTGGTCCGAAATGCTGAAATTAAGGAGCTACGAGTGAAATTAAAAGTTATGAATTCAGAGACGGTAAGTCCAGAGTTGCTACAAGTGTAATGAGCGAGGGAGAATAGGAATGTCAATATACTCAAGATGGAATAATTCACCTGAGGTGTTTAGCAAGCGGAACGGAATTAAATTCCATAGATATTGGAACCAGCTTTGAGGAAGATGGGGCCAGTTCAAATAGGACTGTCTGCATCTGAGTCGGCCTGGAACCAACGTCGTAGGCGAAACGTTTGCCAGTTCTCTTGCGGGGAGGAGGTGCAAGGGTGGGGGGCTTTACAAACAAACATAGCAGTGGAATAGGAATTAGTTGAAGAAAACAGAGGGAAGTAGCGTGGAAACAGAATCAAAAGGCAGTTAAGGGAAAAGTGTTAGGCAGAAAGATAAATGAGAAAAAGAAAATAACAAAAAGGCCACATTATTTCATATTTCTCAGATGATAATAAATGCCAAACAGAAATCTGAAACGCATGTATCTCAATACGAGTAGCACTTTAAATATAGAGTTAGAATTAACTGAACAGGCAGCCATTAACGAATATGATGTAATTGTTATCGTGAACAGCTGGCGCCAGAGTGACCAGAGACTGGAATCAACATGAATGGATTCTCAATATTCGGGAAAGATAGAGGCAACAGAAAAAAAAGTGGAATTTCGTTGCTGGATGAAGATGAGATTGATGTAATATTAAGGAACAACATTAGACTGGGAGATACAGAATCTGTCAGGTTGTAGGTGCAGAATATCAAAAGACAAAACAAAAAAAAAAGTGGCGATGAATAAAGACCACCAGCCAACAGTAAAGAGTTTGGGAATGGCATCAATAAGGAAATTATAAATCAGTGCACCTAGATTGCAGCAGGTTTGCTGAAGCCTCTCACCTGCAGCCCAGTGATAAAATAAAAGGTACACGTGCAGTTTATGCACAAACTCATTTTTATTCTCTTTTACAACTCCACATATACGCTCGAACATGCAGTGCCAGCCGAAAATTCTTTATGAAACTTCACTGAGTACTATTAAACAATTGCCATCCAACTTAGATTTAAAGTGGAATTTTGCACTGAGTCCTTTCCTAACTGACTCGTCTTCCTTCACAAAAACGTTTTGATAAATGTGTCTCTACAGGAAACTGAAAGCACTTTGCATTATGAATTATGAAATTTACTTTAATCTGACTATGTCGATTCGTAGATTTTTCTTCTTTACAAGTTTTGCGGAGTACACATTTCCCCAAAGTGATTATTGTTAATGTACAGTCAGTAAATATTATACCCGATTCCCCTAACACCAACATTTCTACAGCACCTGGAATATTAGGAAAGCACATATCCATTGCCTCAACAATGCTTAATACTTTAGCGGTCAAAGCCCTTTTTACCACTCATCTTTCATTTTTTTTCCCTCACAAGAGGGGACGTTTACCCTCAGAAGTAAAAAAATGTAAAGCTCCCCTAAATTGAAAACATATTATACGAACTGACATGTAATGCAGCACTATAAACTATGAGTTTCAGATACCTAAGATCACCCCAAAAACGAGAACCTCAGAACTTACTCCTTTATTTTTAGTTTGGCCAACATTTTAATTGTTGTTAACATGTCTCGCATCTTAGCACCAATCATTTTTACACCCAACTCTAGAACATCAAAACTAGCGTCCGGTGTGATCTATTTACTTAGTCAACTCAGTTGCCCAATAAAAGTTGAAGTTTCATTTTTTCTGTCGTACAAACTACCGTTCCTTTTGTGAAGACCTACCGTGATTAATTGTTATTTGGCTGATACTCTTCAAGTAAGATTGTTAACGTAATGTGACATCTGACTCAATCTATACATTTTCCTGCCTAATGCATTTGAAAGCCCCCAGAAGCCCGACTTCCAATCGTGAATTTGCAGAAATCTTAACAGCTTCAGAGATCACTATTTTTACTTGAAAATTCATGAACACGCATCATGAAGATACCAAAACACTTTCTTCCATAGCCACTAAAACATCACAGATACAGGTTTCAACTGGCAATAGCCAAAAATGAACAAAAGCGACTATATGAAAATATACCATTCTCGAACCAGCGTATATGTACATGTAATTAACTTCCGGCGTACTCGCTATGTGTTAACTGATGCTTTCGTTGGACGGAGAATAAAATCTCTGTAAAGCTGTTGTCCCTGAAACAGAGGTAGGGTGCATATATATTGATTTGCATTCTCTGATCTTTGAAGCCGTTAAAAAAAAACACGACAATATAACTGAGAATAATATGCTCTGTCGTGTCGAATCCACCTAACGTCCCGGCCTCTTAAATTACCTTCAAATCCCTTTGCCATAAGCTTGGATTTGCCTTCAAGTTATGTCCAAAATCATTTTTCCCGTGCAATTCCAACTCTGTGATAAAGCACTCTGCACCTACCTGGTACCTCCGTATATAACACAAATTCACCTCAATGATTCAATTCTTGCTGTTTAGAAACGTTTATAACATTTTCATCTCATTCATGATAAGCAACAAAACTCGCAGGAACTGTAAGAGAATATTTGTAGTAGCAGCAGTAAAATGGGAACTACAGTCTCATCAACATGCGATGGGCAGGATGTTGAAATATAATGATCCCAGTATGTTAATTAATGTAATTGAATGTATGATGGCTAATGTGATAGAATCAGGAATGGTGAGCATTTATTAAACATTGAGTGTAAGCAGCTGTAGGCAGTTAAACCTTGAGAAACAATGGTCACACTATGGCCCAGAAAACAGGGATGGGGTACATATATTCTCTTTGTCACTTAGTTTAAAGTCTAGCTAAGCCACCATTGTGTATAAACAACGTTAATGGGGTGAGGGCAAAGGTCGGAACTGTCATATAAACAAACTGGTTTCACAGAGTAGTAAATGCATCGATTAGTGACCAATCCACGACAAGATAAATTATTAGCAGAACTAGCACTAATGGTGGGTAAAGATAAGCCAGCCTTGAGGATGAGATAAGGATCTCAGGGCATGTATCTGCAAACTGTATAAGACAAGCTGTAAGTGAGCATTTCACTGGAGTGTTCCGGACATCCGGCTTTATTCTCGTGTGCTGAAGCATAAAGTCTTACTTCCTGGAAAAACAAGGCTCAGACTCTCATTTAATAAGCTAAGAGTACATTGTCGCCCTGGGGAACCACGACAAAATTGGCTCTGCGAGCAGGGTATGGTGAGAGATCGCCCGGAAAATTGAAGTCCGGAAGGAGCGGAGGAGGCAGTGGTCTGACCGGGGCCGAGAATCACAAAGCCGGCATTCTGACGACAAGATAAGCAGACTTGCATGCATGTAAATCCTTGTCGTCGGAAAAGGGATCTTGAGGTCCGGCATACCCGGTTCTCTGCCAATCCTAGATCTCCCCAACTCAAAAGATACCCTGCGTGAATAAAATTGAATTGAGTAAAATTTTTGAGAGACTGAGTACGATTTGAAGGGTAGAGTTTTGCATGCAAAGCGCGTTATGAATGCTGTACTGTCTGTGAATGGGTAAAAAGCGAGACGATGAAAAAGCCGAACGCTAACGGAAGCAATTAGGTTAGTCGAGCGAGTTGGAGCGGGATTCCAGGTTACAACTTTCCCAAGGAGAGTAAGTGTAGGAAGGCCTGCCAGTCCGAACCTACCCAGGACCTCGGATAAAAGACGTCATCCGAGAGGAGGAGAAATCTGTGAGAGATTGATCTCCTACCTAATACAGTTGTACAGTTGTTAGGGTTACTAAAGCACAAATCAGTAGAGATGGAGACAATTAGTTGGACGTGTGACAAAGGGGCTGTAAGGGACCAGTCTGTGATGAGTGGTTCAGAACAGCGGTGCAGGGATTGATGGTGAATGTGGGACTCAGGACGCACTCCG
The DNA here is from genome assembly GCA_024679065.1 of Sphyrna mokarran. Taxonomy (NCBI): domain Eukaryota; kingdom Metazoa; phylum Chordata; class Chondrichthyes; order Carcharhiniformes; family Carcharhinidae; genus Sphyrna; species Sphyrna mokarran. The sequence continues at coordinate 9,199,265 of JAGIQG010000016.1, read as the reverse complement.
AGTAGTAACAGATTCTTCTGAGCAGTAGTGTTAGCACACATTACTTGAAAAAAAACTAAAAAAAAGAGAACTAATGAAAGCAGTTGGAGGAGAAGTTAGGGAGTGGCATAAGGGCGAAAAAGACGCTATGTTGAGAAAGATTACACATATAATTAATTTGGATAAAGTAAGGAACGAGTGGCCGTACGTGAACTGGGAAGGAATAATAAGCAGAAATTGGATAAGTGAGATAATAGCAGAGACGTTAATAGAATTAATAAAGGAACCCAGATCGCGTAGGGCTTTAATACACATAGACGAACAAGTAAAGGCATATTATTCTTTAGCAAGTGAAAGAAGAATATTGCCTGGGAGAGGGAAAACAGGGAAGTGGATATCGGAACCCCGGTTAGAAGTACAGGTGATAGCAAGAGAAGCGCAGTGGGAGAGTGAACAGGGGATTGGTCAAGAAAACACAGTGTATTGTGTAATAATAACTATAATACCAAATTCAGACGAATTAAACAACAGAATTCACAACAATAGTTCAAGAATACAGATAATGACAAGCAAGGTTAAAACACCAGTAGAAATACTAGGAGATAAGTTTCCAGCCCTTAGAGGAGATATAACATACATCTCCAAAAAAATGGACTAAAAGAACAAACAAATCAAATACACAATGGCCAGAAGGAGGCCCACGGTGTGTGGAGAGATGCGAGGATCGGAAAGGATTATTGAAGAATTATAAAATAAAAGATAAATCTAAAAAAAGAAAAGAAAAGCGAGAAAGGAACTGGAGATACTGGCATTGTTTTAAAAAGAAGGGAAAGAAAGGACAAGGGTATGGAAGGGAGGTACGATGCAAATGCCGGTGCGAGCTCAGGAAAAGGAGGGATTGAAAGACCCAAATGCAGCTCCACCTCCATATCCAGAGGAACGGAGGTCCACTGGGTTATATCCAATCATAACAGGTACAATGAATTTTGAAGGAGAGTATGAGGTAAAACAAATAACAAAAGAAGAAAGGGTAGCACAAGAGACAGAAAGGAGACAAAACATTGAGGAAGAAAGTAAAAAGTAGAAGAGGATTTGGACAAAGTAATCTAGATGAGACAACGGTTGGAAGAGGAAGTGAAGATGGTAGATGTCCTAGAGTAGGCAAAGAAAGTAATGGAAAGGAATGTAGATGAGGAACAGGCAAATGAAGGTGGATATTATAAAAGGGAAAATAGAAAGAAACAGGAAAGCGGGAGAAGAGACAGAAATGTAGGCGTAAAGGACAACTGGAAGCAAAAAGGGGACTGGGACTGGAAACTTCCAGAAAAAGGGAGAAAGGAGGAAATAGAAAGAGAGACAGAGGGTAGTAGTGAAGGAGAAGGGGATTTATTGGCAGCGTTAGCGCCACAGAGAAGGTCACTACGGGTAAGAAGACCACCAATAAAATACCCAAACGAAGAACAAAGAGAGGAAAATATATTCCTTATGGTTCTGAAGGGTGGCAGACTACAATATATTCCCTGGTCAGGTCAGGACTTTCCTGATTTGATTAGTGAATTGCCAAATATTCTGGATGGGGCTGGAAGGTGGATTGGACAGTTGGAAGCTGGAATGGTAGGAAAGAGGATGGCGCTGGGTGACATCAAAGCCCTCCTGGCAAAGGTGTTGGGAATGAATCAAATGGCTGAAGTAATGAAACTTGCAGGCATCCCTGCGGCAGCACTTGACCCAGATGTGGATGGAGTGCCAATAGGCTTATATCGCCATGACATTTGGCAGGCACTAAGAGGCATGTACCCCAATCGAGTGGACATGAAAACACTGAAGGGGGAGCCATTGGGTGAGGAAGAAAATGTGGCCATATATGTAGAAAACCAGCTGAAAAGATGGAGAAGGGACACTGAGAGGGACATTCTGACAGATCCACTGATCAATTCCATGTTCCGAGCAGCAATTTTAGAGGGTCTACCAACTTCAGCTAAGTCTAAATTGGAGGAAGTGATAGGCGTGGAGTCAAAAAGCTATAGAGAATTCTTAGACCATGTCATCCATGCAGTAGAAAGACACAGCAAGGAGGAAAAGAATGCAGACAAGCAGCTGAAAGACGTACAGCACAAACTTCTCCAAGCTCAGTTGGAGGAAATTAAACACAAAGAAACGCAGAAATTAAAAGAGGACTCCACACCCAAGAAAATGGCACCGATGGTGGCTGACCTAACGATCGGAGAGATACCCACACTACCGCAAGGGAGAAGTGGAGGTGGAAGTCAGCCCATCATAAACTATAACATTTCTGGTTTCCCACTGTCCATGACTCCAGGAGGTTAAAATCCAAATTAGCAAAATAATGGGAAACCCCAGAACCAAAATAACTGGAATGGGAAAGGACAGGGGCAGGGAAGTGGTGGACTACCCTATCAGAACCAGAACGGACAAAGTCAGGGAAATAATCAAGGTCAGAAACAGGGACCGCCACCGGGTCCTCCAGGTGTATGTTGGGGTTGTGGGGAAGCAGGACATATAAAAAGAAACTGCCCTCAGAACCCTCAAAGACAAGGAGGGAACCAAAAGTATGTAAACCACCAGATAATGCAAACACCGCTAAATGACCCCCAGATGTCCCAAGGACTACTGAATCATCAGGGCTTCCTATAGGGAGGCCCAGAGAACCCCGAAATGGTAGGCCAATACGTACAAATAATGGAAACAGCAAACCAGGAACCCATAATTAGTGTTAGAGTAGGAGGGGTCGAGGTCCCCATGATGATAGATAGCGGTGCTACTTGTACATGCATACAGGCAAAGTATGCAGACCACCTACCATTGTCAGGTGAGTTTGTAAAAACTGTGGGGTTCTCGGGAAAAGCAACATTGACCCAAATAACGACGCCGATACCTGTCACCGTCGGAGACAAAACTACCCATGTACCCGTATTAGTATGTAGTAAAACGGCACTAAATTTGTTAGGAAGAGACACAATCCTAGGTTTAGGACAAAAATAGAATGTACAAATCAGGGAATTAACTTAACAGGAATGTACCCACTTAGGATGCAAGGGGAAGAATGGGCTAATGTATATTGGTTAGGAGATATAGAAGAACAAGTTAAAGAACAAGTGTGGGAAACTTGGGGGGAAGTTTGTAGAAGCACAAATTCCAAAAGCTGAATGGCCAAAGACAGAATTACACTGCACAATGATATTTGATGAGAAACAAAAACCCGAAGTGCAGGAGAAATGGGAAAAAGAGGCAGGACAGGAACAGGAGGTAAAGTCAGGAAGAATTCTAATTGGACCAGAGGGAGCAGCCCTCACAATCATGAAAGATGCATGGGTTAACAAATGGTTCTCCATTTTTGGAGCAAACCGCACATTACATTAAAAGTAAATCCCGGATATAGACCAAAAGACCTAGGGCCAATGGTGCTTAGAGCAAGGGAACTAGAATTTGTTGAAACAGACAATGCAAATATTTGGATGTCCACTGACGGACAAATGATGAAAATACTCTCAGACACTGAGATGGTGGGAAAACCCAAACAGGTGAGAATAGAGGTAAAGAATAAAGAACAGGAACAAGAGTGGAGGGAAAAACTGGAAAAAGACCTTAACTCTCTCCTGCAAGAACTATGGTCGAAGCAGAACACTGATGTAGGTAGGATCAAGATAGCCAACGCAGTAGAGATTAGGCTAAAACCAGGATGCCGAGGACCCTACAAGCCTTAGTATCCAATTAACCCGGAAGCAAAAAAATGCATTAAAGAGACAATCAGAGGACTACTAGAAGTAGGGGTCTTAAAAGAAACCCACAGCAGATGTAACACACCATTATTACCAGTCAAGAAAGCCGATGGGGAAGAATGGAGATTAATACATGACTTAAGGGCAGTCAATGAGGTAGTAGAAGACATGCCGGTAGAAGTACCGAAGCCCTACACCTTGCTGACTAATATTCCACCTGAAAGCAGATGGTTTACTGTAGTAGACCTATGCTCAGCATTTTTTAGTGTGCCACTAGCTCAAGTAAGTCAGTACCTATTTGCATTTACATACGAAGGAAAGCAATACACACACAATAGCATGCCCCAGGGATTTAAGCATTCACCGCATATATTTAATCAGGTATTGAGAGCAGATTTGGAAGGACTACAATTAGAAGGAACATTGATACAATATGTTGATTATTTGCTGTTGTGTGCAGAAACAAAAGAACAATGCAGAGAGGGTAGTCGAAAATTATTAAAGAGACTGGGTGAAGGAGGACACAAAGTGTCCAGGACAAAACTGCAATTGTGTCAAAGAAAGATAGAATATCTAGGAAGGGAAATAACAGCAGGACAAAAGAGGATAGCCTTTCAACAGATAGAGGCTGTATTGAAAGTCCCGAAGCCACAAACAGTACGGCAGATGATGGCATTCTTGGGAATGACAGGATTTAGCTCAGAATGGATAGAGAGCTATGCAGAAAAGACGCGGGCACTAAGGAAAATCATGCACGAAGCAGGATGTGAAGAACTAAAAACAAACCTAATATGGGATAGAGAAGCCCTGGAAACATTCGAAAACATAAAAAAGGAAATGGCACAGGCACCAGCATTGACTCTTCCCATGTATAATAAACCCTTTGATCTCTTCGTGGGTAACAGGGAAGCAGGATTTGCAACAGCAGTGCTGATGCAGGAAAGTTGTAAAGGCAGAAAAAGGCAGGCCATAGCTTATTACAGCACCAAATAGACAATGTGGCTATGGAATACCCCCCGTGTTACCAAGGCCTGGCAGCAGCCTGGTGGGCATATGAAAAAACAGCCGTGGTCACAATGGGATAGCCAATAAACATACAGGTATACAATAAGTTAGCTGAACTAATCGAACAGGGGAGATTTGTACTGACGCCTGACAGAATCCATCACTACCGAATGCTGACCACCTTTCCAGATATTACGATAGTGAGATGTAACAGGGTTAATCCAGCCGACTATATGCCATTACCTCATGAAGGAGAGGAGCATGAGTGTGTAAGAGAAGTAAAAACATTCATGAAACTAAGAAAATATTTGAAAGCAGAAATCTAGACACCGAAAGGGAAAGAGTACTATATGTTGATGGTTCGTGCTGCAGGGATCATGTAGGAACCCATGCAGGTTATGTTATAATCGAACAGAAAGGGGAGACATTTGAAGTGTTAGAGGCAGAAAAGTGTGAGCAACCTTGCTCAGCCCAATTAGCAGAACTCAAAGCATTAACTAGAGCATGCGAATTGACAGAAGGGGAAATAGTGGAGGTATATACGGATTCAGCTTATGTGCATGGAGTGTGCCACCTATTTGGAGCAATATGGAGACAGAGGGGATTCATAAAAAGTGGAGGAGGACCAATACAGCACGAAAGTCAAATAAAAGCATTAATACGAGCAATGATGGGTCCAAAAGAATTGGCCATAATCAAGTGCCAGGCGCATAAAAAGGGTAAGGATAATGTTACCACGGGAAATGCTAAAGCTGATAAGGTAGCCAAAGAAGTATCAGGATGCATCATGACCACAATAGCCCTAGTCGAGGTAAGATCACAGCCTGGACCAGGGATGGGGAGCATTGCTCCCCAACCCACCCTAAAAGATGTGGTGCAGTTACAGGAGGAAGCCACGATAGCTGCAAAAACAATGTGGAAAGATAGAGGAGCAGTGCAGGGACTACATGATAGAGTGTGGAGAAATGGGGAAGGGCTGGTCGTAGCGCCTACATCATTACTAACCTTACTAATCAGCGAAGCACACGGAGTCGATCACTGTGCAAGGGGGGAGGTGACCAGAAAAATAAAGAAGGAAGGATTCTGGTCACCTTACCTGCAGAATTCAATTGATTATATGTTAAGTCAATGTGGGGTATGTGCCCAGAATAACATCAGGAAAGGAATAACTGCTCCTATAGGGCACACACCAATTCCTGAAGGGCCGTTTAAGCACCTATGCATGGATTTTGTAGACATGGGGAAATCGGTGAGAGGAAAGAGATATATGTTGGTGATAATTGACAGATTCAGCAGATGGATAGAAGCAACACCATCCAAACACCAAGGGTCTGGAACGGTAATTAACTTCCTGTCAAAAGAGATCATTCCAAGATTTGGCATACCCACTCAATTGAGTTCAGACAATGGATCCGCATTTATCGGAAGGGTACTGAGAGAAACTCTCTCAGCACTACGGGTAAAGCAGAAGTTTGGTTGTGTGTACCATCCCCAGTCTCAACGAATGGTGGAGAGGGCAAACGGGGCCCTCAAGGCCAAAATAAGTAAAATTTGCAGTGAGACAAGGAAAAATTGGATTGATGCCCTGCCACTAGAACTAATAAAATGCAAAAGTCAAGAAAACAGAACCACGCATTTAAGTCCACATGAAATGATGACAGGAAGAGTAATGCCGGTACCAAACCTTAGGGGATCGGGAGGCCCTACACTAGAATGTTTAGATCAAAGCACAAAAGAATATACAACAATTAACTATTATACACAGAACTATATTTGAACTGGAGAAAGCCGAGGAAGAGGAGAATCCGGTGGCAGAACACCAGATCAAACCTGGAGATCGCGTATATATCAGAAAGTTCCGAAGGCACTGGGACGAACCCAGGAGAGAAGGACCATTTGAAGTAATCAAAGTCTCTCCTACGGCTGTGCAAGTAGAAGGCGGTACACTGTGGTATCATTTAAATCATTGTACCAAAACAGTATCAGAGATAGAGGTTGATGGGAGAGTTGAAAGTACCGAAAGCCTGGATAGGAGTAGCGATGAGGAGGAAGGAGAGCCAGGGGAGGGTCCTTCTAGCCAAACACAGGGTCAGGATAGGAACGCAGAAGTTGAAGATAGTAAGAACGATTTTATGTCTGAGTTGGTTGATGATCCAAATGTCCAGCCTGATGCCTTTGGCCAAGGCTCAGGAGGTAATGGGGAAAGAGCAGAAGCCTCTTTTCCCACCTGGGACTTGGGGACCATCTCCCTCCCAGACTTCCTTGACCTGTAACAGGGAGAAACAGAATGCAGAAAGCCCACAATTAAGGTTAAAAGAAAATAAGAAAGTATTGAGATTATAAGTGCAAGAACCCTTAGGCAGAATACTAAGAGAAAGAAAAAATAAGATGCTTGAAAAATACATTAACCCGCCAAGGCGGATGGGTCATAAGAGATCAATAGACGCAACCACAATCTGAGTTAGGTCATGAGATTTGGGACTGGCTAGACAGTACGCTAGGGAAATGGGGAGCATGGCTTGCTAGAGCAGGAATTATAGCAGTAGTTATGCTACTCATTGTGGGATTAATGACTTGCTGTTTTTACCTGTTCTGACATCTCTCGTAACTAGACTGATGGTGCGACAAATGGTGACTCGAATGAGTTGTGATCAACCTCTCAATACAGAAACAGAGGAGTGGGAAAATGTCGAGCTGCCCCCACTGAATGGACTCACAATAACTATGATCAAAGACGAGGTGCAGTGCCCTGCGAAAAATGACGCCACCACGAAGTTGCCCTACCGAAGTGATAACAACCTACCGGTGCCCTGTTAAGACCTGAGAACTTAGTCTGTACACAGTTATCGGTCTTTTTCCCTTCTCTAGTCAACAGTGGGAAGGTTTTTGGCTGATGACTGTTAGTCATAGGTAATCTGGAGGAGCAACCTATAATCAGAACATTGATAGATAAGTCATAATAAATTAGAATAGGGACATTGATCCCTGACCCAAATACTTGGCTCCTCCACATTTCCTACTAAACCTACAGGGACACACATTATATATATAGCTTGAGAGTGTAATCATGTAGGGTGGTATTTTTGGGTGAGACTCGGAGGAGTCTCAAAGGGGGGAATGTAAGAGAATATTTGTAATAGCAGCAGTAAAATGTGAACTACAATCTCATCAACATGCGATGGGCAGGATGTTGAAATATAATGAGCCCAGTATGTTATTTAATGTAAATGAATGTATGGTGGCTAATGTGATAGAATCAGGAATGGTAAGCATTTATTAAACATTGAGTGTAAGCAGCTGTAGGCAGTTAAACCTTGAGAAACAATGGTCATACTATGGCCCAGAAAACAGGGATGGGGTACATATATTCTCTTTGTCACTTAGTTTAAAGTCTAGCTAAGCCACCATTGTGTATAAACAACGTTAATGGGGTGAGGGCAAAGGTCGGAACTGTCATATAAACAAACTGGTTTCACAGAGTAGTATATGCATCGATTAGTGACCAATCCACGACAAGATAAATTATTAGCAGAACCAGCACTAATGGTGGGTAAAGATAAGCCAGCCTTGAGGATGAGATAAGAATCTCAGGGCATGTATCTGCAAACTGTATAAGACAAGCTGTAAGTGAGCATTTCACTGGAGTGTTCCGGACATCCCGGTTTTATTCTCGTGTGCTGGAGAATAAAGTCTTACTTCCTGGAAAATCAAGGCTCAGACTCTCATTTAATAAGCTAAAAGTGCATTCATGATAAGCAACAAAACTCGCAGGAATATGTGGGATTCTACCACTACTAACATTGGTGGTCTTACCAATTTTCTGCAACCGTGTGAACCTATTGCATTATCTCGCTCGTTCTGATCTACCACTGCTTGATTTTTAGCTCCCACTGAGGGATATTCTTTCGTAATTCCCGTTCTCTCTCTGTGATCACGTTCAGTATCAGATATCCTTTCTCAAATGACACCACGTGTCTTTGCCCTCCATGTTTCAACTTTGATTTCCCAAGGCATTGTCCTAACAGTCTCTTGCATTCTTTACAAGTAAATAAATTTAAACATTCCAATGGCCTTCCCTGCTTTCCTAATAACTGTTATATTTTTCAGTCGACTGCACTGTCAAACAGGTATGACACATTTGTAGCATCTTTTGACAATAATCTTTTTGAAACAAATGATGGTTGATTCAGTTCATCGTAAGCGTTGCCTTCCTCTTGACATATCCTGTCTATTTAAGCTAACTAGTTTTCATAACTCGGTAACACGTGATCATCAGACGATCTGGGTAACTCATCATGTTTGTCAACTCTTTCTACATTCGCAAGTCGGTAATCTGGACCCATTATCCTTCATGAGTGTACCCTCTTACGAAGGTGAGATAAAACGTCTTCTAAGAACAAACGTTCAAACACTCAAAGAAAAACACCTCCTTTTGTTATCCTTTTTTGCGTGGTGATGGGGATCATCTGTCCTTCAGGTTTTAGTGGCCAAATCAAAATAAATACCTGAGATTTTCTTTATTCTTTACTGGTTAGAATACCTCTTTCATCCGACTCACAGAAAATATACTCATTAAACCATTAACAAGGCAAGTAAAACAATATTCGAATAGATTTTTTTAGCTGATTAAAATTCCTACTTCTGCACGAAAATAAATTGGGTTTTTAGTCACAGTCGAAATACAGTCAGGTATGTCGTCTTCCAGATCATTTTTTTTCTTTGTTGCTTTCTTTTCCTTTTCTGTTTTCACTTTTTTTTTGTAATTTTACAATTGATGCCATTCTTCCCATCCGTTCAATAATGTGGCTGCTGCACGATTAGAGAGCTGTTGTCTCTTTCTTTCTGAGCTGGGCTGAATTAAGCTGTTCGTCGGCAGGTGGCAGACGGTCTTCAGTTTGGAGCTTGAAGCAGTGGTATTTACACCCATATGATATAACAAAATTGGCACAACAGCATTGGTTTTCCAATTATCAAGGCATGAAATTCAAATGTGAAGGTTTTGGGCAAATTAAATGTCTATTTCCCATTTATTGCTTAAAGAAAAAAAAAACTGCCGTCTCGGCAGGAATTACTGCCTCTCCTAGCGCTGCAATGTTTCGCTTTTTGTCTCTCTGTGTATTTCTTACATCTGTTTTTTTTTCAAGTACAGACAAAAACATGTTTTTCTACAGATTTATGAAAGTTTATAATTCTAAATATTTTACATTTAAAAAAAAATATTTTTGCAAATACTATCTTCACAGTAATCCTTCGAATCTATTTCCCACAATGTTTTTTTTTGCCTTCTCTGCCTTCAATCTTCAACGTGCCTTTGCACTTACCGAAATGATTTCAATTCTACTATAAAGTACCCGTTTCCTCGAAAGTGGCACTTCATGACCGGAAATTGCGCCTTAAAGCGCTGAGAATTCAGAAACTTCAGAAAATTTCTGGTACTGAATTGTTTACTGCTTATAGGCTAAACATTTCAATCCTCAGAAAAGGCAACGTTAATTGCAGCCCCTTCCCGAGCTCAAGGCTCATTCAAAATGAACAGAATTGCAGATTTCTTCTGAATCTGAATTTATACGAACTTCAGCCGTCTACAATCTGCAACGAATCATTTGTTTTCTCGCTCCTGCTAAGGGTGAATGTAACTTCCAATCTGATCTATAGGATACATTTTACAAATTATGTATCTTCTTAATGTGTGGATATTATGGGCTTTCCAGCCATCATTATGGGCTTTCCAGCTCCGTATTTTTGATTGGACAAATATTCCTGAAGTCATCACTATCAAAGTTTTATCCTTTCCCAGTGTCAGCAAATAACTTTCCCTGTGGCCCCATTCATATCTATATGCATGTTTCCATGAGCTGATCCGGGATTACTCTTTTATTTCCTGTGGGCAACTGTTGTTTGACTAAATCTGGTTGTAAAATCTACAAATTGCAATTTGACTATATTGCTTGCTTCATCCCAGACTTTAAGGTCTTTAGCCACAAATGCGGTTTAAATCTCAGGCCAATTTTAGAGTCACGTCTTATCCTAATAGTGTCCTACTGCACTCCCTACCAAATCTCAGACTGATCATTGAAATGTTCCATAATATTTGTATAGTTCTCATTTCTTACAGCTTCAAGCGGTAATAATATTTGCAGCCTTAGGGGAAACAAATATACAAAGTGCCAATGCAGCATTGACACAATGATCTTTTTCATCTGTTAAAACACCCATTTCTAGCTGGTAATAGCACTTCCTTAACCCCTATACCCGAGAAACTAATAGCCAGTAATGGAATGCAATAGGGTGTTGACTGTGGAAATTATCAGTCTACCATTTTTCTCCCCAAACTGTTACCTTCTGTTTTTCGTGTCCAGTTTCATGTGTGCTTCTTCATCGATGGTTTGCCCACAGGTAAATATATCTGACTTGAAAACAACATATTTGCTGAAATGCTTCACTCCGGTAATATTGCAAGTAATCACCATCCTTTTTCATTGACTCAGAGTACGATAACCCTTAAAACAGATTTTTTTTTTCCCCTGGAACTTTCAAATTCCTGAATCTTGTTTCGATTATCAATTTTTAAGTAACGCAGATAACATTTTCACAAGCCAATTCCACACATTGTAGATGTGCAGCCACTTTCCAATACAGCCCACTTAAAGGACTCTACAAGTAGCAATTTCATTACAACATGTATATAACTTGTTAAAAAAATACAATACTTTATTTCTGATCATTACTTTTTTTTTCAGTTTCCAATTCATAAATATCATGCTGATCTTCAAACCTTCCATTAGACAGTTTTGAACAGTCAAAAGCACAGCGAAATTTCAAGTTTACGCCAAAAGCATCATACCGTGGATATTTCTGGGGTTCATTTTGAATTACTACTGTACGTATCATTAGACCGACTATAGCCATTCAAGGGGTTGTTGCCGTTATAATACTGGGTTCAAATCTTCTGCCATGTTCCTACGTGTTTCTGTACGGTCTCGCCATCCTGTTAACTGTCACAGTCTGTTTGATTATGTATTTCCCATTTATGTCATAAAGGCCACAGGAACAGAATGCTTCCCGAAATATTTTTGTTTTTGCAAGTCTCTGACTTTTAGGCATATAAGCCATATTTCTGCAAATATGACTCCTGTCAGAAGCAAGAGCTTCCCATTTTTGCAACTTCAGTATAGACAAATAATTTAAAGTCATGACATTTCCATGCAGCATTTTTGCATCCTTGTATAGAGTTTGTAAATTTTATCATATACACTTAATAGAAACTATTCTGATACCTATAAACTCTTACAGTCTGACCGGGATTCACATCCTGTTTTAATAATTCAGCCTTTTGATCATTTTTTCCTAAGTATTCATAAATAATCCAGACAGTTCTCTGAGTCCAAATTTTCCAACTTGAGTTCAGAAAGTAATTTGCAGCTATTTTTAATTATATGTGTTAAAGGAAGATTCAATGACCTTCCCTGCGTCCTTCTTCTCACACTGATTGCTTCATTACATAGTTTTATTTGAGTTCTTCATCGTCCGTGAGGTCCACTGTCTGAGAATAATGGTGAATCTTTATATGCTGGCACTTTCACTCTTAGCTGAGGTACTGTGTCATCTCCCATTCAGTATTTTGATTTAATGCAAACATCACTGTATGGAGTTGCAACTTGCACTGCTTTATCTCCATGCATCGCTACTAATATTGAGTCTCTCAGTGCCAGTTCAGTAATGAAACTGAGACAGGTCCAGGTTTTCAGAAGCTCAGTTTTTAAATAAAATATATTTTACAGTTCTGCACACACACCTCAACACGCAATGCCATCTATTAAAGTGTGAATTATCCCGCTGAGTATAATTAAACAATTAACATCCCAATTAAGTCTTAATTGCAAGGTTTTACTTTACACATTCTTAGCAAGTATCACGGGAGTCGTCAATCTGCACATTGATTAGGTTCACCGAATTGATAGCAAAGCGATGGAGTAACATTTTTTTTAATGTTTTTTTGACCAAAATGTCCAGCAAGAGAGCAGGCCTAGGCTAATATAGTGCAGTGAAACAAACTAACCGGCAATCTTATGGCGGGAAATCCTTTGGAGCAAGTGCCTATAATAAAGTGAATATTGTTTTTATTAAGAAGGAGTGTGACAGAGATCAGCCTGAAACTATGTATCTAAACTTGAGGAATGATAACTTTGATAATATGAGACATGCTTCGGCTAGGATAATTTGGCAAATTATACTTAAGGGACTGAGAATCTTTGAAACAGTTTATGAATACATGAATATACGTCAAAAACTGCATATGGCGGATGATGGTTCATTCATGGCTAACAAGAATAAACACATAGAATACTTGCAGTAGTTGAAATTTGGCTCCAGCGTGCTGTAGAGTCCATTCAGTCCGAGAAATCTGAACACGTTTTGTTTCGAGGATGAATGGGATTTGTTGTACAGCCTTATTATTTTAATTTCTTGTGTTTTGTCCCGGTTTCCAATATTGGGTCTTAAGAAGTGTACCTAAGTCTTGGCAAGTTCTGTCTTTCCAAGATTGAGAGCGGGCTTGAACTTCAGTAGTCACTCGAAGCGATTTACTAAATGTGCGATTTGGTCTGTCCAGTACAGGCAAATAATCTGTGAATCATCGATGTAAACAGCAGAATTAGAAATCCAGTCCACCACTCGGTTTATTAGATTTGAAATATATTGCTTTCATCCAAAAATAAATTACTTTGAACTGATGTAGTGCTTTTGGGGTTACAACGGCTGAAATTTATTTCGTTTTGACTGACATGCGTGACTGCAATACCTGCGACATCTTGCTGAAATATGCAGCTTGCCCGACCGTTTCACACAATTATCCAACCTTGGGAATGGATTGGAATCCAACAGCATCAGTGCACTGGTTTTCCTATAATCCATATCGAATTGTTGAACACCACTAGGTCTCGGGACTAAGACGACTAGTGAACTCATTGACTTTCATTCGACTCTGCCATGCCTTCTCAGAGTATCACTTTTAATTTATTCGGTATTTGTTCTGCTTTGAGCGAATTAAGACTGTTAGTCTAATGTTTTATTACAGCATTCTCGATGTCAACCTCATTTAGCCTGGCATCGATTCTCTTCACCATTTCCCGACACAAGTCCATATTCTTCTTTAATAGGTCATTCAGTTTCTTTGGGGGGGGGGGGGGGGGGGGGGGGGGAGGGGGTGCGCTTAACGTAATACCTGATTCCACTTATTCAATTTGTTTTGAGGTGCATCAAAATCCGCGTCCTCCGAATTTGACTCCTCACTTTGAGATGACGTAACTACTACCAATTTCTCGGGATCCCCTTGCGTGTCATAATATTAATTCAGCTTGTTCGCATGATATACCCTGTTTAATATTTCACACTTGATCACTTCTGTCTGAGCTGTTAGCTGCGCATTTTTCCCACTACTTCCTCAAATATAATGACAACCAACTCACGATAGTTAGTTCGTCATTGCAATGGATCTGCATGTGGGGGGCTGGTTGGCCACGAAACCATTACAAGTAATATATTTGTACTTTAATTTGTACAATCCATTACAAATTCACGTAAGTGATTTGTACCCCTTCATATTTCCCTTTGTGCTCTCCTTTCATATTTCATCGCACGCTGTAGGATCTTACCACCACATAGTCGATACCATTTCAGTGTCTATCCCTTTTATCTCCTCATCAGTGCTTTACTAACTGGAAGAAAATTCCCATAAGCGTATCAAGCTGAACTTTGCTGGGTACCTTATTTTCCATTTTTTTTTTATTATTTGGCAAACCTCATAAATGAATATGTGAGTGTTGAATCAGTAACATTGTGGATGACACAAAGATTGGCTCGGTGGCTCACAGTAAAACTAAATGCTTTGGGCAACACACGGATAATCTATGGATCCGTGGTAGGTGCAAGTTAAAACTGAAAAAGTGTAAGGGAAAACAAAATGAAACCAAGGATCACATATTAAGAATCCAAGGTAGACAATTTAGCACAAGGGTGAGGAGACATTTCTTCAGCTACAGAGTGCTGAGCCAGTGATATTAACTACCATAAGAAGTAGCTAATGTCAAAATATTGGGAATATGCAAGAGGTAACTGGATGTATCACTTGGAACGAACGGGATCAACGATTATCTTGAAAATGCATGATTAGACTATTGAGTTGGTTGATCACCCTTGATCTCAATGAATCCCGGAGCAGAATCAAAGGCCCAACTGGCTTCCAACTGCTCCTATCAACTACGATTCTATGTATTTTTTTTAGGAATTCTTTGGCAGATAAATATTCAATGAACAGCATGATGCACAGAAGAATTGTGGGAAAAAAATAATAATTTGGCATGTTTGCCCATAGATCTCCGAAACTAGAATGTCAATAGGAACCAAACTTGGGATGCCACTTGGGATACTTGCTGTATCCAATCGAAGGGGGACGCGTTAGGGATGCATGGACTTTTTGTGTATGGTATTCAGTTCTGGTCGTCACATTATTAGAATAATGTTGCTGTAATGGGGCGAGTTCAAAGGAGATTCACGAGAATGCTACCTCTGAGAGAACATTCATATATGTTCTATGAATGTTATTTAAGATATAGAAACAGCGAAATTACGCGCAGGCGTAAGCCATTCGGCTCTTCGAGCCTCTACCAGTATTCAGTATGTACATGACTGACGACTGACATTCCTCTTTCCCCTCCTACTGGCTTTCTAAATCCCTTGTTTCCTTTGTATTCTTGAGTCGGTTCTGACTTGACATCAGCAATGTGTATCATATTTCCCGACGGAAGAACGTGGGAAAAAAAGAGTGCTTATTTATAATTGTTTCGTCGCGGACTGGCCACGTGCAGATCCATTGAAATAAACGTGTAAATTATTTAGCACATACCTGGCCATGTATCGCCAGAGACAAATCTGGAAACAAATATATTTTCATTTAAGTGGCGTAAGATGTCATCGAAATACCAAATGTTTAAACAAAAAACATAAACTTCAAATTAAAATGATTCGCATTGGCCGCTCTGATCAGTGGCTTTCCTACACTGAACACTGTCGGTTGTCGTGGCCAGAAAACATATTTCCCGGCATTGGACGAAAGCTTTTCCCTGATATATTGATGCCACAAACAGAATGAAGCAGACGCTTTCTATTGCTCCTGGCACACTTAAAAGGGAGGTAATGATCAATGACGAGGAAATGAAAAGAAAGACAAAAATGGACGCAGTCAGAAATTGAAGACTGACCTGCCAACATGTTTGTCATGGAAGTATGTTTCTTCAGAAATATCCTCTGGAGCTTTTCATTGCGGAATTATGCAAAAAAAAATGTCACGTAAAAATTATGTAAAATTGTTTCCCCTCATGAAGGCGCAGCGTACCGAACGCGCGTCATTCCAAATAAACCTGTTCGACGTAAGCATGGTGTTTTGGGACTTTGATGTGTAAAAGTGGACAATGCAAGAGAGACACATAGTTATTATTTAAATAGAATCGGCAAGAATACCAGATTATGTGCAAGGTTGCACAAAATATATGGTTCAAAATTAAACATTGGCCTTCACGACCCCACCCATTACAGCATGCATCTTGGCTTCCCACTCCTAGCACAGGTTGTACGTTACGGTGAAGCCATGCTACTCTTTTTTATTATTATTATTTGGAAACGGAAGCTACCATCTGCTTTGTGAAAAGTCTATCTCGACGCTGTCAAGGTAGCTAAGCAGTTAAAATTCGATAAAGCAGCTTGCATTTGAAATTCCGCGATGTTAGACCTACAAAACGGGAGGCAACAAGTTTTGAGGTTTTTTTATTTATTTATTTTTGTTTGTTTAATGACACTTCGTCAGCCCAATCATTCCGTTGGGCAAAAGAAATTTGCGTTCGAATCGCCAGCACTGACTTCAACAATTCACAAAGCTTGGCAGGACAACGCAGATTGACACGTGAGCCGTTTTCTGTAGTATCCAGCTTGTCGTTTCCAATTTCGCTGAAACGACAGATTAAACAGTATTGAGAGTGAATAGTTGTGTTTATTGTACTATTTCACTCACCCCGCCCCCATATATCTAATAATCTTATTGACAAACAACAAGACCAATGCGAGCCAGAATATTTTTCTCAGATTAAAACATTAATGCCGCTAATCGGTACACTTTTGTTTAGTTGTGCTTTGACAATGTATTGGTCCAACTATGCATCTGTTACAGGAATTGATGAACAACGGATCAATGTTTGAAAAACGAAGAATGGTGCCTTTCGTCGTGAACATCAATAATTAAAACAGTATCTTAGAAGCATTTCTCCTGGAAGATACTGAATATAAATTTAGCAAGGAATACATGGCTTTAGATATGATCGCACCAAAAGCAGCTGTTAATGGCACATCAAAACAGACACAATCTAATTATCGCGTTGGTCCCAATACATGACAAATACAATTGGATTTTTTTTTCCACAACAAACACATGTTTGCCATTCCACAAAGCGGTTTTCAGTGATATTATTTTTTTTTTCACCAAGTTCATACTATCAATGAGACAAGAAGGATAATTTCCTCGTGGATTCTTCCACGGCTGTTATCATGGAAGCAAACACTTACGTATGCGTAAGGAATGGCTAAATCCGAATTCTGGAATCTGACTGACAAAGAACTATGACAGGTGGGACACAGATTATAGCGAATTCTATTGTATTTTTAGCAAAAAAAAATGTACCTCCTAAAAGAGATTCTGTTCTATCTTGGTAGCACTCCCTGTCACAGGCGTGGCTATTTGTATTATACCAGTTGCAGGGATACGTAAACACTTGAATGTTGATGGCACTTCGCTCATGTAAATGACTAGCAGCCTTCTAAAGAACTACAGCAGATTCGCTTTCTTTTTAATATAAAATTCATCATGTGGTCTTGTGATCTGGAAAACATATGAGTAAAGCCTGGTCCGCCAGCTCCTATAGAAAGGAACAATAGGATAAATACACCAATATGTACGTTTAAAACGTCATGAAACAATTTCTGTATTTCATTTCAGGATTGCAAGCAGCTACAACAAAGAGTAAAACCAAAGGTTAGAGTTAGAAAAAAATCATAAGATTCAGTTGACAATTTATGACAAACTATTCCATTACTCATTAAACCGATGTAACGTAAAAATCTTTGATTAATAAGACCACTTTGAAAACACGGTGCACGTTTCTACTCCAGTGACGTACAGCATACGAACCCTGGCAATGCCAGACTGCTCTTCAGTGTCTCAAAAGCTTAAGGTTAGAGGAATATTGGAGGTTAAATTGGCAGCTTACGCGGGTAGTCCTGAAGGATGAATCTCGTTAAGATGCCTCGCTCCAAAGTTTGTTCAGACATTTTGAACTGAATGAAATGCATCTATCCTGCCGTGTTTCTATTATGCCGTGATATTGTGTACCCGATGGTTGATATGAATGGATATGATAGTGGCTGCGAGAGAGAAACGATATCCGCAATGAAATATAATTGCTACCCGCGTGAACAATTTACAGTCGAAATAGTTTTGTGCTGTTACAGCCACGAATAAAGTGAAGGACAATTTAAAAAAATGTTGTGAATTTCCTTCAGGATCAATTAAATGTTTTCTTTATTACAATATGATGAGCAAGGTTTCAACCATTTCGTGTTAGCTTACGGTGAATTTGAACACTGGAATGCTTTCTACATTTCTGCATCAGTCCCATCTAATGCTGCCGAAATTAAGCTACAGCATTGACTATTATTCGACTTTGAGTTGTCACCGTTAGAATTGAACATTTACCAGCCTATGCCGCCGCCTCTCTGTTCCCGATCAGTGTATTTTGAAAAAAAGATGAAACATATTGCCGCTCAACATAAGTAAAAAAAAAATGCAGAACGTTCAGCTCTTCGAGTTCCCCCTACGCCTTACGAAGACAAAGACGGATCTGAAAATTAATCAACATTTAAACTTCCAATTTCCCGAATGTCCCATCACTTCTTGATACCAATATGTAATGCATCCCAGGGTTCTCAAGGAAATGGCGGAGGTCATAGAAGAAGCCCTAGATTGGAAAACAGCTAATGTTACGCCGCCGTTTTTTTTAAAGGTAACAGACAGAAGGCAGAGAATTGTAGGCCGGTTAGCCGATTAGTTTAACGTCTGTACTTGGAAAGATGTCTGAATCTGTAGTCAAAGCAGAAATAACGAGGCACCTGAATATGAAATATTTGATCAAGCAGACGCAGCACTGATTCGTTAAGGGGAAGTCGTGCTTGACGAATTTATTGGAGTTCTATGAGGAAGTGACTAATGCAGTAGATAGAGGGGAACCAGTGACTGTGGTCTTTTTGGATTTCCAAAAGGTGTTTGTTGATAAGATGCCTCACAAAAGATTTCTGCAGAGGGTTAGAGTGCAGGGAGTTGGGGGTGGGGTATTAAACTGGATAGAGGATTGGTTGCCTAATAAGAA
This sequence comes from Sphyrna mokarran, assembly GCA_024679065.1. Classification (NCBI taxonomy): domain Eukaryota; kingdom Metazoa; phylum Chordata; class Chondrichthyes; order Carcharhiniformes; family Carcharhinidae; genus Sphyrna; species Sphyrna mokarran. Next base: position 9,180,073 of record JAGIQG010000016.1, on the reverse strand, counting down.
GCAGATGGTAGGTACTAATGGGTGCAATTCCGATTGGCAGCTAATGACGAGTGGAGTGCCTCAGGGATCGGTGCTGGGGCCTCAACTATTTACCATGTTCATAGATGATGTGGAGAAAGGGGCTGAGTGTAGGGTGAGGAAATTTGCTGATGACACGACGATAAATGGGAAAGCAAATTGCGTGGAGGATGTGGAAAGCCTGCAGAGGGATCTGGATAGGTTGAGTGAGTGGTTGAGGCCCTGGCAGATGAACTATAATGTTAGAAAGTGTGAGGTTACCCACTTTGGTAGGAATAATGCCAGGAAGGATTACTATTTAAATGGCGAAAAGCTGTAGCATGCGACAGTGCAGAGGGATCTGGGGGTCCTTGTGCATGAGTCGCAAAAACACAGTCCGCAGGTGCAGCAGTTGATGAAGAAGACGAATGCAATGTCAGCCTTTGTAGCTAGGGGGACAAATATACTAGTGAGCTACTTTTGCAGCTATGTAGGATACTGGTAAGACGGCAGCTGGAGTACTGTATGCAGTTTTGGTCGCCGCATTCGAGGAAGGATATATTGGCCTTGGGGGGTGGGTTGGGGGGGGGCGGTTCGGAAGACGGTTCACTAGGCTGATATTATGAGATGAGGGCGTTGGGTTGTGAGAAGAGACTAAATAGGCTAGGTGTGTACTCGTTGGAGGTTAGAAAGCTGAGAGGGGATCTTATAGAGATGTAATGATGGGGATAGATAGGGTAGAGATTGAGACACTCTTCCCGCTTAACAAAGATAGCAGGACTAGAAGGCACAGCCTCAAGATTGGGGGGGGAGGGGGGAGGAGTTGGGGGGCGGGGTTCAGATCAGAGTTGAGGTGGAATTTCTTCACGCAAAGGGTGGTGAATCTTTGGAATTCTCTGCTTTTTGAATTCAGAGACGTCCCTGCTGAATATATTTAAGTCAAGAGTGGATAGATTTTTGATCGACAAGTTAATTAAGGGTTACGGGGAGAAAGTGGGAAAGTGGTACTGAACCACTGCAGGTCACTCATGATCTCATTAAATGGCGGGACAGGCTCGAGGGGCTGGATGGCTTACTCCTGCTCCTATTTTTTTTTATTTTCTTATGTTCTTATGTAACAAACAGCATTGTTTTAAATTTTAGTCTAATGCCTGTTGGAGCACATTTTATAAAGACATTTTAAATGCTCATGATTCTCCGAGTGACGAAACTATTATATCATCACATTTTTTTTAAATGAGTTGGCCATTCTTTTATAATGCTGTCACTAGTTCCCGTGTTCCTCCATACGAGAGAATACTGTATCCACATTCAATCGGTCAAGATCCTACAGGATTCTATAAGTGTCATCCCTATCACCTCTTAATCTTCTAAATTTTAGCAAATTTATGACAGATTTGAATAGTTCTTCCTCCTATGGCATTCGAACCATTCACTCTGTTGATCGCTTGACCAATTCTGAATGGCTGCCAAACCCTGAAAGTAGGCAGTCAAGTCGAGAAGGTTGTTAAGAAGGCATATGAAGTCTTGGCTTTTATTGGTAGGGGGATTGAATTTCGGAGCCGCAACGTCATGTTGCAACTGTACAAAACTCTAGTGCGGCCGCACTTGGAGTGTTGTGTGCAGTTCTGGTCCCCACATTATAAGAAAGATGTGGAGGCATTGGAGAGGGTACAGAGGAGGTTTACCAGGATGTTGCCTGGTATGGAGGGCAGGTCTTATGAAGAGAGGCTGAGGGATTTGAGGTTGTTTTCGTTAGAAAGGAGGCGGCTAAGAGGGGACCTAATCGAAACATATAAGATGATTAGAGGTTTAGATAGGGTGGACAGTGATAGCCTTTTTCCTAGGATGGAAAAAGCTAGCACGAGGGGACACAGCTTTAAATTAAGGGGTGATAGTTATAGGACGGATATCAGAGGTAGGTCCTTTACCCAAAGGGTGTTTCTGGAGTGGAATGCCCTGCCTGCAGCAGTTGTAGATGCGCCAAGTTTGGTGGCGTTTAAGAGCTTAGTTGATAAGTATATGGAAGAGAAGGGAATGGTTTCGTTTGGAGGGTCATTGCTTTTTATATTGGTCGGCGCAACATCGAAGGCCGAAGGGCTTGTTCTGTGCAGTAATGTTCTATGTTCTATGTTCTAAACAATCGGACCCTTCTTTAATTAAGTTGAACACTTCTGTATGCAGTGTTGCCGATATTTTCACACGGATGCCTAGTGCAAGTAAAGCAGAAGCACTGAATATTTATCTAAGTTTTCCTTAAGTTTGCCTTATAATAACATATTAACATTAATTATCATTTCTTTTTAAGCGCACGCAAGATATGTATGATTCATTTTCTGCGCCTCTCGAGGTCTCCACATTCCAGAACACTGCAATATTTCTCCACTTAATTCACATGTTTTTTGGATATTTGTTTCCACCAACAAGGAAAATTTTCTTTTATTTAATCCAATGCTAAAAAAAAGTTTGTCATTATCTGATTACTTATCGATACATTTTGATAAAAGTTTCTTTTCAGTCGCTTTAAAGCTTATCCATGTACTCATAGAACATAGAACATTACAGCACAGAACAGGCCCTTCGGCCTTCGATGTTGCGCCGACCAATATAAAAAGCAATGCCCCTCCAAACTAAACCATTCCCTTCTCTTCCATATACTTATCAACTAACCTCTTAAACGCCACCAAACTTGGCCCATCTACAACTGCTGCAGGCAGGGCCTTCCACTCCCGAACCACCCTTTGGGTAAAGAACCTGCCTCTGATATCCGTCCTATAACTATCACCCTTTAATTTAAATCTGTGTCCCCTCGTGCTAGCTTTTTCCATCCTAGGAAAAAGGCTATCACTGTCGACCCTATCTAAACCTCTAATCATCTTATATGCTTCGATCAGGTCCCCTCTTAGCCTCCTCCTTTCTAACGAAAACAACCTCAAATCCCTCAGCCTCTCCTCGTAAGACCTGCCCTCCATACCAGGCAACATCCTGGTAAACCTCCTCTGTACCCTCTCCAATGCCTCCACATCTTTATTCTGTTCAGTTCTGTGCATTTCTGTGGGGACTAAAACTGCACACAATACTCCAAGTGCGGCCGCACTAGAGTTTTGTACAGTTGCAACATGACGTTGCGGCTCCGAAATTCAATCCCTCTACCAATAAAGGCCAAGACTCCATATGCCTTCCTAACAACCTTCTCGATCTGACTGCCTACTTTCAGGGATCTATGCACATACACACCAAGATCCCTCTGTTCATCTAGACTACTAAGAATCCTACCATTTGCCCGATACTCTACACATTTATTATTTCTGCCATAGTGCATTACATCACACTTTTCCACATTAAACTCCATTTGCCACCTCTCAGCCCAGCTCTGCAACTTGTCCAAATCCCTCTGCAAACTATAACACCCCTCGTATGCATTTCCACCGTTTCAGCTCACAACATTCCCTTACTTGAAATCGTGGAGTTACATTCACCCCGCCCACTCGCGGAGGTTTCTCCGAATATTGGGAATGTTGTAAATTAAATACAATCCATCAAGCATCAAAATAAATATGTTTTTTTTAATTACATACTGTGAGGTCTAGATTTCACCGAAACCATATATCTTGTGGCAGTCATGCGCAACTTAGCAGATCCAATCCAACTGAGCAAGTTATTGTTATGTCTCCCTTACAGGTTTCAATTACTTTATTCATGTATGCAACACCCTACCAATTTTGTGCACTAACATCATCAAATAATTGTTCACTTACACATTTTTGATTACTGCAATGTTCCTGATATTTCATTTCACTTTCATTTCCCTTTATGTAGCTTTGCTGTGCTCCTGTTTATTTCCCGCCGGGCAGGACACAGATAGAATTGCACTGTTCAATCCACATAGTATCCCCATTTTTGAGTAACCAGTTCCCCAGGCGCACATTCTAACGGATGGGCGTTAAATTTTAACTAAATTTTACGTTTTGTTGTGTGGTAAATATTTACTCCAATAAACATCCCGCAATCCTTTATTCTGATTCATTTATATAATTATGTTTCTGAGCTCAATTCGTCTCTTCATTTAATAAGACCAGGTCATAATACTTGAAAACTTAATCACGAGTCTACTGAAGTCTTTAAAATAAAAATATACATTTTTGATTTTTTTTTGTCAATGCTGACAAGGTATACCTTCAAGAAGAGACAAATTTCACACTGCCAGAACGAGTAAAATTTAAGCTATGATTGTCTACCATCGATAATATAATGGGCAATTATCCCAAAATCAGAATACACATACGTATTTGTCATTCTATGTATTCAAGCCGTAAATAGTTGTTTCAAAATCCCACGATCCGTCATAGAATCAGAACAGTCAATTCGGCCCATCATATTTTGTATTAACTCATCGAATGACAAACTTATCCAGGCCCTTCTAATGTAATGCCATACGGAGGCAAAGTGTTTAGCACTGCTGCCTTACAGCGCCAGGTACTATAGGATCGATTCCTGGCTTGCGTCATTGGATGTGTTAAATTTTCCCCCGTGTCAACAGGACTTTCCTCCGGTCTTTGCGTTTCCACCCACAGTCCAAAAAAGTGCAGGTTAGTTGCAGTTGTTATGATAAATTGCAGTTTTAGTATCCAGGAAACTAGCTAGTATAAGCACATGGTTTTTTTGGGGGGGAAAGACTGGGTGGGAATGTGCTGAGTCCATGGGTTGAATAGGCTAATTTTGCACTGTATGGTTGTGTAACTCTACGATCTTAACATTACTAATTCATCCACCTACATATTTTTCGACGCTGAGGGGCAATCGTGTATGGGCAGTCCATCAATCCTGATTATTGCAGTAAATTTCTGACGAACTTCAATTAATTTATGTGATCTCGTTGATGCATATTTTTTTCCCAGGCTTATACGTCAAAACGTTCCTTCTATTTCTCATGTTTAGAAAATATATATATATATATACGCAATCCGATTCATCTAAATTGCTTTCCTGCAATGGATAGAACTGCACCTGTGTCTACCTCCACGTTTAATAGATGACCTTTCGCTCGCAGCTGGATTTGAATTGGGAATAGTTTGAATGTGGTGATACATTTCGAAGCAAAGATTCATGTTAAACATTATTCATTAATCACAAGGAAGAGTTTATTAACATTGATTTTCCTTGGCCTGAGTTGTCTGAAAATCCCGGTCTCAAGATCCCTTTACCCTTTCATTTGGGCAATACTCGGTTTTGTTTTTTTGGAGGGGAGGGGGTGGTAACCTTGCGCATTAGGGCTGCACCTACCCATTTATGTGAATGTTCTTAGTTATATTGTGGAATTAACCTTCTATCCGTTTCGGGATTTTATGGATTTTTTTGTCCTTTCGCCCTTCTTCGCCAATAATCGAGATAGTGATGCTTCCTCCTGAGGACCTGGGTCTCCGGTATGCGAGTGGGGCATGTCCAAGAGCCGTGCAATCTATGGGTTACTAAAGATTCCATGTCCTTTTATTTTTCTACAAAGACCCAGCTGTGTGGCTGTTTTAGATCCAGGTTCAACTTAGTCGCTGTATTACGAATGCCACTCACTAAGCCATTCCTCCACATTTTCAGTAGTACAGGCAATGTCTGCAATCCTGTTAAACATTCGGACGTCAATTCCTGTGAATCTGTTTGTCGTAGTTAATCTATTTCGTTTTGATATAACGAACGGTTTGTGTTGCTACCAATGCTATTCAGTTTATCAAAGGATTTTTGAAATCATAGCTGCCGAATATTTCAAACGGCATATCATGTTGTAATATGGTGCCCTGCTAGTTGGCATGAAAAATACTTCTTTTGCAGGCTATCACCATCTTTTCCATTTGTCAGGAAGTATTATTTCAATTCCTCGGGATACGCACCATAAAGACACCTATCGTTTGGTTCTGCCTTTCCAAACAAAGGTATTGCAATACTTTGCAACACTCTTAAGGGTCTGTCAAGTGACAATGGTCTCCAAAAAATGTCCCTTGTTCTTCATCGCCAAGAAAAACTCAGCACTCCGACTGGAAAACGATTTTTTTTGTGAAAATAAAAATGGGTAAAGATTAGCTACAACTTTGTGGTACACATCTGTGTGTTCTGTCTGTGATGGTCGCATCTAAAGTCTAGTTTGGCGAGCTCCACCTAGATAGGGTATTGTCTCTCACCACGGAATTTCTATTCCATGAGTCTTATGGGGAGATAGGTTATGAGTTCCCTATGGATGTCCTGGACGTTGCCACGCATTTCAGAAGGCTTCATGGGAAAGCTGTAATTTCGATATTCTTTATGCCTTTATGAATATCAGATGAAATCGATTTGTTGCTGCTCCGATCTGTATTGGAAAGAAACGGTGTTACAGTTATGCCAGAACAGTTATATTCACCAAATTAAATTATCATCTGAACCTTGAGCACGGAGTAAAGAAATTAGTTGAATTGATATTTTATTAAACTGATGGCCGCAATGCATTCCTTTCAAATCTTCTAGTTAATCAAATATGTGTTCATTTGATCAAGCAACTTGTATAAGAATGCTATTAACTGGCTAGGCCTTTCTGAAAAGAGCACTAAACATGGAACAAAGTAACAGAGTAGAAACATAAAATCCCTGCGGTTTAGAAGGAGATAAATCGGCTCATCGAGTGTCCACAGTCAACAAATCTCAGAGAACCCTACCCCGTAGCACCATGTATCTCATTCCTGCTGGCGCTGCTGAAACTAAGCAGCAATTTAGCATGATAGATCCATCTAGCACACATGCACATCTTCAGGCCGTCGGGAGAAAGCGGAGCACTCGGTGAAATATAATAACACACGAAAAAAATGTAAATTCCATACATACAGTGATCGGAGCCCGGAATCGAAACCAAATGCCTTGCAGTATGAGGTAACTTTGCTCACAACAACATGGCCCAAAGTAGCACGATTTGTCATTTGTTTTCAGAATGAAAGATGCTTTTGTTGCCTTTTTTCTTCTTGATCGTAACGAATCGATATAATATGGGTGTTCTCAACAATTACGTGGCACTGGACATTTCAGAAATACACAGGTGTTTCCAAGGTTTCCAAATTTCAGAAAATTAAAAAGGATGCTGTTGCATCTACTCTCAATAATCCAAACCTTATCATCTTAAATTATGGTTAAGATAAAGTTCATGAGTAGCTGCTTCTTACGATTGGTAAAATCGGCTCATTCAGTGCTTTACTGTAAAATCGATTGCACGTTTAATCTCAGATATACAACAAATAATTGGATTGCTCGGTGATTCAGGAAATGTATTTATGCGGCAAGTTAGTCACTTTTGCCGATAGGAAGCACTGTAAAGTGCAGGTACATTTTAAAAATGGTGGGAAAATATTGATATGGATGCATGCTGTTCTCATTATGCATAAAGTGACATTTGTTTTAAATTACTGTACGCAGACCAAGCATTCCTTGTTCCAGACATGCGTATGTATTGTGCAAACATATCCGCAATTTTATTTTTCTGAATATTTGAATAGATTAGTCGGAGGTATTCCTGAACTGTATTGTTTCTGTCATCTTGCAACTTCGTTCTTGGCAGCTCCTTTCCCAACGAATCAATGGAAAACAATCAGATGCATACTTGAGGACACGAAAGAAACGGTTAAAACATGTGCATCATGTTTGCAGTTATAACACATCTGAGTTCATTCTGTTAATTGTACGTTATGACCATCAGCTCAGGTACCGATTTGCAATTTCGACATTATGCTATTGCTGAAATTGCAAATTCCAGAGCTCAGAGACATGAAAATTAGAAGAAAAGTTAAAATAGTTCTACATCGATAAACAAAACAAGCAGATTAGTTTGTCTATTGCTGTAGAGCCCTCTTTCACTTCCTTGGCAACTTTATTTCGCAAAATATCATTTAACCACTGAATAGAGAACAATGTAATTTCTTACATGCATGTCCTTACCTATCCATCTGTTAGGTCAATTTCATTCGATTCAGCGACAGCATTCAGGACTCAGTGTTGCAAATGATCATACTTCCTAATGAATTATTTTATTATATTAGTGGAAGTTTCAATTACGCTATTCCCTGAATTTCTGCACATTTGCTTTTGTTAACTTGAAGATAAAAAAAAAAGTAGTTCACCATTGCTTGTAGGCCGTATCCCGGCGGCTTCACGCGCACTTGTTTTTCTCTGACAAATGCATCCAAAACGGACCATCCTAAAACGTGATATCCACGCTAAAGCATGGTTCAGAGTTCACGGTTCAAGAAACTAAAAAAAAAAATGCGTTTTCAGACGCGGTTTTTCATGGTTACCTTGCTATCCACTGAAAAAAATATTGTACAGACTCAGCTCTGAGTCGGATAATCAGATAGATACCGATGGAACAGGGCAATCTCGAAGGATTTTTCGTCTTCACTTTAATGTATCCGTGATAGATATATGTTGGAATGATGAAATGAGAGAGTTGGTTTTCAATGGATGAAAAAAGCTGAAGTACGCTCCGGAAATTTTCAGCTTTTGTGCTGTTCTTGCTCTATCATTGATGGATTGATCATTTTTGGTGACGTGGAAGCAAACAGCCACTAAATACACCTTATGAAGGGTGTGGCAATTCAATATACAATTCGATATGGTGCGTGGGATGCATGCAATTCCAAATCCGACAGTCACTTCAAAAGTCAGATTTCCGTTGTATTGACATATAATCCGCTGCAAATTTTCATCGACCCTACATCAAAGAAGTTAAACAGGCCTAAGACTTTGACGCTTGTAAAGCAATTATGGTTACTAATGAGTTGCGTGATACTTCATGTATACGCAGCAACATTATTTTTTGGCAGCCTAATGTCCATTTCTCTCAGCTCTGGAATTTGCAATATGAGTGATGGCATAATGCTTGACAGTTTTCACCGATTGTTGGGAATGATTTTGGAGAAGACTGCAATCTCAGTTACGGATGTTGACTGCCCCTTCTTATATCATAAGAGAGTCACTGAAGTGGCAACTAATATTACAACACTCACAAATGCAGTTCAAAGTTGTAGGTGTTTGCAATCAGTATTAAATGTTCTTTTACAGATCTACAGGAGCTTCTGCAGAAGACCAGTAAGCATACAGCGTTATTCGTTAACATCTTGCATGATTTTAGTATGTGGAGGAGAATGCTGACAAATAAAATTATTAAAAGAATGTCACTTATTTTTGTCGATGGTCATGCTATTATTGTTTCAGAATTTTATTCTTTTTAATATCATGACACCGCAACAGTAGCCGAATGGAGCATGTCGTCCAGATCAGAATGTATTAATATTATTCGTCAACATAGGTATAGCTAATATCCGATCAAATTCACAATTGCACTTGTTTCTAATTGACAGTATTTTTTTTATCAAGCTAACACTGAGATTGAAAAAAAAATCCACAGAAATGTTAGTAATGCTTCTGACACAATCTTATGGACACTGTTGCGATTACAATTTTTGTTATGCTCAGTTGTGGCAAACATTTGCCTGCATTCACGATATTATCTCATTTTCTCTATTTGACTTGTTTTTCAGTGGGCACACTATTTGAAAAGGAGAATGGTATGAAGTCCCCAGCAACACAAATGGCACCTGAATTTTCTGCTTAACGCCTATATGGTAGAAGAGACGATCCAGTGGACGACAGCATGCCTGTCACATTCAATGGCTGAATCAAATTTCGATAGATCAGCAGGAACTGGAATGCATTGCCACAATATTGTTTACCCCTGTCGCCTGCGCAGCATAAAATACTTCAGAATTAAAATTGTATGCATGGGTGTTCCCCTTATGTCATGCAAGTACAATCAATTGCAGCTCCCCAGAAACTTATGAAGTCCATGTTATGGATTTTCGCATGATTTGAAATATGTTTCAAAATATATGTAATGCTATACGTAACTTACTCTGAGAGAGAAACTTTCCATGATAGTATTATACAAATATTTGAGTTCCAATTATATTTTGACATACACAAAACCAGTATGCAAACCGGTATTAAATTAAAAATAAAATCATTCGATATAGACCTGAAGAACGAAATGTTTTTTTTTTAATCTTGATGAACTCATTTTTATTTATTTTGGAAAAGAAATAGTCTGCTGCGTTTCATACTGCTCAGGTGTTTCCCAAATTGCAACAGTACGTAGCTGACTGTGTTCCACTGGCGAACGTAGGATGTTGACTTTTCTCCAGACAGTCAATCGTAACCGCTCAGAGTAATAACATTTATGTACGTGCAACGATTAGTACCTTCGGCGTACACAGGAAAGAAGATAAAATAAAATCGCATTTCTCCGGCGTACCACCATGCCGAAATTTTAGAATAAATAACGTGCTGCTAGTGACATAATCTATGTAATTTTAGGATGAGAGCAAAAATTTGACTGGACAAAAATATTCTCTTTTTTTCAGAACTGAGGAAGCGTGAGCTGGAGCGTGAGGCAAATGGTTCGGGAAAATTATTTGGATCAATGTATCCTTTTGCATAACACTTATGAAATTCCTTTCGAATTCCGAATCACCCGTTCTTGAATGGCGTGATTAAACTTTGGCACACCCCATTCTTGAATGACGTGATTAAACTTCGCCGTATTTTTCCCCCTGTTCAGTTTAAAATTTGCTATATTGCACCCAGTTTACAAACATGAAACGAGAGTTATTCACATAAACCCTTCACATTATTCACCCTTATTTGATCCAGCTTTTTTTAGCAGCTGTAATGTACCTCCAGCTGAACTGCCTTTTAATATTTTCTTTGGGAAATGCATTAATTAAAATAATGATCCATTGTCATTTTCCAGCAATATTTGTGTCTTATTCTACAATTGTGTTACGAATTGTGGCCAATAGCATAACAGTTCCAACTTAATGTAATGACTACGATTTCGCCGCCAGACCTCTTTTTTCCTGATGGCATTAACATGTTAAGTTATCGATAGTTTTACCTTCGTTCTGATAGAAACTTTAAAAAAAATCGTAATTGTTTCAAAATCTATATTTATGTAATACCTGCGTTAAATTGTTTTTTAATCACCTCATTCTGAAACAGAACAATGCCGTCTTCGATTTTGTCTCAGATTAGTAGATTTCCTTTCAGTAAAGCCACGTGCCATTACAGCGTTCCCTACTTAGATTGATGGCTGAAATGCCTCCAGATGACCGTATCCGAGATTCTGCGTTATCCTCGCTAAAATTGGCGATCGACTCCCGATCTTTGTTGGTCTGTGTAAAAAAAAAAGTGCCTCTTTTGTAATACTTCATTCATTTATTCTCCAATAAATGGGGACAGAGCTTTAAATTAAGGGGTGGTGGTTTTAGGACAGATGTCAGAGGTAGGTTCTTTACCCATAGGGCGGTAAGGGAATGGAATGCTCTGCCTGCGTCAGTTGTTGATGCGCCAAATTTGGTGGCGTTTAAGAGGTAGATAAGTTTCTAGATGAAAAGAGAATGGTTTAGGTTAGAGGGTTACTGCTAGTTCCTAATTGGTCGGCGCAACATCGAAGGCCGAAGGGCCTGTTCTGCGCTGTAATGTTCTATGTTCTATGTTCTAACTGTTTGCCAACGTGGCTTTATAATGGATTTTCTGTTGCAATACTCCTGCAAATCGCATGAGTTTTATAGACGCATGGTTGAAAGATGCCACATTTTAATCGATATGTGTACATTTTATTCACAGAAGAAGCAAAAGGAAAGTGGGAGAATGGTAGTTTTTTTTTAATTGAATGACTCATTTTTTGAGCAAGTGCAAAGTACCTAAATTTGCAGGACGCTGGCTGAATCATAAAGAACGTATAAAATGGTGACAACAAATGCATTATTTCACAACCTCTTTCATGTTGCTCTTTCTGAGTCCAAATTGAGGTGACAATACATTTTTCCTCCTTATGTTATAATATAGGCAGCATATTGAAGTTCGAAGTGTTTTGCCATCACGCTTGCAAATGGGGCCATCAAGTGGAAATTCGATCGAGTTTTGGATCACTCTGCAAGTCCCATGACACTTTATAATTAACTACCATTGATTGGCAGATTAAGCAAATTTCATGGGGAAAAAATAATGTATTGTGTATAAAATGAAAAAAAAAACATGTGTTTCAAAATTTATTTTCTCGAGGGTGATAACCCAATCTGAAACAATCAACTATTTGGAAACGGAAACTAAACAAATTTCTTGGATGAGGGAATAATTCATGAATATGATATTACGGCAGAATTCCGTCTGGAATTCAATATACTGGAACTATCCACATAAGTTGATTTCATTCTGCACATCAGATCAATCTGTACAATCGCCTTTCATTTCAGGTAATAGTCTGATGAAGAAATCTAAAACTTCATTATTTCAAGCCAAACCATTTCCTGGAACGTTGCCAAACGAAATAAATTATATTGCTGATTGCCACCGGTCCTTGTCTCCAACCTATTTATTAGTGCTGCTTCCTCTCGACAAAAATTGTACTGAACAAACACCAAGGAGGCAACGTTAAAACAATGTGCTTGAGGTCTGAATAACCATCACAGATAATAATCAATGGTGCCTTTACAGAGTGATTTCTGCGTATCCTAATATACGTACCTGCAAGTCTGGAACTGTAACCATTGAAGAGGATACTTAAACGTATAAATATGCTGACATAATCGTCACCAACTTACCTGTCGCCGTTGCATCTGTCCAGGTACCAAAGGTAGGGGAGTCTAAAACTGGAGGACATAGTTTTAAGGTGAGAGGGGAGGGATACAAAGGTGTCCAAAGGGCACCTTTTTTCACTCAGAGGCTTGTTAGCGTTTCGCGAAAGCTGTCAGAAGTAGTAATAGAGGCATGTATAATTTTAATTTTTAAAAATGGTGTAGATAGTTACATGCACAAACTAATTACAGAGGGATATGTGCCAAATGCGGGCAATTGCGATTGGCTTAGTGGTTTGCAGAATGATGATATGGACAAGTTGGGCAGAAGGACCTCTTTCCATGCTGTAGACCTCTATGACTCTATTGTACTATCATTTGCTTTAAGCCAAGTGTTCAATCCTGATTCAATGAAGAATGCAGCATGACATGCCAGAAGAAGGAACAGGCAGATCTGGAAAATATTAAGTCAAACCGGTGAATGTCGTTGTAAGATTAATTCCACAACACAACGTGCAAGTAGCAGGCAGAGCTAACTGTCCCACAATAAATGGATTACATCTGAGCTTTGTTGTCATGCCACGCACATTGTGGACAAGTCTGCAATGCAGTGGAGAGTCAAGTTTCAACATATTACAAATGTCACTGCGGAATCCCAGCTCATCGGTGCAACATATGAGTCTTGAAACATGCATAATAATCTTCCTCAAAGTTTAATGTGTGTCGCAGTACCTTTATAGGAGTCTAAAATCGCATATGTTATCTATAATCCATTTTATTCAATGTAGACTGTGCTGTGCAACGTCTGAAGGAACTAAAGAATGCTAAAGCCACTGACGCCGAAACATTTGCTGTCATTTTACTGGCGAGAATGGACCTTTAGAGCTGTAACACTGGACAATCCACTAAAATAGAGAAACAACATGGCGATCTGCAGAAAAGTGGGACATTGACGATATATATCCTTGAAAGTACCCTAAAAGTAACTACACAATGCGGAATTCAGATTATCTTTCTCTCTGGTCGTTTCCACAACACGCTGTTCAAAAAAAAAATAAAATCTCTCAAATATTCAAACAACTGTGACTGAATTCTAACCTTGCCAATACATTTTTTTTTGCAAATCTGCATGCATCGTAAACTCACCTGTGATTTTTGCCGCACATGGCTTGAAAGTTCCCAATATTTCCTCGTTTATACTGCTGACTTTCTCTGACCAAACGATCGGAACGGAGAATGATATAAGTTAGTATATCACTAAAGATATAAAATGCAAACAGCCGAATGACGCACTGAAGAACAATGTTCCCGCGAAGGCAATTATACATTCATAAATCACACTGCCCATCTTTTGCGGCAGGCGTTATTCAATAAATAATGATACTAATCGGTTAACAGTCATCCTGTCATTAACTGCAACTGATAACAATAAGCATCTTGACATTATGGGATTTCATTTGTTGTCAATTGTGTATGTTTCCTCCATGTGTTGCGCAACCACACAAAACATTGCAAAGTCAGGTGTGAGAATGATTTCAAACGAATTGAACACACATGATATTCGTCCGACCCTGAACAATCTCTTATTTCGGCTTAAAATATTCCCTATGATTTCGGAGATGTATAGCTCTATTCAATAAATTGGTACTATTTAACTAACTATTATCTTCTCAACAACTGCTGATCATGCAGCCTGCATTCAGTGGAACTAATGTCCTCTGAAATCCAATCTCTTCAATGAAACGCTGCTGTGACACTCGACTGGCAGAAACTTTCGCAATGTTTTAGTAAAAAGTAAACTGCATTCGTTGTACCAATTTAAACTGTATTTTCAAAATCATAAATATTCGTTATGCACCTATAGCTATATTCTTTTGCAAAAAGTCTTCTCAGCAATCTCAATGAAATTAGAACATATACTGTGAAATAAGGTTTGTAGTTGTGCTCCTAAACCCATAGATGTGTATGTTCATTAGTCTTCATACCGCCCCCGCCCCCTTCCCCCTCTCCACTACATAGTAATCCTCCTGGATCTTGGCCAAGACCAATAAAGACCAGTAAACTGGTGCATCTAATTCATTACGCATGGCTTTTACTAATTATTTTCACATTCAGATCTGCCTCCCCATCTTATCTGCCTCAGCTTAACAATTATTCAACGTTCTGTTCATGCATTCTACAATTCCTGAACTCTGGAGGTGGCATGCTATTTTGAAAAAAAAATGTTTACCTGGAACGTTTTAATTATTTCAAAACTGTCTTAAAACTTCTGGGTGCTTGGTGTGAATGTGACTGCAAAAAAAAACATTCCACATTGTTTCATTTGTTATTCACAGTCTGTGTTTCATGTGTGGCATCACAGCCTCCTCTCACCGAGTAAACTGTTCAATGAATGCTAGACAGTAGTTTTCCCCTTGAAGGCTGCATAAGAACATTGTAAAATCCATTTGTAAATTGTCCCATTATCCGTTAGGTTGTGGCTGATTACCGATCTTCAACTTGCAGGTCTGACCTGATTCCACTAGCCGATACTTCGGTACATGTATTCATTTTTGTAAACGTAGTCTCTTCTAATGTGTGTTTATTCATGGTTTAACAGCAGTAAAGTCTGCGTATCACTTCTGGAACTATTATTATGACTTCTCTTCTCCATCCGCCATCTTGGTCACTCTATCTTCTGTTTTAGTCTTTTTACTATTCCTCCGATAAATGCCGCTATCTGTTTCAAATTAATATCTATAACTCCGATGGCTTGTGCTTTTCGAAATTCTATTCTAACGGGTTGACTTAGCTGACTTGTCGACTCCGCTGTTTTCTTCTTGGGCATTGGAGGAAATACTCCTCTGGGCGTTTATTTTGGGAACTGCATCTGAAAAAGGGACTGTGAGCTGCCTGACGTAAATTCCTGATTAGATGTTCATGCTGGGAATTTCCCCAGATGTTATGATATTTTTTTTTCTCCCTCGGACTGTTATGTAATCATGAACTGCATTGGCTGCCAGTGAACACGTTTATTCACTTTCCGTCATACTTATCTAATTCATTGGCTAAGACTAACAACTTTGCCATTTCCATTGAATTATTCTGTGATTTGTTCTCCTGCAAATAGTGCTCCTTCATCATCCACCAGCCGCATGCCTTGCGTAATTCACCATTTAGAATACTTCCTGGCTACATCTAGATCCAGATTGCTTGCTCCTTCCCCTGTGACTGTTCCACTGTTAATCCTCCGCTCGCTCGTTCTGTCACAGCCACTATACGCGTATTTGCCGATCTTTTCACTATTTATCCTTTTGCAGGTTTTTTCTCTTAGATCACTGTTGACCTCTACATTTTTGTCTCCTCACAAAATATTTGTTTCCCACTTTGAACTTACATCCAGCTTCTAAAAGTTGCACAACGTGTGTGAGAATGAGAAGATTAGACTGTTTCTCATTCTCATCCCAATCTAAACTCCAATGACTCTTTATCTTTTCATCGAATCGTCTAAGCGTTTTATAAGAACGGGGTAATCTTCCACAAAATTCCTGTAGTAATTGAAGGACTCCAATATTTTTTGACACCTTCCCAGTGAGAAATATTTTCAAATAAATTATAACCATTTTAGGTCCTCTGAAATACTTATTGTTAGCGATTTCTACAACAAAATAACATGTTTAAATCAGAAATCAAACCTTCCAACAATTTGCTTCTTGGCAGTAACTTAAGTCAATTCCTCTGGCATTCCTTATGTTCACGTGTCAATTTCGTTCAGTTCGAGGTGTGTAAATGCAAATAAGTTGGGAGTTAATTTTCCTGAAAAAAGCTAAGGGCTCTGGGAGTTTCAATGGCGTTGCAAGAAATGATAGGATGTTTCCTAGTACTTAGTTGTATAAGTTTACAAGAATAACTGTGACAAATGTGCTTGTTATGCAAACTGGGATCATTTTTAAACAGCAAACACTTTGCAGAATCAAACCTATCCCTTCAGTACTTTTGGGTTCATGACCCCCCCCAAAATCCAAATTTAAACGTTATATCGGTTTGCTTCAATATCAATGATTTGTTATTGTCCTGTACATCACTCTGAACCTAAAATGGTCTTTAGAATATGTGATTATTTGTATTTGTAGCGTGTTGTTTCTGTAACCTCTGAAATGCCAGTATGGTATGGGAATGCATTATCATTGTGCATGCCAATTCCTGGAACTTACTTGACTGTTGAGTGACTGGAGAATTCCTGACAGACAGTGGTCCTGACTTTGAGATTCATCACGCTTCGTGTTCAGAATCAAAAGGACAATTGTGATCGAACGGGCCACCTAAAATGGCGATTTGTACAGCACTCTGGGAAAATTGGGCAAAAATTAAAATGACAAGCTGCCGTTTGAAGACAGAGACAAACAGGCTGCAACTCTGACGAGGGATCAAGTCCTGATCGATTCATTGGCAATGGCCAGAAGGAGCTTGAAACCCGACCAGGAATCTCTTTTTCTGACCCCACGAACGAGCTACCACAATGGTGACCATCAAGGGTGACGACCAACATGAGGAGAACAACCATATCTGAGAAGGAAGGAATGAAGACAAGAACCAGACTGTCAGGCAAAACCAAAGAACTGGACTGTGCAAGATGATGACCAAGACCAGTGTATGGATAAAGGCCAGTGTCTACTTACGTGCTTGCCAGTCATGCAGGGTTAAGTCAACGTTTCATATTGGACTTGAGCTTTAATGTTTTCCTATAAGATAACTTATTGTTGGTTGATTGAGCGATTATTAAATTTTGCGGGCATAAAAACCCCAAGTTGTCCTTTGTTTTTGTTAACCGCAAGTAGATCCACAAGCTGGTAAGATTTAGTTTTGAATGGATCGTGGGACCATGCTTGGGCCTGGCCCTGTCCAAATGGGGAATTGATGTCGGGAAACGTTTAATGAATTTAATGCGCTTTGTACCTAGCATATATTGCAAACATAACCCTTCCTCATGGCTGATCTCCTTAAGCGTATACAGTTCCTGGCATCAATATAAATTATTAATTCATATTTTCCTTCCTTGTTCATGTCTTCCATTCTTTAATTTTGATTTCCATAAAGACAGATAGCACATATGAATGTTATTTAGCAAATATTGCAAAACTTATCTGCTTGTGCTAATCGTTAAAAGATCCCCCAGTAACTTCAAGGAAGGAGATGCCAACACCGCCAGGGGTGCTGTGGGCGTCTTCGGGCCAAAGGTTATATTATTACAGCAGCTGTCAGATGGACTGTAGGTTCTGGTTGAATCGGGAGTTTGCATTGTCATAAAAATAGGAAGACCTGTAGTCCTAACTGGAACCGGGAATTTGTGTCAGGATTGATGCTGGAACTCATGACGAATACACATTTATGTTTTTGTTCAACGAGAAGTCTGGTAAACCACTGTTAAGATCAGGTTTCTCCCAAAAGCTTTTGAAATAAACACTTACTGTATTTTGATTGACTAACAGTCTCAGAGATTTTTTTTCTTTTTTAAAAATCTATAACAATGTCCTATTTGCGTCTTCTTTCTCTATCAACATAACGTTTGATTATACTATCATGACACATATTCTGAGCTTTCTTTCAACATCGTGCTGTTATAAAATCTTTCTACTCAGTAGATCTTCTTTTAATTTGATGAGTCACACAAAGACATGATTTAAAGCTTTACCTACCATGGGTCAGAACAATATGTTATCTCCAATAACAAAAATATCCAACTTTGATATCCAACTTTTTTTTCCCTTTTTTTTCACAGCGGGTACCACAATGAAATGTTGCCTTACCAACTAATCCACTCTTCTCCCCCCTAATGTATGTCATATTGTCGAACAATGTAGCCTCTGAATACAAACTCCAAAACTTATGCGTAATCATCAAAATTTTCGTTTTATCTCATCACCACAAATCAACTGATTCATGACCTGAATCAATAATTGCAAAAAAAAGTAGAGAATGAGCATATGTATTTCTTTGCTGCAATCCTCAGGATAATCCTGACTACAGAAACACAATTGTTTTTGCTATTTTTCCCAATGAGTCCCGTGATTCTGAATGAAGCACACTTGATTTAAATTACCTGATTACAACACTATCCCTAACGTTCGACAATAAAGTGTGAAACTCAGCACGATTGTATTTTTGTTGGCATTTCCTATCTAGCAAGAACAATAAAACTCTGCTGCAATCAATATAGTATTAATATTGCATAATACAATTTCCTCCGGGGATAGAGCAAATACATTAATTATAATCATAACTTTTTTTTTTTGCTGTGGAGTCCAACATAATCAATAATGACCATCGTATAGCTGTTCTTCAAATGCTGGAATGGGTACTAAGTGTGTTGGTTTGACTACCGCTTGAGATGTTTCCATTACCTGACATGTGGGAAATGCTAGCCATTCTCCAACGGCATTTTTATGGAGTCCAGGGCAACAAGCATATGTTTTCTTCTATTTTGTTCGAATTTACCTTATTCCAATGCGAACTCATGCTCTTCCTGCAAAAATGACAATTTGATCACACACCAATAGTATAACTTAAAGAACATCTGCCCATTTTTCATCGGTTTGAATACCTAAACATCTAGAGTTTGTCTTTAAGATGTCATTGTTAATGTAGTAACAATCTGATGGAAATTCCACGTTTTCTTTTAGTCAGCGTTCTGTTACAACTGTTTGATCTCGCACATTTCGCTTATCATTGGACCAATTTTACTGAACTAAGGATATCTACTTCATCCTTCACTTGCTTTTGTAAATTTTCAACCATCTGGTCAGACGTTGGTTTTGATAAGTGATCTTAGACCTCTTTATATTTACTACTAGAATAATCCTCCTGTCTCAACTTATGGTTTTGTCACAATTTCAGGAAAATAATCCAGCATACATTTTCTGCAGTAATAGAATTGTTTGAGGTTCCATTGTTATTTTTCAATGACATCGGGTGTCAATTCAGGATAGTGCCCAACAATACCGTTATTTTGGGTGAACAGTATAATTGAAAGGGATCAGTTTGACTTTGATCACCGTGCTCTACTTTCTACCGAATTTTCCAATCATATGTATATGTGCATAGATCCCTGAAAGGAGGCAATCAGGTCGATAAGTTATTTAGGAAGGCGTATGGAGTCTTAGCTTTTATTGGTAGGGGGATTGAATTTTGGAGCCGCAACGTCATGTTGCAACTGTACAAAACTCTAGTGCGGCCGCACTTGGAGTATTGAGTGCAGTTCTGGTCCCCACATTATAAGAAAGATGTGGAGGCATTGGAGAGGGTACAGAGGAGATTTACCAGGATGTTGCCTGGTATGGAGGGCAGGTCTTATGAGGAGAGGCTGTGTGATTTGAGGTTGTTTTCGTTAGAAAGAAGGCGGCTAAGAGGAGACCTTATCGAAACATACAAGATGATTAGAGGTTTAGATAGGGTGGACAGTGATAGCCTTTTTCCTAGGATGAAGAAAGCTAGCACGAGGGGACATAACTTTAAATTAAGGGGTGATATTTATAGGACGGATATCAGAGGTAGGTTCTTTACACAGAGGGTGGTTAGGGAGTGCAATGCCCTGCCTGCGGCAGTTGCAGATGCGCCAAGTTTGGTGGCGTTTAAGAGGTTAGTTGATAAGTTTATGGAAGAGAAGGGAATGGTTTAGTTTGGAGGGTCACTGCTTTTTTCACAATTGGTCGGTGCAACATCGAGGGCCGAAGGGCCTGTTCTGCGCTGTAATGTTCTATGTTCTATGTTACACAATTGATCAGTTCTCTATCCATGTGCCATCTCGTTCATCACCTTTTCTGCCAGAAAAAAATCCGAGCAACACGTCTCCCTTTTTCTCGTCAATTATCTTGTTTCTCGCCTTTATAACAAGTGAAAATCGTTTATATGTCGAACAAAAGTTTCTGCTTCGTCAATTGGGCAATACATGAACAGCAATCAACTTAAGTACATTCCGATTTCCTAGACATTGTCACATTACTATAAGTAGAAGAGATTTCGGTTGTTTACTGTCAAAGATCACACAGCCGAACCTTAACAAAAAAAAGTTGTAGTGACTTTACAAGTCGGTGCAATGAAAATATTCAGCAATGTCATATATTTTATCAACAGTTATGATATTTATGTGATTTCAGAACTGAAGGCGGTCAAAGAGAAATTGAAAGATGCAGGTAAGACAACCAAGTTCGTCGAGGTCATTTCTAATTTCTTCAAACTGTACTCGTAAGTTGAAACACGGTTTAGCTATCGGACATTATTGCTGGTTCCGCGGGGCAACCCGTGTGCATTGACTTCATTAAAACTGCTTTCATGAATTAGAGTCCAGGCTAACAATTGATGCAGTAAACTTGTGCAGAAATGCTGGTTGGGAGTTTACAGTACGTGTTGTTTCTGCTTTAAAAGAGAAGAAGCTTGATGAATCACGGACAGGTAAACGGAGAATGTGTATATATTAAATGGTGCAATGGTCTAATACATTCTGGTTGACATTTCGAATGCCAACATTTGTCTCAAAAGAATATGCAAATAACAGAGGGACAGGAATCAAAGGCAGAGAGATTAGTTTAATTCTGTGTTATGTTTGGCGTGGCATCGTGGATCGAAGGGCTTACCACTGTCCTGTAAGTTGTTGTGTTTCACATCGTTGCATTACCTGTTTTTTTTTTGTTTTGTAATTGCCTCTCAATTGCAGAAGACAATGGACGGTATAAACGAGATGGTGAGTAACATTTTGCAGCTTGCAGACTAAACTTCACATGTTCAGATTAGAGGGTCTGGATAGGCATCACATGACGTCGCACGACATCGAAGATTCTTCTGAATCTTACATCACATCAGAACATTTAACAGAATTCCGTGGGTTATGCAGAAGCAAATATGATTTATCTTAATGCATCATAGTTGCCATAACTGATTTATTTTAGGCATATTTTAAGAAATGTCCGAGACAAATTTGAGCAAAAGAATCTCATAATTGAGCAATGTTAGTGGGTACACATGCATGGAGCGCTGCCAATCTGTATAGATCAGAAAGAGAACATATTAAGTATGAAAAAAGGAAAAAAAATAATCAACTTTCCGCTAGACACACTTCGGTAACACGTTTAATTTTCAATAACAACCTGACATCATTTTGAAAATGAATTTGCAAAACAGCACACGAGGGTGAGTGAATACATGAATTTTACCCTACTGCCTTACCTTTTCCTCTGCGCTGAAGAAAGCGTGTCTTATTTCAGTGCTGTGAGGGTGCTCATGGGGCTTTGAAACGCAAACAATTGCTTCACAATTCAATTTTTGCAAAAAAAAGGCTAAAAATGGAATTGAACGAATTTCAATGTTTGCATCCGCAGAGCCCTTCACGTGACAATAATGGTGCAGAATTGAGTATAAATGCATTGCAATATTGTGTGGACATAAAAAAAAACAGTGTTGTGTCACTAACTATCCCTGTTCTGATGCAAACTGGTGATAACGTCGATGCATCAGTCACTTTCATATTATGCTGCTTTTGCTGTTTTAATGGAAATGGAAAGAAGTCACTAGAATGATGCAACAGAAGGTAATTAATTTTCCACAACAAAATGTCCAAAAATGTCACATTTCTTACCCAAGGCTCCAAATAGTTGTGTGCAACTTGACTTATTACGGGGGCAAACACTTAATAAATATGACGTGAAATAATACATGTTGCGACATTTTGACCATTGTTGATCTTCTACAGCTGAATTCTGCCGAAAAACTATCAGTCGCCTATATACTTTCGATCATCTTACCAAACGTCATGACATCGTCTTTATTGCGCCCTTATTCCAAACTGTGTCGATGTCGTTTGAATTAAGTTCCTTCAGTCTTTTTTTTTGCCATATCATAAGGACATACTTCTTACATTTTCCCTCTCAAGTGAAGTGGGACAAAAAATTTGATGCACTTTTGATGAAAATGAAAGCACTTATTCATTTTGAAAACTTTTTCAGACTCTCTCACAGTGTCCTCCCGAATATATTGGGGTTGCAGTGCAGCCCAATTGTGTCGCATGATTTTACGACTGCTTTCCCAATTGATGGCCTGAAGGAAATGAGAAAGCTGCTGTTGTATTGTCATTGTGTAATTATAGAATTGGTAAGGCTAAGCTTCAGGATAATGTTACATTGGGTTAGACTGGTTTCTCGTATTTCAATCTGGCTATGTATTAAACAAGTAAATGTTGTTAGTCTCAAGGAAACACAACAGTAAAGTTCACATTAACATGTCTTGAGTTAATTTGGAAATAGTGTACTTCTGATAAAAAGAAATGCACCGGAACTCAACAGAGCAGAATAGAGTAAAATAGAGTAGAATACAAGGTTGAGTGTACATTCAGCCTTTCGAGCATGCAGCGACAATTCATCCACCGAAATCCCTTTCCCGCGTACAAATAAATAACTATGCAAAGCCCACTGACACGAATGGACAATTTGAAAAAAAAACGCTTCAAGATAATCCCTTTTTTGTGGATTGTGGGAGAAAACTATAGTATGCAACAAATATCCATGCAGTCAAGGGATCTGATCAACCCCCGTTATTCACTTCGGTGATAACTGAAAAAGGGAAAGGGTTAATAAAATTTATAATACTTAAAATATGCGCAAAACATTGCAAACTTGGTTTTGCACCCCTGTAAACTTGCATGTCAGTGAACGTGTTTCTTGCAAGCTTGTAGTCTTGCATGCTGGCTAAACAAACCATGTCGATGCTATAACCCTTCGTCACACTACAGCAACAGAACGGAGATAGTCGCGACCTTGAGACAACAATGATTACAGCGGACTACACAAAGGACGAAATTGTCAAGGCAGCGAGAACCATGACAGGCATGCTGGAGAACTGCGGACATGACTAAGGGTGGGAAACGAGATGTAGAAAGATCTACTCTTACTTGTGTTCGGGAGAAATTTGGTGAATCGCTGTAGGGAGCCGCACTCCTCCCGAAAGATTTTGTAATAAATTATTGTACTGTGATTCATGACTAGTCTCAGCGGTATTATTTACTGGCAACAATATGGACAAAAGCAAGGGCTAAAAGTTGAGACGTACAATGTTAAAATGAATTTGCATGTTTTAATTCTCTTCTAGACACTCATAATTTTTCCTTTCGAAATATCCAGTAATCAGATAAGATCAACTATCTCTTTTGCAGATATAATAAGCTATGAACAGTTGGCAGGTAGAAAAAGCATTCATATATGACGTTTTCAACCCAATGGGTATCAAAGATGCATACCTCCATCTCCGTGTCAAAATTGTCTTGGGTTGCTTCACCTGAGGCAGTATAAATTGTTGTGATGTTATGAGGCATGCATTGTTGCAAGTATGTGATTACATGATGGATGATGGCCAATTTTAGAAGATGTGAATCACAGTTTTTTTTTGCAGCTTTACTGTATGAAGTTGGCAAACAAAAAAAAACATACTCCCTCACAGAAAATAATGCATTTAAAATCTGTAAACATATCTCCAGCCAGTAGAAAGTCAAATCTTCAATTCCATTGAGAGATTACGGCTTTTTATACTTGCAGACAAAGAAGAGTTCTTACAGTGAAAAATGCTGTTATTACGAGACTGCGGGGAATATATTTAGAACATAGAACATAGAATATTACAACGCAGTACAGGCCCTTCGGCCCTCGATGTTGCGCCAGCCAGTGGACTCTCTAACCTAAACTATTCCAATATCATCCATATGCCTATCCACCGAATATTTGAATGCCCCAAAGTAGGCGAGTCCACAAGTGTTGCAGGTAGGGCATTCCACGCTCTCACCACCCTCTGTGTAAAGAACTTGCCTCTGATATGCGTTCTATAACTACCACCTCTTAATTTAAAGTTATGTCCCCTCGTGTTGGTCATCACTATCACTAGCTCTCACTATCCACCCTATCCAATCCCTTGATCATCTTATACCCCTCAATTAGGTCACCGCGTAACCTTCTTCTCTCTAATGAAAATAACCTCAGGTCCCTCAGCCTTTCCTCATAAGCCATTCCCACCATACC
This sequence comes from Sphyrna mokarran, assembly GCA_024679065.1. Classification (NCBI taxonomy): domain Eukaryota; kingdom Metazoa; phylum Chordata; class Chondrichthyes; order Carcharhiniformes; family Carcharhinidae; genus Sphyrna; species Sphyrna mokarran. Next base: position 9,155,403 of record JAGIQG010000016.1, on the reverse strand, counting down.
AGGCAACATCCTGGTAAACCTCCTCTGCACCCTTTCCAATGCTTCCACATCTTTCTTATAATGCGGCGACCAGAACTGTACGCAATACTCCAAGTGCGGCCGCACCAGAGTTTTGTACAGTTGTAACATAACCTCACGGCTCCTAAATTCAATCCCTCTACCAATAAAAGCTAACACACCGTACACCTTCTTAACAACTTTATCAATCTGGGTGCCAACTTTCAAAGAGCTATGTACTTGTACCCCAAGATCCTTCTGCTCGACAACACTATTAAGGGTCCTTCCATTAGCCCTATATTTCATATGCCTGTTATTCCTACCAAACTGAATCACCTCACACTTATCCGTATTGATATACATTTGCCACCTCAAGGCCCAGCTCTGCAACTGATCTACGTCCCTCTGCAAACTGTAACATCCATCCTCGCTGTCTACAATTCCCCCCACTTTGGTATCGTCAGCAAATTTACTAATCCAACCCTCTACACCCTCATTTAGATCATTTATAAAAATGACAAACAGCAGTGGCCCTAAAACAGATCCTTGAGGTACACCACTTGTAACTGAACTCCAGGTTGAATATTTCCCATCAACCACCTGTCTTCTATCAGCTAGCCAATTCCTAATCCAAACTGCTAAATCGCCTTCAATCCCATGCATCTGCACTTTCTGCAGTAGCCTACCATGGGGAACCTTATCGAACGCTTTGCTAAAATCCATATACACTACATCAACTGCCTTACCCTTATCTACCTCTTTGGTCACTTCCTCAAAAAACTCAAGAAGGTTTGTGAGGCATGACCTACCCTTCACAAAACCGTGCTGACTATCCCTAATCAATTTATTCCTCTCTAGATGCTTATAAACCCTATCCCTTATAATTCTTTCCAAGATCTTGCCCACAACAGAAGTCAGGCTCACCGGTCTATAGTTTCCAGGATGGTCCCTACTCCCCTTTTTGAAGAAAGGGACAACATTTGCCATCCTCCAGTCTTCTGGCACTATACCTGTAGCTAACGACGACATGAAGGTCAAAGCCAAAGGCTCTGCAATCTCCTCTCTAGCCCCCCAGAGAATCCTAGGGTAAATCCCATCAGGCCCAGGGGACTTATCAATTTTCATACCCTCAAGATTCGCTAACACCTCCTCCTTTTGAACCTCATTTGGTTTAATAGTATCGGAAGAAAGAAGTGATACTTTTGAAAGCCCCATTTGCTGACATCGCTTCGTTTGATGGCTATTTTATCTCTGATGTTCACATATCATACGGGAATATCCTTGTGGGCTAGCGCAAGAAGCACGAGACAAAATTCAGACAAATAGTCCTCATGAAATCCTGGACGTCGATATCACCTTCGTCTTATATCTGATTTGTTTTCTCTTTTCTGTTCTCTTTTTGTTTCCTATATGCACTTTGTTTTATGTTCGTAACAAAAGACCATGAATTCGAATTAGTTATTAAATTTGAAGAGTGGCTAAGGTCATATCACTGCTATCTGCAACTGATTATCAACTGCTTGGGTCATAGTTGTGTTCTATTTACATCATTGTACTTCTGTTCAAATCCATCTATCAACGTAGGTAACCATTGATACTTAGAATGTATTTCAAAAGAAATTCGAAGGCATAAAATATGTATTAATTTTCTTGATAGAAAATCGCAGACTGAGAAATGAGTTGAAAAATAAAGGTCAGCAGCATTCATTATTGTTCAGAATTAGTTGTTGTGCGACAGTTCATTGTTTCCATGCACACATTGGGTTAGACAGGATAATTCCATTAATTGTAGGAAACTGCCTATTCTAACATAAACGCAACTAAAACTGGAGAATAACAGAAATAATATATTTTGGATGCCCAGTTGTCTCAAAACATACAGAATGGAAACTGAAAAAAAAAACACTTTTTTCAGCTTTCTGAAACCACAGCTGTATTTCGTCCATATTCTTGATTAGATACAGGATGTAAAATTACGAAACCATTTAGCAGATTAATGCCAGATAAAACAATTGTTGTGCTGACTCACAAACTCACTGGTTAAATAAAAATTGAAAAAACAACTTCATTGAAAAAAAAACTTTTGCAACAAACTGTTCACTTCTTGGAAATATGATTGTTTAAAAGTTGTTTTTATTAGTGTCACAAGTAGGTTTTACTTAACTTACTACGCAACTAATTTACTATGGACATTCCCTTGTCGCCACACGCTGACGCTTGTTTGGGTATTCTGACGGAAAATTCAGCCCGATCAATGCATAAATGAGCATGTCTTTCGGAATGCATGAGGAAATTGAAACAAATGGAGAAAATGCAAGCGGTCATGTAGACTGTGCACAACACCTACTCCAATACAGGAATTAAACCCATTCCGCTGTCAGTGTGAAGTAACATTGAGAATCACTGTTCCCCTGCATTTACACCCAGGGACCAATAAAGCAAATGCATCAAAACTGTTCAGTTAAGAACATTATGTAATCAAAGACGAACCAATTTTAGAGTTACGAGCATGGAACGAATGTCAGTAACCATTGAGGCGAAACAGTTTGTTATAACTTTTTGTTCGAGACCAAGCATCTGTTTTGGAAATGCTTATTGGCCATCGTCAGCGTGTGTCTGTCTAATTAATCATTAGACAAATTTGAATAGGTTGATGATTCTAAAATTAGTGCTTATATGCTAGATTTCAATTATTTTGAGTCCAAAAAATATAAAAAGATGTAAGAAAATGCTAAAATCAGAACACTTAATATGAGACAGGAGGGATACCTAGTGATTGAGGCACTGCTGTTTTGGATAATTGTTTAAACACACGCCAATTCGTTTAATTAGTGGAGTGAGATACCGATATGAATGCAATGCATGTAATTGTAACACCCTATTTTAAAGGAGATCGTGAAAAGAAGCGGGTCTCAACAAATATTAGTGTCTGCCCCCTCATACCTTTACATCAACATGAAAAAAGATTAATTTGTTATAAAGAAGGTTGTGAAATATCGGCCAGCTTCAGCTTAAAATCATAGGTTGTTTAATTGAGCACCAGTGACGTTGCCAAGTAAAGCACGATCCCATTCCTGATGCATTCCTGTAATCCTGTTCCCCATTCTGTGCAATGCGAACACATGCTTCTGATGGTTTATCGACCAGAACCCAGCAGAATTCTTCAGCTGAGCAATATTCAGTGCAAGGCATAGGTTCAATATACATATCGTGCTCTTTGACTTAATGTCCCTCCGAATCAATGTGACAACTCACATTTCCTGCAAGCGTCCATATCATACGCACACACGAATACAAGTTGTCCCTTCAACATATGATGTTAATTCGTATGCCACGTTGTGCATCTTTTTTCTTCCTTTCAAATTGCATTATTCAATACCTATATTCATTGAACTCCATCGGACAAGTTTCAGGCCACTATGTTAACGTTGCTGTATTATTCAGCTTTTCATACAGTCCCTTCACAGTTTGCAATAGTTCCAAGTTCTGAGTTGTTCACAACCTTTGGAAAGTTTGATCAATTGATCGTTAATGGTGATTTCTGTAATCCAGTTTTTTTTTAGTTTTTGCTGCTGCCCCTTGTATTCATCATTTTTCAAAATTTTCTTTCTGACGCTTGAAGTGCGATCGTTTATCGAGTGCTTATTTGCAGTTTATTTCCCCACAACTACAATATGCCGCACTCGAGAGTTTTTTTTTCTCATCAAAATATAAAAACAAATTTCAGGAAGATATTAAAACAGCGTACTCTCTTTCGAAACAATTTTGACATTTCCTAACCAAACCAAATGTTTTCAAACGACCATCAACTATGCCCAACATAATTTATTTTCTCAATAAGCCTGCCCATGACCCAGATTATACTTGTAGCTTAAAACGGATGTTGCTATCATTGAAACAATCGTGCAGTGGAACGATATGTGGAATTTCCTAATCTCTGTCATATCAGTTGTGTGTCCCTAGAACAGGAAGATTGCAGGCAGTGTGCCGGCAATTTTCATTGTAAATTGTTTTGATATCTTTTAAAGTAGGTCATCTACTCAGGTCGCCTTATTAGTTAAAAATTTGTATTGATCACTTTCAAACAATTTGAGGCATGGCGTTTTCTCACCTAAGACAGTGACGTTTGCAGCTTTCTCATTGGCATTGTTTTGATTTACATATTCGGATATTTCTTATGACATGTCCCAAACTCCGTGATGAAATTGCATTTTCAGTCAATATACAACCCATATCCACTCTGCACAGTAATAATTTAAAATGCATTTGCCTATGAGGATTCCGATTTCAGCTGGCAGTGACGCCTTCTGCCCTGAATCAATTTTTTTCTCTGTATGTCCGGTTTGAACCCTAAGTTTCAGTATTTTGCTTAATGGTATATTCTGCTGGACAACTGACGATACCATATATTTTTCTTATGTTAATTTAGAACTCCCAATACTGAATAAAGATGATACCCCATTAAGAATGGAAAATCATGTTCTGAGAGCCCCTTTATGATCCATGATAATGGGACGTATGCCATCTGGCACGCAAAAAAAGTGCTCTGGCTCGATGTTGTTGGTGCACTCCTCTCCTTGCAAGGCGGCACAATACCTTCAGTAGCGTTTTTGAACAAAGATTGACTCGCGATAGAATTTACGACTGTGCATTGAAGTTCAGCTCAAAGAACAAAGAACAACACAGCACGGGAAACAGGCCTTTCGGCCCAACGAGCCCGCGCCGCCATCCTAACGTCTTAATGACATATCCATGACTTTAGGCTATGCCTATTGTGGAAGATTCCCATATAGGGACCAATATAGGGACAATTTGTTACCCAATAAGCCTAAGAGCACATTTTTGGGATGTGGGAGGAAACCGGAGCACCCGGAGAAAACCCACGCAACCACAGGGAGAACGCGCAAACTCCCGCAGACACAGGCCCAAATCCATGTGTCTGCACAGCAACAGCGATAATCTCTGAGCTGTCATGTTGCCCATCAGATGGTCCAGTTTAAGCATACACTAATGACGTGAAGCACTAGGCCACTCCTGAAGCAACATCCTAGAGCAGCCCTCGCACGACCTGCCGAATGCATGCACCTTGTTGGTCAACAAGGTGGAACGAATTGCCCGCGGAAACAAATAAGACATTATTAAACATGCGAAAAACTGAGACATCCCTGAGACAAAACAAAAAGATATTCTAATGCTATTTGGTCATCCCAAAACTCCCGATATTTAGACAGTCCTGCTATATCCCTCTGTCTGCAGATCGCTCATGTGACTGTCCAAGGGACCCTTAAACAACCCTAGCGTGCCTGCTCCCAGCACCTTACTCGACGGTGCATTCCACACCCCCACTGCCCTTTGTGTGAAAAACTGCCCCCTAATATTGGTCTTATACATAACCCCCCTCACCCTAAGGCTGTGACCCCTCGTTCTATCCATTTCTAATAGTGGAAAAGGCTTACCACCATTTACTCTATTATACCCCTCATAATCTTATATACTTCTAATAGATCCCCTCTCAGCCGACGTCTTTCAAGGGAAAACAATCTCAGTGTGTTCAATCTTTTCTCGTAAGACCGCCCTTCCATACCAGGCAGCATCCTGGTAAATCTCCTCTGCACTCTCTCCAGGTCCTCTACATCCTTCCGGTAGTACGGCAACCAGAACTGGATGCAGTACTCCAAGTGAGGACTAACCAACGTTCTATACACCTGCAACATCAGATTCGGACTCTTGTATTCTATACCCCTTCCTATGAAGGCTAACATACCATACACTTTCTTTATCACATTCTCCACCTTTTCTAACACCTTCAGAGACTTGTGAACCTGCACCGCCAGGTCTCTCTGCGTCTCTATATTCCGGATAGTTTTACCTTTTATCCTATTACTCCCCTCTACATTATTCCGGCCAAAATGCATCACCTCGTATTTATCCGGATTAAATTCCATTTGCCATCTATCTGCCCAATCTACCAGCCTATCTATGTCCTGTTGTATTGTCTGGCAATGCTCCTTAGTATCCACCAATCCAAGCATCTTAGAGTCATCAGCAAGTTTGCTGATCACATCACCTACCCCGTCTTCCAATTCATTTATATAAACCACAAATGGAAGAGGTCCTAGTACTGAGCCCTGTGGCACACCACTAGTGACAGACCTCCAGTTGGAAAAAGAGCCTTCCACTACTACCCGCTGCCTCCTCCTCCCAAGCCAGTTCTCAACCCATCTTCATACTTGGCCCTGTATCCCATGCACCTTTACCTTTTCTATCAGCCTACCATGAGGAACCTTGTCAAATGCCTTACTGAAATCCATGTAGACGACATCAACGGCTTGTCCTTCATCAACCGTTTTTGTCACCTCTTCAAAAAAGGTGTTTCATAAAATAACATATTGTTGCTAACAAAAGCAAGCACCACAACATATCTGTGTTCACCTGACGTTTTCCATTTTTTGTCTTCTTTTCATTTATTTGACTACTAAACATATAACTCTCACGAGCTTAAGGCAGCCTTTCCTAATATATAAAAAATATGTAATAGATCCTTGTACGAATTTACATTGCAAAACCATTTTTCAACGTATGTTCTGCACTCCAACTTATTTATCTTCTAAACACGTGCAAACGTGCACATTTCAAAGACTGCCAAGGACATTCATGTTATGAGCAATATATCGTTTCACTCTATTCCTGTCAATTTAGTTTCAACCCTCTTCACTTAAGCAGATTTTATTCCACCAAAATGATAGGTTTTCTTATTCCGCTGTGATGCATAAGGTTTCAATAGAATAGGCAACTGTTCCATCAGAAAGTACTTATATTCAGCATGGATATAATATTATTGTCTGGCAGCTTTTCAAAACAGATTCATTGATCAGCTGGGTTCTTTTTTTTCTACTGGCTAGTTCATGCCATTCAAATCTAGAGATTTGTTTTTTTTTTCCTGCATTGTCAACTTCTCCAAAGAATGTGTCTCTAAAATAAAAACGGAACTGAAGCAAATTCCATTGAATGACTTATGTTCATGTCATTGAAGTTAATATTTTAACTCTTGTTAACATTCAAAGTATTTTTTTTTCTTCTTTCCCAAAATAGCCAACATATCCTCCGTGGGTCATTAAGATGGATATAGAAATAACTCTCTTCTTCTATACATTTTGCATTTCGACTCTCCGTTCTCCATCCCAAACTAATATTTACACATTTGAACCATTGTTCCAACTAGACGCCTTTAGATTGTTGTTGCGCTTGGGACTGTCCAAACTTATAGCTCTTTAACTTTGCTTGACCAGTCCTAAATTTTCTGCCGCAATCTACAATTTTGCTGACTGTCTCGAGGTCATCAATTGGTCTCGGCGACTCCCACAGTCGCACAATGTGTTGATTGTGTGTTACTGATTCAGCAATGATTCAATGGACACAGAACCTCAGGAATGCTGAGCTCATCCCAAACACATTGTACTCAATATTATGAATGGCCGACATTGACCAAGGTGCATATGGATTTATCATTAAAGTGTCAGGTGCTAATAAATGGTGATAAGCAAGCACATTAACAAATCATCAGCAATCAAATACGTGGGCGTTTATATTTTTGTCCAAATACGTCATTTCCTCTATTTTAATGTGGATTCTCTGTGTCTTTTCAATACTCAGCAAAAATATATTCCAGTGATAAAGAAAGACTGCAAGAAAAGAGATAACCAGCTGTGGATATCAAATGGAACTAAACGAGAATATTAAATTAAAAACCCATGTCTACAGAGTGGCTGAACATAGTTGGGGGGGGGGGCGGTTAGAAGATTGGGAAAGTTTTAAAAAGTGACCGATAAAGCAAAAATGAAAGAAAAAATAGAACTTGAAACTAGCTCTAAATATAAAAATACGATACTAAAAGTTTTTACAAATATATGAGGAAGAAGAGAGTGGCTACAGTGAATGTTGGGCATTTGGAGGATGAGACGGGAGAACTAATGGTGGGAAATGAGGAAATGGCTGAGACTTTAAATAAGATTTTTTTGTGTGTCAGTCTTCACGGTGGAGGACACAAATAGCTTACCGAATATTTAAGACAGATGATTGGTAGGAGATGAGTCCCTTAATACAATTACTGTTACTGAAGAGTTAGTGCTTGGTAAACTAATGGAAATGAAGGTAGTCAAGTCCCCAGGACTTGGTACTGAAAAATAATGTCAGAAGTAATAGCAGATGCGTTAGTAGGTATTTATCAATATTCACACTTCTGGGGAAGTGCCAGCGGATTGGGAAACAGCTACTGTTATGCACTTTAAAAAAAAAAATAGCAAACAAAAGGCGGGTAACTATAGGCTGGTTAGCTAAATGTCCATAATTGAGGAAATGGTAGAATTTATCAATAAAGAAGAAATAACAGGATATCTGGAAGAAAATGGGGTTCAATCAATCAGAGGGGGCATGGAGTCATGAAGGGGAAGTCGTGTTTGACGAATTTACTGGATTCTTGTGAAAACGTGACTGGTGTGGTAGACAGAGGGGAACTATTGGATGTGGTGTTTTTAATTTCCAGAAGGCATTCGATAAGGTGCCCCACAAAAGCTTGCTGAAGAAGGTTTGGGTACAAGGAGTTGGGAGTAAAGTGTTAGTGCAGATTGAGAGTTGGTTATCTAACAGGGAGCAGAGGGTTGGAATCAATGGGTGTTTTTCTGGTTGGTAGCTGATGACTAGTGGTGTGCTGCAGGAATCAATGTTGGAGCCTCAACTGTTTGCCATATACATAGACAACTGGAAGAGGAGGCTTGGTGTAGAGTAAGTTTGTTGATGAGATGATGAGTGGAAACGCGAATTGCGTGGAGGACGCGGAAAGTCTGCAGAGAGATTTGGATAGGCTGAGGGAGTGAGCGAGGACCTGACAGATGGAGTATAAAATTGGCAAATGTGAGATTATCCACTTTGGAAGAAATAATAGTAGGATGGAATGACATTTAAATCGTGAAAATTTGCAGCATGCTACTGTGGAGAGGGACCTGGGGATACTTGTGCACGAATCGCAAAAAAAAAACTCAGTCTGCTCGTGCAGCAGGTGATCAAGAAGCCAAACGGAATGTGGGCCTTTATCCCGAGGGGGATGTAATATAAAAAAAAAATAGAGAGGTCTTGCTGCAACTGTACAAGATACTTGTGAGGCCGTAACTGGAGTGTTGTATGCAATTTTGGTCTCCTTATTTGCGGAAGAATGCATTGGAATGGAAGAGTACAAAGACTGTTGACCAGACTGATACCGGGGATGAGGGTGTTATCTTATGAGGGGAGATCGAGTAGATTGGGCCGGTGCTCGTTGGCGTTTAGAAGGCAGAGAGGGGCATGTTATAGACATATACAAGTTAATGAAGGGCATAGATAGGGTAGACATAGAGAGATCCCTTCACTTAGAAAGGAAACCAGAACTAGAGAACAGAGCTTCAAAATAACGGGGGAGGGTGAGGAAGGAGGGGGCACTTTAGAACAGAGTTGAGGTGAACTTCTTCTCTCAGAGGGTGGTGATTCTCTGAAATTTTCTGTCGATTAAAATGGTGGAGGCTATCTCGGTAAATATGTTTACATCGTGGGTAGATGGATTTCTGATCGATAAAAAAATTAAGAGTTATGGAGAGTAGGTAGCGAAGCGGAACTGATCCATTTCAGATTAGCCATGATCTTACTGAATGGCGGGGTAGGCTCGAAGATCTAGCTGGCCTTCTCCTGCTCCGATTTCTTATGTTCTTTTGTTAATCCTAATGGGGAGGCAGTCTGTCTCTATTAATTACAATTTCTTTTCGAACGATTGGATGAAATCTGGAGGTCAGTGAATATAATATTACATAGCCAGCTTTATTCATTGCATTTGACCTGCTGCTGCTAAGAAAAGGATCTCAATTTTCGTCCTAGTTCTTCCGTTTCAGAACAATTTGTTGTTTCTTCATGCGCATGGTCATAAATGTTCCATATTAAAAAGGGTGAACACTCCTCCATTCTTCTTTCAGAG